>JAABNY020000001.1:36768091-36781339 GCA_015164015.2 Brevimyrus niger
AGATTGAATTAGCCTCATTCAATCCACTGTACAATTGTATCTGGCCCGTGCGATAACATCTTATGTCTACCAGAACTGGTCTGCTGTATATATAGCATGCACATCACTGGCACTACAAATCCCAGAGTGCACAGCGATAGCTGGAGCATAGGCACATCGATCAAGGTAGGGCTGCATGTCATCACATCGCAATTATATGGCACATGCAAAATAATCATCAGGGCATTTGAAGGGTGAAACATTTGTCCGGATGCTGGGTTCTCAGTATTAAAATATTAGTAATTTCTACAATTTCAGCATATCCTTATGTTTTATAAATGTGTGCCACTTTAAACTACATAAAATAACACCACACCAACAGCATCTATTTTTACTTTGTTTATCCGCAATATCTCCTCTTTTAAAACATGCGGTAACTGCTGAGCTGTCCCTTTCCTCACTTCAGTGCTTATAGCTTCCAAGATACACTAACACAGCATTATCCGGCATGCTCTGCTAACCACATTTATTAAGTATAATAATACACCAAACTTACACAGATTACTAACTCTACATTTATATTTTAGGCGTACTAAACAATTTATGTGACTGATGTGTTTTTTATACGAGATCTCTCATTTGTTTGTTGAATCTACGGGCCTGGTTTATTCTGAATTCTAAGATGTCTTAGGTGAAGTTAAGTTAGTATTTAATTCCCCCACCCCCACCCCCACCCTAGACCATTCATTCCCCAGCCATGCTGACGTGCAAAGCTACAAGCTGTCCCTCCTGTTTCCTCACATGCCTCTTATCTGACCATCCTTGGGTAGCTTTACCGTTCCTGGTGTTCGGAAGCAAACGGATCATATGCGCGAAGGTTACTAAATAAAGCGATAGATGATTCATTTCCCGAAAAGCGCGTGCCGTTTTCACACTAACATATAGATACCAAAACAACCTGTCGGTCCCACATAAAACATTCAAAGAAATTCTTGCATGACAGGTCACACTCGCGTCAGATTAAGCACCGTTTGTAAACCACGCAAACACAAACACAATCGCCCAGGATACCTGATGTAAAACAACTGTCCTTTGAAAGTAGTCGATGGTCTCCGGGGCCCCTTGGTCCGACCTGCCGTGTCCGTCCTTTCGGCCTCCTCCACTTTGACACCATCTTCTGTAAAATTCACCTAGAAACGTGAAATGCTGTGTGACAACATAACACTACTCATCGGCGGGCCGTGTGCAAAATCCCCGTGTGTGTCACGTGCCAGATGCCAGGAAAATTGCCTCGTAACTGAAGAGAAGGGAATTGGATTAACCAGAGAAGCCTACTCAGCACAGACAGGAGAAATGCATTTCTTCAAAAAACAGGCAGAAAACAGCACAAGCAAAAACTTCGAGAACTGCTGACATACGGCCCATCTCAGCTGTCCTGCACCACAAGACCCGAGGTCAGGACTCAATACCCAGCGGTGTCACGTGACAGGCCGAGAGGAGGCGTCATCTCCCATCTCCCCCTTACCGAGCGTACCGAGGGGCGTGTCACAGGGCAAGCCAGTCCTCAGCTCACAAACCCAAACTGCCGGGTTAACAGGCTGAGCAAGTAGCAGACACCTCCTGTGGACCGTGCTGCTATGAAACAGGAACTCGGAGCTTGTCAGGAGCGCGTCGCTGAAGAAGAACCCAGCTGACAAATCAGTAAGCCCAGTGACTGCTAGTTTCACTGTGCAGAGCATGTACTCTACAGCCTCTCCTGCCACATAGTGAGGAAGTAATAAGGACATACAGGGCTCTTAATCCACAGAATACTACAGAATGGTTGACAAGTAACAATCTGGGTTACTGAGAGCAACTGCCCTTAAAATCAGCAGCAAACATCAACCGAACTCTTAATACAAAAGCACAAATGGGAAGTCTAAATGGGACCCAGAAAAAGGCACAGCCAAGACAAACACTTAACATACTTTTAGAACTTTGAACCAAACATGAACTCTACTGTTTACAAGCATCACAAAAAAGAATGAAAGTACCAGCGCACAGCGGATACCGTGTTGGATATGCAAACGAAAACAGAATGGTTACGGACAGCGGGATCCCGGGGAGACGTGACAGATTACACTGCGAATTTTATTCTCCTCGTCTCCTCATTAATTGGGTCTCATTATCTCAAGGACTAGGAACATTAAGTCTTTTAGCACAGGACACATGTGAATTCGTCAATTGCAATCAGCTTATATAACCTGCAAGGAAACGGCAGCTGTCCAGATTTAACCACTAATCACTGTGCTTCAGCAGGGACTGAAATCCATCTCTTGTTGTTTGAGATTAAATAACAAACATTTCCATCCTACACATTCTTCTGTTGTAATCTCTTCTGCCCCCCCCCTCCCAAATTTAAATATGAGTGAATTATCTACCTGAGGATAAAAATACCCATGATAAACAGCATTAGCCAAAGCTGGGACACATGCACCAGTTAAATTCCCTATTGGTTGGCATCCAACATGCTGAGGCACCATGGGAGGACAAGCAATCTCCACAGGAAGGAAAGCAGACAGCAATCATGCAGTAAGAATCAAAGACATAAAATTACTAATGAGCTTTTTCAAGCTGAAATCAGTTCAGGAAGATGATGTAATCGTGGGTTACAATGTTGACAGCACCAGCATCCCTAGGTAAGTTCTGATCAAAGATGCCTTCATTACAGGAGTCTAACCTCTCCCCCCCAGCTCCTCAAAATACCTTCTCCCAGCAAACACGAACTAATCCTTCCAGAAAGCTCCCAGGCATAACAAAGCTGCTCCACAGATGCAGTAGAACATCTCATTAGATATAAATAATCTCAGGGTCCATGTCTGGAGGTGAAGGGGCCATTGAATCACTGACCAGCCCAGAAAAAAGATGTTCTTAGCTGTAGTAATTGAGCAAGAGTTAGGTGAAGTGAACTGGCCTATTTCCACCATGGTGAACAGCAGAGACCATTAGCCATAACAAAGAGACTATCTAGGGACGGATGTCATGGAAAGTCTAAAGCACTTACAAAACACATTCTACCCAATGTGGGGCTAACAGCTTTCATTCCAATCCAAGCATATTCTTAGCTGCCATTAAGGCCTTGAAATGAAAGAAAAATGTAACCAAAGCAAGATATAGTTAAAGTTGCTCAAGCTCCATCAGTTCTCACCGTGCTGCATACAAGCAGGAGAATACAGAACACAGCAATGAGAGGCTACACTTTCACTGGTTTAGAGGGTGGAAAAAAAAAAAAAACATTGAGAGTCATACACATGCGGGCAGTAATTCACCTAAAGAATCAAGTCTTAGACTGTAAATCGTGTTCTAAACTTTGCAGAACGAAAGAATCATGTGATCTCTTAGCACATAGTAGAAATACAGATTTTCAAGATCATCCTCACTAACCCTCTCCACCTGCAAGCGGTCGATGGTATGAGGCCACACAAAAACACAGGATGGGGCCTGGTACCTTCCTGGGCCTCTGTGACTGATCTGAGCTGAAGCTCAGATCCAGCTGGTCCACATCTCCATCCCTGCTTTCTTTTTCATCTTCGCCAATGATCGGTCCACCGTTCTCACAGAGAGGGCTTTGGAAATCATCATCGGGGAGCGGCGGGTAACTGTATTTGAAGGGGTCCTGGAAAACATCAAAAGCATCCTGAGGATGGAGACTCTAAGTCTATAATAAAAAATGACAGTCAAAGCTATCAAATAATTTACTAACGGGCATTAATACAAGTACAGTCAAACCTCTGATTGTGAGTAACTTGGCTTGCGAGTGTCTTGCAAGACGGGCAAAAAGTTTTTTAAAAGTTTTAATACGTTTAATATAGTCTTGCAATACAAGTATTGTGTACAGTAAAACCCTTGTCTTCTCTTTTCTCTTATCTCCCCCACACCAACCACAACTCATTATTTCAAAGATAAAGTGCAGGTTAGTTTGTTTTATATATTATTACTTTATATTTTGTATTAATAATTTTTATAAGAATATTTTTGAGTTGTGGAACGAATCATCTGAGTTTCCATTATTTCTAATGGGAAAATTCGCTTTGATATACGAGTGCTTTAGATTACGAAACACCTTTCCGGAACGAATTATGCTTCCAATATGAGGTTTTACTGTACTGTCTATACCAACAGGTACACCACATGAAAAAAAGAGATACCTGATTGGTTACCTACAAAGGCAGCTATTAATTAAATGGCCAATTACCAGTATATGGGTCAGCTGTACAAGAGATATGAGCCAACACATCGATATGGGAGATTTCAAAACAATATTACACAGCATATCAATTCAGGAAAATAATAATCCAAAAATGTAATGACGTACAGTTCCTCCCATGTGTGGGGGAAGATATTCGGCATCGATGTAAGTCTGGACATCATTCTTTGTCACAAACTTTAGCCTGTTGATGGCCTCTGGATCCAGCCACGTCTTCACGATCTTCCATGCAGCTGAGACCATAAAAAACTGCACAGTTACTCAAGGGAGTGGGTGGTCAGACCATAAACCCAGCACCATTATCACCACCCACCCCTGATACAACTTTATACCGCAAGCCAGTGACAGGCTGGGCTGAACTGGAAGAATTAAAGTCTAGAGAGTAATGCAAATCTTCCCATGTCAAAATACTGTCTAGCACTGATTGAGCCAATCAGTGAATCTGAAGGATAAAATGAATCAGCTGGGCAGATGAGTAAACAGACACTAGTGTGCGTAGAGGGGAATAATATTCTGTTGTAGACAGAGTTTTGTGTCCAACATGCAGATGGAAAAATTTAATCTAGAGACATTGCTTATGTTCATGAAGCAGTGCTGGAAGTCTTTCACCTCAAGTCGTTAAACCCAAGTGAAAACAATAATGTTAATTAGCACAGCATCCACCTAGAATGAAGCCTCCTGCAGCCAGCCCTCCAGAGGCCTAGATGAGTAGCCCTAGTGTAGTTTTACCCAACATGCACATCAGCAGATAATAATGTCACCTGTAGATCACCATAGTGACCTGAGTGCACGGCTCTGTACCCCATACTTCTTCCCATAAGTCAAAGACACATAGTCACTACAACAGTGGTGTGTTTATGTGTCAATCTGTTTATGTCCTTAAGCTGTGGCTTATGACCAGCTAGAGGGCATAACTAAAACTAGGTTAGAGTGTACTGGAAATACTTGCTGTGTTATATTTTCCAGTTTTTTTTTTTGAGGAGTCTATACTCCTAATTTAGTTTCCACAGTTTCAAAATAATCTTTTAATTTTATAAGTGAGTGGCCATAATGCTCTAGATAAGAAACGGCCCCATTCCCCACCCCCGCCCCTGCCCCCCTTCCCAGAATTACTCACCATTCATGATCCACGGCATCTCGTACATGATCATCTTAGCTAAACAAAAAAAGGATTCCATATATCATAAACCTTCAACTGTCAAGGAACCACACTCCAAATGGCACCAAATGTCAGGAAATCCCTTAATACATCTGACTATATCAAATGAAAACAGCACAAAGAATTATTGGGAAATAAACACATAACAAGGAAACATAACTCACATACTTACATAAAAATTTTGGATAATATATTTTGAAGCAATTAATAATGTACTTCACAAACTCCATGTCCTAAATTGAAAAATAAGAAAAAGTCATTTTAGAACAAATATCAGATTTGGTTAAAAGTAGTACATAGACCCTTTAAGAGTAAACAACTGAAGTGACCCCGATGAGGAGTGTCAAAGTCACACAGTTCTCATACTGCTTTGGCTAATTATTTTCTAATTCTAGCAACCTTTTCATAGAAGTTATGTGCACATATTTTCATTAAGGGCAAACAGAGGAGAACACCACTCATCAGCTAAAATCAGATTCAGGGTCTGTGTTTCCTGGAATAAATTCTTGGTCATCGGTATGTTACCATGCAGCCTTGATCTCTATCTTGACGAAAAAGTCAACCCAAAAGAGCCATTATCGGCACTGGTGATCAACAGATCTCGAAGAAACCACTTTGCACCACAGGTTAGATTGAGAGAAAATCCCTCGCCACCCACTGCACACAGTTCAGAGCAACAAGCACAATTTTTTTTCCATGCTTCCAAGAGGAAAAAATTTGCATAGAATAGATGTGGAGTTTGCCACACACGGAAGAGAATAAACAATTATGAGATATTTACCTTCACACGTGCCACTGACGCAAGTTTAAACAAAATCAACAAATCAAATATTAAACTTGCCACCATCTGTAAACCACTTACCAGAAGAGACACCATTACAAAAGAACGCAAAGCAGCTGCTAAACCAGACTTAAAGTTTAAAAGCTTTACTAACCCCTCAAACGAATGCTTTAGACTTTGCTTCTAGAGCACGACTAACCAAAAGCCGGTCTTTGGCAAAACCATCACCACATTCGTTTCTCTCCTGCGAGAAGTGGCGCGGCCTGATTTTTACTGCGCTAGTGAAGTCTTGCCTAGGATGAGTGAAGGTTGTCCCTGTGCATTACCCTGGAGAGCTTAGGAGCTCCACAGTCTTTCATCAGGTATTTCTGACTGAAGATCCACACGTGTCTGAAAGCACAGCAGGCAATCTAACATGTACTGACACAGGCTTGGAACATGCATATGATCCCCAAACCGAAGACGTGCACCTTAAAAATGCCTGACTAAACCATGCAAAGCCAGTGCAATATCCTGAATACTTGCTGCAAAAGAACCTCTAGTTAAAACACCATTGGCTGGGGTGAATGGCCTTCCTGGAAACTTGTGCAATGAAAGACTCTGATACTGTCAAACAGCCCCCTTTTCTAACTGGATTAAAAATACAGCCATCTTTTCACCACACTTCAGATGGCCTAACATGCCTTTGAGTGTGACTAGAGCACTTTCTTCTATGGGAAAACAGTAAGGAAATGGGTGACCTGCAGTAGGGAGGCACAACAAAAGTTAGGGACAGGATAATGCAGTAAAACCAACCGAGAGGACTTACAGGACTTACTAATCCTCAAATACAAATCCAAGCTTCCAAGGTCAATCCCCTACTCTAGCTGCACAAACGGTACTTTGCATCTGAACATCCACTCAGCTCCGATTAACAAGTTCATATTAATGACAGGCTTCATCGTACGTATTTTCAAAAACCATCTCTGAAATTACGACTGTTATAAAGCTAAAACTGAATGAACAGACAACAATGGTGTTGACATGTAAAGATCTGAACATAACGGATGTAAATTCGTTTTATACCAGGCCCAAAAATAAGGAAAAATTAAAAATTAAAAATTAAAAATTTTACTGCCCAGGGTGGAGGGGAGTCAGGGGGGCTTACAATGTTGCTGATCCCAGACTCAGACATGTCGAAGACCACCGTCAAGAGCTTGCCGGGTTCCCGCCTGGCGTAGCGTTCCAGCCAGAAAGCCACGTACTTCCTCTTGTCCAGGAAGGTCTTTACATCTTTCACGTGAAGCTTCACCTTGAACCAAACTTGGGGCAGAAGGCGAAAACGAGTGTGAAGCGCGGGAGTTAAAAACTGAAAGAAGCTGGCATTTGGTGTTCACTAACGCATAGGAATTATTGCTTTGTACTACTAAAAACGACCGACAAGGAGTCAAACGGGTGGCCCTTAATGTCAATCTCATAGGGAAATACTGCAAAGCTGAGTTCGATCAGCACAGAAATCGGCACATGAATATGGGCAAGATTAATATGGGAAAATTATTACTTGTGATGAATTTATACTGCAATACACTCATGTAAAAGGTGCATAAAACAGGAGAAAAGACACCCCCCCCCTTTAATTTACTAGAAAGAGAGGTTACTCCACTTCAGCCACGAGAGAAACGTACACAGCTTATTTTCTTCTTTATCGTAGCCATGTAGGTAAACAGCCCCAGTCTCGAACGTCCATTTTGGCACACAGCTCTCGTCGAGGTCTGTAAAACAAGTCAAAGGAGCACAGGCTTGAGCACAGGGAAGCAGAACCCCAGGCCGCCATAAAAGTCAGGAGGAACCGAGAAGTGACTCCGACATGAACTCCAAACTGCACCACAAAAACAGAAGTTCCCACTTGCACTGTTCAGCCACAGTGATGCGTTTCCAAAAAGCATAGTAACTAACTACATTGAACTTGCGTAGTTCAAACTATGCCGGTATGACGCAGGCGTTTCCCAAAACCATAGTTCAAAGTATGGCGGTAACGAGGCGGCAAACGTACATATAGTGCTTTGTAAACGACACAGTCGTTCCCCCAAACCGTTGTTCAAACACGAACATTCGCAAAGATTGTCGTTAAGTTGTGTAGTTCGGACTACAGTTCTCGGGCTGCGGTTGGAAGCTTGGTTCCGGGAGACAGCCGGTACCATCCGAGTAAAGTGAAAATATTAAATAATCTTGCTGTACAAACATCTATAATGTCAAGTGTTTTAAAAATGTAGTCGTAAGAGTTTTTATGAACTTCTCTGCTCACGAGTGTGGCATGATTGGAGAGGATGTTTTCCCACCTTGTTAGTGCTATATGGATGGATGAAATACAGAGACAAATGTATATTTAGGGCTGCATGACTATGAGTAATTGAGTAATATTGCAATTATACATCGAGTAATATTGCAATATTAATTAAACCAAAAAGGAGATTAAATCACCCGAACTAAACGACTGCCAAATGAAACTTATCTAACAATGAAGATTGTCTGGTAAGTTGGTGATGTTGTTACGAGTTGTGATAAAAGACACAAAGCACTGACGACAAATTCAATATGATCATTACGCACGCGCACATCGCGGCATCATTCGGCACTTACGTACATACAGTATTAAATACGAAAAACATGGGGGAAAGCAAGCAGGCATAAATAACGTAAAATATATAGGTAGGAATAATGAATAAATTCATGATCACAGAGCTTTTGTTGCAATATGGAAAAAGATTAAAACACACACACAATCTGGTGCTTGGATACAAATCCATGGCTGTGTAAGCGAGATGCCTAGTGAACAAGTCAGGGTGTTATGTGTTCCCGTCCCATTGAGCAACTAACAACCTGTATGAACAGTAACAAATCGGGATTTATAAGTGTTTACAGTGTGATAAAAAAAAATGAAAATAAACATAATTTCAGATACAGCCGATGTCAGTAAATGCATTGCAGCCTAATAGTTCTTATATTTTTTTTCTTCTACAAGAAGCATCACACAAGTATCATTAATATGGCGCTATTGATATTTTTGAATTTTTAATATTAGTCATATAACAGCAATAGGAATGACACAGTAAATTAACAGGTAATAATGCAGTATCGCCACAACTGTCGCACTCACAAAGTTTGTAATATTATTTCTTAAGTTTTTGCAGGCGACCTGCTTTAAAAGTTAGACCAGTATTACAAAGTTTTTTAGCTTTTGCACACGACTCGCTGTGAGAGTCAGACCAATCTCCTCTGAAACCATTGTGGTTCGAACTACGGTGGTTTATACTACCGTAGCGCGACGGTTTTGGGAAACAGTCGTATTTTAAATGTTAGTTGGCTTGAACTAACATAGTACGATGCGTTGTTAAAGCTGACTTCCATCGTCATTCGGGAAATGCCCCCTGAAGAGGGACAATCGAAAACGCTGAAATCTGTAAAAGCCCCGGTAAGGGTCGCTTAGATTTATAGATGAAGAGACTATTTCACGCTGTATTACCAAAATTATAACATAAAACCAATTATGCAGTTTACAAAGCATGTAATGAAGTATTTGGGTGATAAAAAATGTGTTTTTCTTGAGAATTTTCTGCAAAAAATTCTTCACGTGCCAAACAGTATGCTGATCTCAAAGAATCTTATGGAGAAAAATGAGAAGTTTTTGTTGCAGCCTTCGTACAACATAAGAACAATAGAGGCCATTTTCAGCATAAGAACAATAGAGGCCATTTTCAGCATATGCTCTGAACAGCAAATTCAATAAACTGCCCACAATCCAACTTTATTTTAAAGCAAGAAAGAGCTACTAACTGACTTTATGTTGCCTTTCAAGTAGGAAGACCACCTAATGCACACTAGAAGCGACACTATGAGCTTCAGGTTTTACTAACTACTTTAAAACTGAAAGGCTTCTGTGCCTGGCTAATTAGTTCAATTCTTTTTGTGCTTTTACTGGTTTGTTTCCTTGATTGAAAGACTTATCTTGCTGTCTGACATTAATTAACATTGGTGACACATGCATGAATGCAGGAGACTCACCAACCAGCACACATTAATCACTTAGTGAATAAGTGAAATCTAGGTCCTTTTATTTGCAATGGTAGTTTACAAATCCTGGCCTAGCTCATGGCATCCCCCCCCCTGACAAGGATTAGGTGGTCAGTCTACTTTGGAGTAGGATGCTAACAGATCTTTCATCAGGCCAAATGTGCAGTATGTTCCTTTAATGGCATCAAAACATGCTATTTTAAAATCTTACCCTCAAATGGAATATATGCTAATGAAAACGTTTTTTTTTAATAAAAAGAAGGCATTGCAATACTTTATAAGGATATGTTTAAAATAAGATTAATTTTATTACTTTGAGGGGAAAATCATAGATCTCAGGGGATATACGAGTTTATGCAGAGCTTTCTGGTTGAAGACCATCATCCTACCATTCACTCCAAGCTCTTTTCTCCATTGAAAACTTTCATCGATCATTTTCAAGGTGTCTTCCACAATAAAATTTCGCCAGGTGAGGAAGCTCTTGGTATAGGAATCATCCTTCTCCAGCTTTTCCACGTCCCTGGGGTCATATTTTTCTGCCGACTCTGTATAAATTAAAACAGCAAACAAATTTGCAATTTAGGCTGTTGACTGTTTACTTTGCATGAAGGAAACCAGAGGCTTCAACATCAAATAAACATCCCCCTTTTTGGATTAAGTCTACGGGACAAACGCGTTTCCAAGAACTTCGGGAAGATGTACTTCAATCATGTGTATACACGTATACCCAGAGATAGCGGCCTAAAGCAGTTCTTCGTCTTAACATAAAGCGGGAGAATTATACAGTAGCCCTTTGTTAAAACAATGGACACATTTTACAACAGCAGGGAAAAAAGAAACTGTCCCACATCGCAGCTCTCTGGATCATGCGCGAGGGATCTGTCATGGCAAAGCTGCACCGCGGCACTTCTCTCTCACTATACAACAAGTCCTGTAAGAATCTATTTTAGTTATGCTGACATTTAAAGAAAATTAAAGCAAATTTCCCGTTGCTGGCCCCCATTTCTGTATTTAGAAATGCAGATGAAAGACACGGAAATATATTGGATGTGAGTCATTAAGTTCGAACCGTTTATATTTTGATACTGTGCTTTAATGTCTATGTCGCGAGCACCTGTAGTGGTGCCACGGCTGTATTGCTGAAATAATGTTACATCAGTTCTGCCCGTTTAACAATATCAACAGCATTTTAAAAAGTCAGCCAGATAGTGTATTAATCCATTACCATCGACATATTCGTTCCTGAATCGTTGTCTTGTCTCTTCTATCTTCTCAGTTTCCTGCTAAAGAAGTAAAACGGGTATAAAATAAAGAAGTGGCCATGAGGGCTGACGGATTCGCCGTTAATATGTTCCGGTTAGCTACCTGCTCTGAGTCCGGCAGTCCGCCCTCCGCCATGTTCATGCCGAAGTGGGCTGAATCTCAATGAAACCGCTTCCATATGAAACTGCGCCGCCCGGGCCGCCATTGTGGCTCCGCGAAAGCGAAACCTCATCCCGTGACTCGCATTCCTCAGACATCACCGATATAGAGAAACCGCATAAACATGAACATTACCGAAAGGCATAATGCATGACAACTGAACTCGAGGGTTAAAAGCAAATATTCTCATTTATTTCTCCACGGATCCCCCGTCTCATCATTATAACAGCAGTATAACAACTTAATGGAAATGTTCACTCTTCAACCTGAGATACAGGCCAAGTTTCCTTAAATAACAAAAAAGAGGAACAGTATCACTGAAAATGTAACTGCAGGATGATTACCTTATTATTTTTTATATTATTCAAGTTTTTCAAAATCCCATTGAGAGGTGGCATAGGGTTCAATGGTTAAAATAAGTATTATACTGTATACTTGAAACGTCCATGAACTGAATCTTATCTCTACTCTGTATGTGTGGATTCTGCATGTTCTCCTCATGTTGTGTGGGTTTATCCTGCTAAATTTATCTTTTAGTGCCATTTTACTTCACTTGCAGAGAAGCATCGGTCTCATTTGAACCGTGATTGGAGAAACAGCTCTGGTTACCATAGCAACAGTAAACTATCTCAGCAAGCTCCTTCGTGAGTGTCCAGGGCCAGAGCTGAGCTGCATTCTTAGGTGTTCCCAGCCACGTTTGGCCCACACCAGGAGGACAGGTGGACCTTATGCGAAAGGTAATGGAGGACTCAAAGACTCAATGTTAGCTAATATTTATATAAAACTGTAGACACCAGAATCCCTGAGTTCAAAGTATTTTTGGAGTAAAATTGTTATAAGAACTCACGTTTTTTCTGGATAAGAACATCTGCTGTGTATCTAATGATAAACTGTGCATTTTCCTGATCCACAGTGATTTTTTTCAGTGTTGATAACTGTGGGTCAGAACCTGGTCACTCAAAACGCCCTCAGTACACACAACCAATCATTTATTATTTCCAGCCAAAATCCACAAATGTATCGAACCTACAGTAATACAGGGATGAGCCGGCTTCCTCAGAGGCCTATAGTCATTGCAAGCATAGATATTATTGTGTATCCATTGTGTTATTACTCGAAAATTCTTGGTCATACCATTTGCCTCACTAGATATATTGTTACATTTAGTACTATAAAGTGAAGTTATTCATTCTGAATGTCATACATAACATTGCCCATAACATTAGCATCTGTGTCGCTGCATTACCTCATATTACATCAGAATGGCTGAAATAAATCTTCAGTACAACAAATTACAAAGTCCAAGCAAGCATATTTTACCTTTGTATTTCAGCACTAAAATGTATCTTCTCTGGAATAAATCGGAAAACTCTGATTTAACCATAACTTTCATTTGTTTCGCTGACATACATGTTTTCATATGACTATATGGCCAGCATCTGTTTTTCTTCCATTTGACCTCTTCTGTTCATCCCAAGAAGTCCAGCAACTCAGAACAGCAGGAGTGAAGAAATTATACAGGTGTTGTTTTCCTCTTCAAAGAGAAAGTCGGGTAATTTGGTGCAGCCGACATAGTAAAACACTGCTAAAGAAGCAGGAGGGGGTGGGGGT
>JAABNY020000001.1:36798781-36810904 GCA_015164015.2 Brevimyrus niger
ATCGCAGGGCACACTCACACACCAGTCACTCACACATGCACACCTATGGGCAATTTAGCAACTCCAATCAGCCTCAAACAGGTAACATAAATCATTTAACTGAGAGCTTTTTCAGTCTTGCGTTATTGGAACTGGTCAGGGAGGAGTGTCCCTTGATCTCATAGCCATCTTCAGAATTAGTGTTTATATACTTGAAATATTGGCCTTCTTATCTGGATGTACAATTAAAGCACAAAGTTGGCCAGAATTCTCAGCCCTTTTGAATGAAACAAAGTATTTCTACCACAAAGCAGGAGGGAGTTAGATCTGCTCTGGATCTGAGGTATACAGGACCGGCTTGGCAGTAAAGGCCAATCCACCAGTGCTGCTTGTGTTACCGAGGCAAAGCTGTTGATAAACAGTATGGGCGCCAGAACGAATCTGACGGCCGGGTCCAAGATTTTCATGGGGGGGGACACCAGTCACGGCAGGGTGGGCAGCGGGGTTCCAACTCTGCTAGCAGCGTTCGGTAGAATGAACCTGGGGTGTGGCGATGCTGTAAGTTGTTGATATTGGGGGGGTGAGGATGGATGGATGGGAGTCAAAGTTGTCACCTGGGGGGCGGGGGGGTACTGGTTTGAGAGGGCCCTCTTGTGTGTATGAGCCACCTTATGGTGTCTACTCTCTCGGTAAATATGACGCAGGGAACGTTACTAGGCAGCATGGCAGACAAATTACACACGCAGGTCTTTCTGTGCGACACCCTAAGGGGGGAGCGAGATGGAGGCGCGCCGTCACTTACCATGGTAGTCTCGGTTACAGAGCCAAAGCTGTTGATGAAGATATTGCACGTGACGTTTACTGGGGGACCTGGAGGAGGTAACTGAGAATGAGCTTCAGGAAGGCAAAGCTAACGGCGCTGTATGCCGTTCACGCCCACCTGCAATTTTTCATAGACTGGACAAGAGTTAATGTGCTTGCGCTCTCCGGCCAATGAGAGGCGTGCTTACTTATAATCATTCAGAAACAAACGAAATTGCTCACACGCTGAATACCACGCAAAGAATTTCAGTGCACTTGTGCGTTCAGGCACCCAACCATGGAGCAAAAAGGCAACACAAAGGAGATTTGCTGTTGAAACTGGTGTGGTTTGGGTCTATTTTTATTATAATCGCGCGTTTGCTTTTTCCCCTACACCTAGTTTACAGGTTTCAAACAGTGGTTATTATTCAGCATGCACCATGCTGAAGTTTTGTTATAAACTTACGATTAATTAATTAAAAAGGTAATAATTAAGCTACTTTCTGAATCCTGTCACACAGAATTTCCTGTAATTAAATTACCAGTGGAAGGCAGGAAACCTCACAAATAAAGCCACGTGAATTATTTAGCTTGCAATGATGACTCAAGTGAATGATTTTAAAAATACCTCCTTCAGCCTGGATCATCTGCCAGTACTTTGTCTGAACCAGCTGGACCAGCACCAGATTCTAGAAGATGCTAAATGACCGTGTCATTTCAGGATCGACTACAAGCATGTTTCACGTGTCTTACAGGAATCAGTTTCCCATTGAAATGCTGACTTTTATTACTTTGCGATTGAGTCTGGATTTGACATCTTCCATATGTTCTGCTCTGTAACAAACTTAATGGAAAATTAAAGCAAATGTAATTGTGAAATTAACTCTTCCTCAGTAACAGATGAAGAATTTTAAATCTTAATGAGTTATTGCAGCACACCGATTGCTTGATATAGAGTTGCGTTTTTTTTATTTAGTTGGGTAAAACAACAAAATATTCAAAGATTTATATCCTTCCGAGACCCAAGAAAAAAAGTGCCCTTCAATTTTAGGTTATTTGTCTTTGGAGGAAATAAGACATCTTACAATTTGGATTTTTTCAAATATATTTTTATTTTTAATTTCACAGCATGCCCTCTTTAGTGTACAACGGGAATAAATAAATTTCCTTACATCAGTGAAAAG
Source organism: Brevimyrus niger (assembly GCA_015164015.2). Lineage (NCBI taxonomy): Eukaryota > Metazoa > Chordata > Actinopteri > Osteoglossiformes > Mormyridae > Brevimyrus > Brevimyrus niger. Next base: position 36,800,746 of record JAABNY020000001.1, read on the forward strand.
ATGTAAACACAAAATGTCCACTACAATGGACATAAATGAATGAGTGGGGTCTCGGGAGGATATAGTATATGTACACATATACATAATGTAATTAACCTGTTATTTGTTATATTACATTTGATCACTAGTAATTTCAAAAGGAACAAGTTACAATAGCTGCATTATTACATCTAATTAAGTCTTATGTCTTCATTTATATCCAAGTAAAATACATCAGCAAGCAGAATCACGAGTGTTAATATGGCAAGAAATGACAAAACAGCGTGTCTCCGCCCTGCGCCACATTCACCACATTTAAGATGAAGTCATTTGCCTGCGGCGACTGTCACAGCGACAGTTTCCTGTCCAGCAACTGCCCTGTCCAGCTTCATTGCAGGTAAGGCGGCTGGATCAGCCTTCTGAATACTGGACTGTCTGCCGCGATGAATGACCACGGAGACTAGAAGCTGGCATGATGATTAAAGAGTGATGTGGTCTGAATGTGGGACCACGGTGTTTAAACCTACATGTACGACCAAAAAATGTCTCTTTCGACTTCCAGCTCAAAATAAACTTTTCAGTGCCCATGCTTTTTGATGCCAAAGTTAATCTTGTGTTCCTCAAGTAATTTAAACTGGAGATAACTGTGTTATTTTGCTAATAATCACAACAGGCTAATACGCTAGCGTTTTATTGCAAAGCTGTATAATAATTAAAGTATAAAGTCAGCCATCTGGAGAACGGGAGGAAGGGCCAAATATATCCTGCATATTTAACAGGATTGTAAAGCCTCTCTCATCTTCTCTCCTTGAGTGGCATCCCTCTGCAGATTCTTTACAGCTAGCAGCTCTGTGACCATAAACTGTGCTGGGGGGTCCAATATTTGCTGCTTCCTCTTGCCTGCCTGATAAGGGCGTCGGTTTTGTTTCAACATTGGAAGGGACCAAATCGGCCCTGAACCCCCACCACCCAAAACACATACAGTACTCCCACCATATTGGTAGGAACATCCATGGCTGTGGTACACTAGTACTCTAGTACTTCCCCTGTAGCCTTTAACTAACTGGTATTTGCACTGGGACTTGTTTCAGTCTTAGCCATTGGTCTAACCAGACATTCTAGTTAATCTCAAGCGAGTTCAGCTGCCTTTCAAAATTTTTACTTCTTCTCAAGTGACTCCTCCTTCAAAACACTTATTAAGCAAAGGGCATTCAGAAAACGGGCATCGGTTTAATTAACTCAAAATCCATCTAGAATGGGCGTTGACAATGGCCGGCTGGTAAGCAATTGTACGCCTGCCAAAACTCATATCTGTAGTGTATCCATGCCCATCATCAACAGTGTTGATATACTGCACTTGCTTTCTGATCATAACAAATAATACTGTAAAATTGTCATCTTAAAATATATGATATACAGTCTCTGGCGTCACACAAAGATTGTGAACAGGTAAGTAAGTAATCTCAAAGAGGATTCTTTTGTCCTGTCTTAGTCCTGACCATCTCTCTCAGTTGGATTTGATCTTGAATTGGACTCAAACATTTTTGGTCTTGAGTCAGTCTAAACGAGCCCTTGCCTTGGACTTGTCTTGGACATCACAAAGGTAATCTTGAATACAGTTCTGCTTACCATCATATCCAAATCTATGCCCCTTGCTCACTGGTGACAGATGGACAGACAGATGGAAGTACCGATGGATGAATGGATCAATGTATGGATGGTGCATGTATTGATGTTAGCCATGATTCATCACCAAATGGCCTTGCTTGATATTAGTGAAGATGAGGGGGTTACATGGAGCGAGATGCGCAGATAAATGTAGGTCAGTCCTCAGAATCGGGTCAGCGGGTTAAGGCATCGGATGTTTGACCCAAATATTGTGCCCTCAGATTTCAGACAGTGATACCCATGGGTAAGGAGACTATCCAGGATTGCATTAGATAGCTTTCAGAAAAAAGGATATATACAGTACAATAAGCAATGTTTGATAAATGGAACTGGCAAAAGCACGCTGGTAGCAGATTGTACCAAAGATACAAGTGGATCTTTAGTAGAGACATAAAATGCATGAGCATAGTGAGGGTACAAACTTTCAGGGTAAATATCAGCATTTCCTCCTAGATTATATGTGCCTAATATTATAGTTCTATGCAATACTACATAAACTTTTCTTTAACAAAAAACATTATGCACAACATGTAATTAATTATTAGCAGTTACTTTTCCCATGAGAAAATATGAGCATATGTTATACATATTGGATGCCAAATCGGTCTTATTTGTATTATAAATTAATATACTTTGAGGATTATGATGGAAAATATGTTTCTAGACATCGCGTCAATGTCTACAACCAAACTACGTTCGAATGCATGCCTGTATTATACTAAAATTGCATTAAACCAGTAATAACTGTATGTTAATTATTTACTGCAAATGATGCCGAACATACCTTTGAAGTTTGGTCTAATTCGAGCATCATATCCCGATGTTTTTCCCATTAGTTTGTCCAGGAAATCAGAAGGAGACATCGTAAATGAGAAAGCTCCTCTCCCTGACGCTCTGGAGTCAGCCTCTTTGGCATCTACCATCCTGGGAAGGAGACGATGTGGAGACGTACAGCCGTAAGACCCGCACATATGAACTTTATCAGTCTGCTCGAGAGGATCCATGTGCGTCAATATGGATGTGAATTAATATCTGAGCGGTTTACTGTTATGAATTTAGAGAACTGCGAGCCGAAAAGACCATAGAATAACAGAATAATAAGTACAATTTATGGGTATGATGTACTGGATGAGTGACTGAAAAAATGGAAGGATCATAGCTTTGTCTGAATTATAAGGACAGGTTGTTTTTATTCTCTCTTTTTTACTCTAGTGACAGGCTTGAAAACAGTATTAACCATATTTATAAACCTAAAGTTGCATTAAATAAATCCCTTTTCAGATAGTAGAGGTATTTACAAATAGTAGCCTACAGGTATCTTACTAACTGGACGTCTTACAAGACACAAGTTCAAAGTAATACAATTTATTATGGGTTATTACGACTTATAAAATAACCCATCCTAATATATAAATTAGAACATTTTATAAAATATCTTGTATCTCGACTCGTTCTTCGTTCTTGTTTTAGTCAGGCAATTTTTCTGAGATTGCATAGTATTACATAGTGTTTTTTTGTTTTGTTTTTTTGCTTCTTTTGTTGTTTTAAACAATCTCAATTTTGTGTTCGAGTTTAACTGAGAACCCGGGATTTTGATTTCCACCTTATTATAAAGCAGCTACTTTCATATCTACGGCTTTTAATTCCATATTATATCCATATCTATAATTTCCTTCCTCGTTTTTCTTTGTCTGAAAGGGCTTAACAAGAATTTGGATGTTATCACGAAATCTACAGGTATGTTCATTTAAAGGTATATTAAAGAAAGTAATGGGGAAAAAACAATAACAAAACAGTAAACACGTTTAGCGTCGACAGTAGGTACTCATTTACCGGTAACTTTGCAAATATATTACCATGTGCGTCGTACCTTCATTTGTGCTGTAGTAGTATGAAGTAGGCTAAACAGAAAAAGGTGGATATGCATATTACAAATGATCGCATTTCGTTGGATTTAAATGCAAGACCTTAGGAAGTGAAGTAAAAATCAAGAGCAAAGCATAAGTTTCACATACCTGAAGTTGTTGATCTCTAGTAAACATATAAATAAGGCTGTGAGGAGTTTGACAGAAGGGCAAGTCATTCCTCTTGGTTCTTGTGATTATTTTCACACCACTCTTTCTTCTTCCATGAGCAAAGTCAAGCGCAAGGTCCAAACGGCAGCATATCTTTATTTCTGACCTCAGCAGATGTTTTCACCCGCAGCAAAAAGCACACAGGAGCTACCCAGTCCTTTGGGAACATTCTTTAGTTTGGTGAAACAATGATTCCAGAATACAGTAACGCAGGACAAGTAGGTGTTACTTATATACTATGATATTATGTCATTAGGTATAAAAGCCATGTATTTTAGTTCAGATTAGAAATACCCTGGATTTACAGCAAAAGATAACCAAACAGTTGTCTTCCATTAATAAGGAATACTTACAGAGACACAATAAAAATATATATCAATAATGTTGGAGTGTTGGTATGTTCTACAGAGCGTCTAGTGTCGGAATGACAGCCTCCCCAGACTCATTACAGCACCGGACAGCTCCTGGTGAAACTGCGCGCAAGCGCGCGAAGGCGGCCGGTCGTCAGCGGCTAATTCTCCGTCTGCCTGTCTAAACAGGCAAGGGTCTGCGCTTAAGAATCCAAGACACTTCATCCATGCACTGTCAGGATTCATGCAAACATGCTTTTAACATAAATGAAAGGCAAAAGAACCAGCGACGCCCCGTAAAAAACAACACATGTAAAACGGATTTAATGTGACTCATTTACTAATTAATGCAAATTAAAGTCTTTGTACGATAAACAACTGATGTAGGTGAAAAGTCATATTGAGTGAGATTTACCGCGTTATTAATCTAGACACACTAAGCCATATCACATACTAAATCGATTTGGTAGGTTTGTCTCTTAAAACGAATACAGCTGCCTGGAGGACTGCTCCGCGCATCTATTTTGAGGACTTGAAATTCGACATCTCTCGTCAAGTTACTATGTCTACCTCCATTACCACATTGTACCCCATTCACTAGACCGATTCGTGCTGTGTATCGTAATCCCCAGAACAGTTTGACAGTAGTTTTGCTATTTGATATGTATTTTTATTGGAACCCTGCAGCGCATCAGCGAAAAACCAACGCATTACAACAATGACACATACAGAAACTTCCTTTATTTATCAAAATACGTACGCTACAAAATACTTGATGGAAAAATGCCAAAAAACACAGCTGTACTTATTGACATTAATGCGTTTATGGGTACATGCTTTTGCGTAAAATTTGTAGTGTGGACAGACGTCTTCCAATGATTTGCATGCATTCTTAACGTTATTCATGCGTCATTATCAACAACGTCCCGCGAACGGTTCCTCAACTACTTAAGTAAAATTCTGATTTCCTTTGAAACGTGCGCGATTTATTAGATCGCTTAAGGTGCGCAATTCGCTCAGGGCAAAAAGACGAAAAAGCGAAAGAAGAAAGATGATGGGAGGATTTTATTTTGTCTAAGTAATTAGAAATCACATTTTGTTCCTGCGTGTAAAACGCGTTTGCTCTCTGTATTGTACCGTTAAATATGGGAAATAAAAGGTAGAGAGGAGAGATGTCGATGAAAATGTATCTTATACTTCGGTTGCCCTGGAAACAGAATTCCTATCCACATCAGTGAAAATACTGAGCGCTCCAGCCCTAAAGCAAAGCTTAGGAGAGCCAGAGAGACTGACTGAGTCAGGCTAGTGGAAATGGCACGCGCAAACGGTCCTCCAAAGAAGACGGAAGTTCAAGGATTGCCTGGAACATTGTCTGGAAAATGTACTTGACTGACTTTGTAAAACCATCAAAATCTATTGCTTACAGTTTTTGCGTGTTATACTTAATTACAACTGCATTGCACACTCAAAAGCTCAGTCCATTTTGGAGCTGTACAAGTTCTGAAATCAGGTATCTTTTTAAGAACAAATATCATGGGGCTGTCCAAGTTCTGATATCACAGTTCATTAAGAACCAATAATTTAGATCTGCCCTTGGACGTCATTAGGTCCGATCACTCTGGGCTATAGCCCTGAGTATTTTAAGTCTATCCCCGATTATTTCAGCCCCGATACTAATCTTTCTTTAGAAACAAACAGCTAGAAATTCACCTAGATCTGTCTAAATACTAAAATCACATACAGTATCTTTTTAACAAATAATATCATGGAGCTGTCCAAGACCTGAAATGGCAGATGTTGGCCAATGGGCACCATTGTGATGGCCCAAATAAAAATAGGGCTACTTATACTGTACAAATCACAGCAACGAGATAAACAGGATGTGCTGTAGGCCTGTATCCTGAATCACCCACTTTCATTTATTATTGATAGAACATGATTGTATTTAAATTGTTCAGGAAAAAAAAACATTTTCTCTCTTCTATTCTTCATTTGTTTTATCTTTCAAATACAATAAATGTGTTTCATATGGTGCTGAACTTCTGGAGTTAGTGGGCAGCAGTCCAGAGAATGTTGTTTTATGCATCTTAACCATGTTAGAACCCAAGCAATGCTTAATTTGTTGATTCTGAGAGATAAATGCTGCAGGCTCATGGTACACTCATAAAACTATAAACGAAAATGTATGTGAAAGTCTGCTGCCATCCAGATCTCGCAGTGGTTGTGAACAGCAGTAGAGTACAGGAACATTTCTGCTGACTGAGTGGTACAGGCTGTACTGCAAATCAAGACAGAGTCTTGGAAATGGAAATATATTATATGTCATATGTCTCAAAGTTATCTGAGGATCCTGAGCAATCTAAACACCTTTCAAATGCTTCTAAGGCTCATTTGTTTTAAATGATACCACGCCACCAATAAATTTATTTCTGTGAAAAAAACTCCTCAAGCTTTTAAGCTAAACTAAAATGTGCTTTTGCATTGCAGATATAATTGGTGGACATGTTGCTAAATGCTCAAATAAGCAATCAGATTCCATTTGAAGATGGAGAGATAGTATTCTGCTGATGATTAGAGCCTCGTTCATTGGATTGTACCTACTGGGAGAGCAAAGCACACTTATTACTAAATGGCAAAAGAGGTTTTTAACATTTTTCTGTGCCTATGTTGATAAACAGAGTAAAAATCTGGTGATTGAAAAGAAGCATAGAAACACTAAAACTAAAACTGTTACTGGATAGTTCATGTATATGAGGAGGCAGGGCACCGAGATAAAGTTTCAGTCTACATAAAACAATCATGTCCTGTTTTTGAATAATAGGAGCCTTGAGCCTCATTTTATCAGTTTGTCTTCCACAGGAAGGACAGTGCCACAGTCCAATGTCACAGTGATCTCATGCCGGACAGCACACAACAAAGGGGACACCTTGGGGGGGGTGCCAGTCAATTGCGGGACACACACTTGCACACACTGTTTAATGTTACCGAATCGCCTTATCACTTGTTTTTGGGCTGTAAGAGAAAAGATTGGTAGAACAGGTAGACATTACATCCTCACCAAGAGCTGGGAACTGGGATCTGTGTGTGTGAGGCAGCAGAGGTCTGCACCGAGGTTCCCTGCCGCCCTGACAGAGACCAAACAATTCTAAGCATCTTTTTATAATCCAATTCAAAGGGCAACACAGTGACAGATTTGCATCATGCAGATATTTTTAAAGAAAACAGGCATGTCATTGAATCATTGACAGAAGCAGTGCATAAAATAATAAAGACCAATTAATATGAGACTGTGACAGGTATATTGAGCATGACTTTTCAAAGCTCCCTGGTATCAAATCAGCCCAGCGTTTTCAACTGTTCTTACTTATGAGTCCCACAGAAGTTTCTGTCAGGGGCAGATCTGAACTAACATGACAGATTCTAGTAAAGCAAACTCAATCATAACGAGATGAGCTTTGTCACATCATATTAACGGTACAATTAACATTCACTCATTGCACTGTGGATGCGCAATTACCCTTAGCTCGCGCAGTACAAAGCCATGTGCAATGTTGCATCGTGGGTTGCACAAACAACTAAGTCATTAATATGATGCCTAGATCTTAATAAAGGTCAGCTTGTCGCCAAACGTGGGAGTTTAAAAAAGGAAGTGACATATTCCTAGATTAGTGTGGAAAAGGCTGAGAGATCAAGCTGCCTTCTGCTGGAACAGGCAGTGATGGATGGCTCTGCCTTTGTATCCAACAGACTAAAAGCACTTGCTCTATTTTAATGGTGTAACATAAACAGGGCAAGGACGCTCCCCCTGTCAATCACATTACAGGGAACATGTTAGCGGGTCTTTCTTGAGAAAAAAAATGTTACATTGAAATAGTGTTCTTATGTGCTGAGCAACTGACATCACCTGAAATGATTAGGTATATTACGATCGGTTTGATTTAATGATTTTTTTCGCTATTTTCTCTAAATTGTTATCCAAATCTCATTACTGTAACAGGGTTAAGATCACAAATATCACAAAAATGGATTAAATGTTTTAAAACTTTTCAGCTTTATTGAACCCACCATAAGCCATTAATTTGTTTAATTTTGTAATAGTTTTGTCGATTTTGTAATTTTCATAATACTAGCTTGGGATTTTATGGTCATTTCGTTTATCGCAGAAATAAGTTGTAATATAATTAAACTGATGAACTACCCCAGAGGTAAAATCGACAGTTTAGGAAATGAATTAATTAGTTCATTTTTAAAAGGAGAAAAAAAATATGTTACGGTAGTGAGTTCATGAGAATGAATGTTTTCTCTCCTCCAGAGCAAAGACGGAGCGTGAGAAAGTTAACATCAACATTGCATTATGGAGGAACCGGGGCTTGAGCCTGCAGCCCTCTGGTTGCCCTACCTCCTGTGCCCCTATCGCCCCATGGTGGGGTAGACATACTATTGCATGCTGAGGCTTTATGACCCCCCCCCCTCCCCCCGACTATGGAGAGGTGTGCCATGCCCTTCATCTTTTCCCCTCCTGCCACCCCGAATTCAGTGGGATCTTCAAACAAAGGCAGAAACACAGAGCATGGGGGTACCTTCATTCATATATACAGGGGTGCTTTAATGAACTGGCTCAGCCGGACTGAAGCCCGGGGTCCTCTGCTAAAACGGAGCCCTCCTCCCACATTCGGCAACAGCACCATCAAACAACAGTAGGGGGACCTCTGCATAAATACCATGTGTTGCCTAAAAAGCAAAAACCACAAAATGGTTTTAAAACCTTTATATGGGTATTTCATTAAAGGTGAAGAATTTTTTGATGATATAATTAATAAGGGCTTTTAGCAGTAGGTGGTAAAAATATTGTATCCTTTGGTCATAAAAAACCCTAAACTCCCTTAAAAATCAACATGCCTGAAACAGCAGCTGTGAGCAACCAAATTTCTCATCTGTATGAAACTGACAGTGATATAGAATCCCTTGGTTGAATGGATTTTGGGGGGAGCACCACCTCCCCCCCAGGCATCCTGGTTAACTCTGGCACTCTGCAAGGTAAGAAAGGGGCGGTCAGAGAGACGTACAGCCGCCAATCAAAGACTTCCGTCCTCAGTGATGAAGCCTCCACTGAATCGCCAAAGAAGATCATCTTCACCCTGAAGACTTACAGCTCGCTCCTCGGGGCAGCTCCCCGGGCCCCGTGACGTGAACCTGTGATGTCATGTCACACTTCCGTGCGCAAAATAATAGGAGACTCTTCTTATACATGCACTGGATCTTGCCTGTTACAAACCAGCATCTGTAACGACGTGACTCTGCCACTATAAATAGGAAAGCTGCAGTTCTGGATGGTGTAGCTGTGCAGAATGTTCGTAAATAAATAGAAAATGCAAAATGACCTGGGGTCATTTCCAATTAATGTTTCTTCACCTTTACTGCAGTAATCTTACACAAATCCAGTGACGCTGTTAAAATTCATGCACCTGTGATGCGGTGGGATTCAGTGATCTGCAAACTGCACTGTGTTTGCCCACTTTACACCAAGCCCCTCTTCGCCCGTCCCAGTGATGGTCGAAGCCCACGTAGGGCCCTGGGCAAGTGTCATGGCCGACACAGCACCGCAAAGCTCCCTGTTTTTCCTTTGTCTCAGACACAACCTACTGTTAGCCGCAGTGGAAACACAGCTGGGCAGCTGAGCCTCTTCTAATGGTCACGCCGACCGATCATTTTTTTAGTAGTTACGATGCCCGTAAAACTGTGGCATCATCTCAGCCTTGCCTGCATGGAGATTCGGAGGCTCGAAGAGGCTTTTCCATGTTTACTAGTTCTGCATGAGCTGAGCGAATGAGTCATGCAGCTTGTGGGAACTTGGAAGAGAGATCATTCACCAGCAAGAGGCAGCCATGGAATTGACAGCGTGTTATGCCCGCCTGGGGTCCCCACCCGGAACAGACTCCGTCTGCTTCTGCTGCCACTTCCTTTGGTGCTCTGCTCAGTGGGGGGGGGGGGGGGGGGGTTTTGGGGGCCATGCTAACCAGAAAAAAACAATAACCCCCCCCCTCCCCCCCGCCCCTGGAAACCCCAACTAAAGGGGCCAGACCCCGT
>JAABNY020000001.1:36849887-36867287 GCA_015164015.2 Brevimyrus niger
GAGCAGATCCCCCCCCCCCCCCCCCTCCCCTCCGCTTTGTGAATCTGACCATGGCTATAGACTCTTTAAGGTGAGGCATCTTTTCTTGACTGTGGGAGTGTTGGCTAAGTCTGTTTCAAAGGCGCTGGTTGAGTTGCACCCTTGGCCGCTGTCCCAGCCCTCCATTCAGCCACTCACAGATAGCCCTTTGTGCCGAGGCCCCCTTCAGTACAGCTGCTAAACAAAAATAACAACAGCAGGCTTTTGGGGGCTCTCGCATGCAGCTGGCCAGCCCTGGATGGCATTAAAAAGCAAGCCGCACTATAGCAGACCTTCACTAGGTGGCGCTGGTTCCCATAGCTGTAGCAGCCACCCCTCCCCAAAAGTCCCGGTCAGTGGACGCTCGCTAGATACCACAGCCTGTAACGCTTCTCTCCATGCCCAGGGTGTGTTTTTTTTTTTGTAGGAAGTTAATCACAGCAGGTGGATGTTCCCTGTAGGCCAGAAGACCGAAGTTGTGTGAGTTTTAGTGCATCTGTTGCAGAAGGAGCCTGGTATATACTTTCAAACAAATCAAAGCCTATTATTCAGTTTAATGAGTGACAGAGAAAGTACCCTCTCCAGGAATAGCGGATGGATGGATGGAAAATACTACACTGCATAACTTTCTGTAACTGCTGTATGATATCACTGTAATGTTTTTTGCAACACAAAATGGTCCTTATGATCTGTATAAATCAGCCGAATATGCTGAGCGCATGTTATGGAATGTTATATAAGAAGTTTATGATGATATATGACTCTAAATGGAATTAGTTTCCATGGGCTACAAACCCACAATTGTAGCCTTGAAATGTAGCTGCTCTGTCTCATACATTCTGTGGTGATTCTGATTAAACCTACATTGTTTCTTTTCACTCGTGTGTAAAATAGGCACCAGAGTGAGTTCCAAAATAGCACAGTTTCTCTCTGGATCGATGGACAGCTGCGGGAAACCCAAATGCTTGTGGTTTGGGGCTGAGACACCAGAGGATGTGTCAGAATTGAGATTTTGGGTTAGAACTTCATGGTCAAAACAAGTTTTTAACCAGCCTCATAGACAGTCTTCGGTAACATGGAATCTAGGAAACCAAGCGCGGACATACAATGATGCCTGCGCAGGAATTTATATTAATTCTAACAGTCTTTAAAGCCTTTAAAATTACGCAGAAATCAGGTGTTCATCTTCAGTAGGTTTCAGTCATTAAGATAAAGCTCATTAAAATTCATTTAATCAGTATTCATTTAATTACCCAACTTAAGTGCTTATTTTTACATGACAGCTTGTCTTGCATTCACCTAGCATGTGACAGGGAACAGGCAGGTTAGGGAGTTTGCCTTATGTGGAGGCCTGTAACATGCCCGGGGAGCCCAGCTGGTAACTGCTGATTTTGCATGCTAATGAACTGGACCGGAGCTGCCTGGGTTCAGGGATGATGACGGAGTACCTGTCGTACTCCAAGGGGGGTGTGGCGGGTAGGGCCATGGTGGCCGGATGCTAAGACGGGAAACTGATTTGCTTCATTTGCATGTGCGATATATGCAAATGTAAGCAGCTGTTTCCTCTCGGTAACATTCATAAATGTGACCCCAGGGATTAGCGGCATGGCAGGCTCTCCGCATCGCTGAGCAGCCCGCACCACACTCTCCATTCTGTTTATCGTCGTAAATTGAGCCGTGGGCATGAAATGGCCTTCAGGTTGCAGAAGATCAAGTAGCTGTCGGGGCCCTTCAGAATGGGAATGATTAGTTGACCTCAACAAATGATATGGCATGTGAAATTCGCAAGAACATATGTGGATATGATGATAAACGGTAAACATTAGTCCAATAAACAAAGGTTATCTAAAATCTTACCTCAGGAGTAATAGTATGGTCTCATCAGGAGTGTAGCGTCTCCCACATTATCATGGAAAAACCCAGGGGCTATTGTGGGCAGCCAAAGTGTGGACATAAGTTTCTCAATTTCTATTCTTGTGGCGTTGTCCACACAGCCAAACGCTTCCCCGCATATCACAGCCCATGTCACACAAAGACATGTATTCAAGCAGCCCCTCTATCATTCGGATGTTGTAGCTTCAAGAGTAGATGCGGAGGTACTTTTTGATGTCTAGGCTGATAAGTGTTTTTTTATTATTTGTTTTGTATGAATTAATCACTGTTGTTCATTCTCAGCCTCATCACAAGTTTCTTTTGAGGCACCTATATTGTTTTATTTTATTGGGAGATTTTTGTTTACAGTTTTAACCTTAACCATTTAAATTTCACCAATAAGGATCAGGGAGCTCTGAAAGGTAATATGAGATATATGGGCTTTGTGATTTCCTTTAATGATATTCAAAAATTTGAGTCACCCCAAAGACAAGGGAAGCTTTCTCTTTTGGGTTTTAAAAAGAACATCCAACAAAGGGCAGGGAGCAGTAGCTTGGCTGTTTCCAGTAAAATTTGGGGTAGTGAGAAGCTGTCTCATTTCTGTTCTAGGAACCAGTACTGGCCACTTAAGTGAACCAAATTATAATGCAGTGTTTCCCCTACCATTATATTAATGGGGCGCCATATATTTTCTATATAGCGCCAGATCACATTTCCTATAGAACAGGTCTATACATTGTCCTATTATTAAACAGACTACATAGCCTTATTTTATTTATCTTATTTACACAACAGCTTGTCAGTTTCGTCGGTACGCGGTCGCGCGTAATTCTCCTCTGCTCTCTGTGCCGCGCGTGGCGGAGTGCCGCCCCGATGCGCGCGCACAGACGTGCGTGCACACACAGGCGAGCGAACTCCCAACAGCGGACAGAGAGCGCGCGTCGGAAAATATGTCGCCAGCCACCTGAAAAGCAGACAAAGATATCTGCGTTTTGTAAACTGTGAGAGGGACTTCTCAACCACGAATAAGCGAATAAATACGACAATGGAATTTTCTGCCTTAAACTATTACTATTTTAAGCTACCAGGTAACACTTTTAAAGCCTAACACAGATACACTGCAGTGACAAAAGCACACATTCTGGAGAATTGTCATAAGAAGAATTGTTCTGATGTTCAGTTCAATTGTTATTTTGACTGCAGTGAAGAAAAACACATGGAACACATGAATGCTGTCGGTGACCGTCCTCTCCCCCCGCCAGAAAAAAAAGCTGTAAACTCTGTAATGGCGTTGGAAACGTGACACTAACGCCTGCAGTTTTGGTCTTTTGAATTGGTTAGGATGTAGTGTAACAATGAGATTTTGTGAATTTCATATTTTACACTTTTCATACCTTGAACACACCGCTATGTATACAGTGATCCCCCGCCTATCGCGGAAGATACGTTCCAGACCCATCAGCGATAGAGGAAAATCCGCGGTATAGAAGGGCCATATAAATAAACATTTCTTATAGTTTAAGCCTTAAAATACCCCTCCCACACGCTTTAAACACATATGGTATGTGGACGTCGGGCTAAGGATACGATAACGATAACGTAATAATAATAACAATATGTAACGAATTTGTATGTGACTTAAGTTTAACGATGGCTTTATTTCGAGGAGTTACCACCCTCTTTCCTGTTTTGAAAATAGGAAAAGAAAGGAAAATTATGCGGTCTCTTCTTTTCTTTTTATCCTTCTTGATGTGTCGCGCCATAATGGCGAGCGACGTCGGCGTAACGCTTTCCTTCCCGAAGCATATCCAGGAGTTTTACCTTCTCCTGAATGGTCAAGGTCTTCCTCTGGAGCTTATAGGCTCACTACTACCAGAAGGCTTCGAAGATGCAGGACGCTTGGGAGCCATCGTAGGGCTTAAAACAAAACGCAAACAATCTGGTCACGCGATACGCAGAGAACTGTGACGCATCGGGGAAAATCCGCGATTTAGCGGGGGCGGAAAACCGAACGGGGGATCACTATATAGTGAAATAATAATCTATGCATGTGATGGTTGGTGCAGTATTATATCACTAATCACTTTACTTGAGAGAGCTGAGATGAATTTGATGACCCCTAGATGAAGAGTAAATGTTTTGCTGTTGAGTCGCCATGTGGTAGTGCTGTACGTAATGTACTGCAGTCCAAAAGTAGCTTACGTAGTCCGCTTCCGTTAGGGGCTAGTCAGTTTTTAGATACTGTAAATGCAGATCTCTGCTTGACTGCACATGTAAACAGCTTAAATGTAAACAGGTGTCACCAGTTTGTACCAGAATACACCTACTATTTTGTTAGGGTTTTGTTTTGGAGTAATTAATATGCGAGCAGAGTAATACTGTCTGAATAATTGCTCATTACAGTGCAAATTATTCAACCTATGAAAGATTAAGTGTGTTAAAGCTGTTCGCTGCTGGACTGACTTATTGTAAGATTAGCTCTACCTAAGGAATATGGTTACAAGGTGGCTAATCGGATGAATTCTGCACAGAAGGAATTGTATAAGAGCAACAAAATTGTGAAGTCGTTTAACTCTTAGCCAGCAGATGGGAAAGCAATGAAGAACTAACTTTTTACCCGATGGTTTTTGGTTCTAAACCCTGGAGATGAACTGGTTAACTGGTTTTTGCCCTTGAATAAGTGTGTCTATGAAAGAAAGCCTTGTTTGTGAGTATGTGGACAACATCATCGTTCCTTAGTTACAGGATTAAACAACAAACAGACAAAATAATAAATGTCCACATGGTAGTTTGTCGACATATGCATCTATTGTGTGTGTTCTGGGATGCTGTTGTTACCCTGAAGCGCTGCGGTTAATGAAGAGATGTTTTTTTTTTTTTTTGTATAGGTGTTCCACTCTTTTTTGACAGTTTTTTTTAGTATAGCATCATTTATACAAACTCTCAAGTTTTTACAACAACTCATATGGCTCAGATTTGGACCTGCAGTTCTTTTTTATAGATATATTTTACAAGTACACACAGTGTGATGTCGATAAGCATTGTGAGACCAGCCCGGGGGTGTAACCAGGGAAGATCCCCCTATGAGGACATGATGAGGCATTAACTGTGTTGTGGATCATTTAAGGCTAACTGGCTTTTTTTACAAGGTTGGAAAGCACGCATGGCTGTGTGTGGATATAATTATGCTTTTGTTTCTTAGTTGTTTTTGGGTGGGGGCTTAAGGGATGTCTGACTCGCTCTTTATTGCTCGTTGGATTATCTGCAGTGCTGAAAAGTTATTGGGTCATTACTGTATTGAGTCCTGTGGTCCCTTTCTTTTATCCTTTGTTGTAAAAAAGCATTGGGCACAAATATGCAGGAATTTCTTAGGAGGAAAGCAGTTGGAGAACATGAACGTGGGTATAGTACTGTCCATTACTAAAAAGAGAGCCCATATCTGTCCTTCAGAGGTACCTAATGGGCGAGTCTCAACATTTAGCTTTAGGCTGAAATCCTTTTGCTCCATGTCCTGTGAGGAAAGCTAATTTTAGATGCTGGTCTTTATCCTCAAAACCACATCTTCTGTTGACTAAAGCCTCAAAGTCACAGCATCACAATAAACATCACGTTTCCAAGGGCAGCAAGAAAATGTTCTGGCTGGTTCATGTGTATTGTACTTGTTTTAAATTTCTGTGTGTGTGTTTGTTTGTTTGTTTCTATGCTGTAAATTTTTACAAGGAATTATAAAACAGTACATGGTATGAAGTGTTTTTTTACTTAATTTTTCAGTATTTTATTAAAATGGCAACAGGGATCAAATTTGTATTGTTGTGAAAATCTTTCAGATTTGTCATTACTTAACAGCACATGTAATTTATATATATTTTTTTTTTACATTAATCTCTTCATGAAACCATAATTGGATCACGGAATTCATTTGTAGCAGCCTTGCATCGAGGGGCGCTTGTCTCGTTTCCGTCTCCCGTCACTGGTAATGTGATGATGTTTCCAAGCACCCATCAGCCCTACATTTGGGGGTTTTGTTACGCATCTTATGGGCCATTATTCCCAATATTATCTTGTTGGAATAACCTCTTGTGGGTCATTATGGTTCTTTTGTTATGGACGTTGAATTGCCATTTGTACTGGGAAACAAACGACCCATGGGGAGTTTAAGGAACCATAACTGATCTAATGAGATTTTTTGTTTGCGGTTTCACCATCCCAGCTGTGTGCAGCCAGACTGGAATAAACAGGGTAATCAACCCAAGACTCGCGTTTCCTCAAAATAAACATTAGCCAACATGTGCATACCCAGAATACCTTGGTCCAGCTCGAAGGCGCTGGGAACAAGCATTTGCGCTCATGCTTCTTGCGTTTAACCAATTTCTGCAGTGTTTGTTGAATTTCCGTTTAAAACCGGCCTCTATTCCGTCAATATGCTTTGTTTTTCCTTTCCTGGTAGTGCCCCGTTTCCCGTTCCAGGCTGCTTAACGTTGCATTTTTTTGTTGCAGATGATTTAGTCTAAAGTAATATAGGTGTGAAGGGTCTTACTCAAGGGCCCAACAGTGAAATCACTCTGCTGGCCCTGGGCTTAGAACTGGTGACCGCCCGATCACAGTTCGGGGGCCCTAACCTGCTGAGCGACACCCCACCCCTAGTCCATGGAGCTACTGCTCCTTCACTTAGGGTCAGGGTGGCGCTGCTATTCTTTTTGAGTCTCATGTGTCGCACCTGCTGTGATCTGGAAGATCAGAGTCGAGCAGACATGGGTGAATATGAGCTGAAGGCGGAATAATCCTCACAGATGTCTTCCAAGCTACCACACCATCGTCATTCGTTTGCTTAATTTGGGGGGGGGGGGTTCTAGGACAGTGCCCAGTGAACCCTCTGCACACCCCACGCTTGGGTGAGCTAAATGATTATGTAGCACATCAGAATGCATGTGTTGCATAATGGGTCAGCTATTATGCACCAAGGGGGGCCCTGAATGGGATCTGGGAGCTTCCAGTCACCCGTGTAAATTCGGGGGAGGGCTTTCTCATAAACGGGGTGCCCCGTGTGAGCCAATGTACACTGTATGGAGAATTGGCGATTTGTCCTGTTTAACAAATCAGGGAGACCAAAAGATTGTAAGACATTTAAGCCAAATAACTCTACATGTTTTTTGCTGGATTGGGGTTTTTTAAAACCATATTCATACCAAAACAGCACAATTCCCCCCAGCCCCATTAACATAGTCAAATAATGTTAAAGAAAAATTGCTGTCATGTTATAGCTGGGACAATGGAAAGACTGTGAGCTTTGAACTCTGTGACAGGTTAAGGGCACCCACAGCTAAAGTGCTACAGCTGACTGATAATTAAAAAGAGAATCTAAGATTTATATCTGGGTCTGAAAAGTCATATAACCAGAGTGTACGCCTTGCCTTCTATATCTAAAGCTAACATATTAAGCTACAGTTACATAACTTATGCACATGCAAATTATTTTAAAAAGGGTCATGGATTCGAAATGCTTTTTCTTAATAGAAGTATGATGTGACCATTCTGGATTTTATTTAGATTTTTTTCGATTTTCTCTTTGAGAGCGACAATGACATGGCACCACAGTCTCCATGCTGGTCTTCGGAGCCGCACAAGGTCTGCATGAGCTGATGGTTTACTCTGAGCTACACCCTCCCTCGCAGTACCGGTCCTAGCTGATAGGATGCCCTCTTGGAGGATGGTGCCCTGAGCAACTGCCCATGACTCATAGGATTGATCAGCACAATTCTGTCCATCCATTCGTCCTTTACTGGATCCCTCCAGCAACAGAGAATTGCTGTATCTTGCTGGAGTGATAACAGCGAGGGAGTCTGGCGGGGGGTCAGACCGACACCCATACGAGGTTCTGCAGGCTTCTCCCCCAAGGACCGTGCTGATGGAGACCTTTGATGGAACCCAATGAATATGCTGTCTTCCTATTGGCCACGTCCTGAGGCACTGTGTCGCATCTGAAATATTGCATTGCAGTTACTTTTTAATCACCTGGGGAAATGCAGTCAGAACACACCTGCCCAGGACACGCCTCTTATCTTTCTGCCCGCAGTGTGCTTACGTGGATGGTGAATGAAACATGTGGTTACAATTTTATTTTTATTTTTTTTTAGGGGGAGTGGGCTTTCTAGTTCCTGGGCCACTCGTATATTTGGAATATGGGTTTCATTTGAAGGCCTTTGTTGTGGTGAGCCATAAATGCTTTTTAGAAGAAGGATGAATGTGAACTGAGGGCTATAAATGCTCTACCATCTTGCTGCAAAATGTTAGGCCCCAGGGACTGCAGAAGTGCAGCTCGCAATAGATAATTCGCCATTTGAGCCTCTGTAGTTTAGTTAAAACTGTGATGGACCTGTGCATTCTGGGATCACCACTGCCACAGAGTCGTGTAATGCAGCAATAATGCATGTGGAAGTTATTGGCTTGAGAAGTTCCCACTCCGTCACGTCTGGGCCCCTTCTGGCCCCCCATGAAGTTTTGTATCCGTGAGAACCTGTGGCCCCAGCCGTACCCCCTCCCCCAGGCTGGAACACTTCAGCCCCATTAGCATGCGATGCCAATCTCATTCTCAACGTTTCAGCCAAATGCGGCTCATCTGCCTCTCCTTCCTGCACTTTTCTCTCCTCCCCCCCACCAATCCCTCTCTCCTCTACATACACCTAGGGCAATGGGGTTGCATAGAGTGTCACATTTAATAGGTCTCTCACACCCCTCAACTGAGCTTTAATCGGAAGGGGACAGCAGAGATGTAATCATGCAGTTACCCCCCCCCCAGGACACAGTCTGCTCCGTGGCCTTTCTCCCCAGATGAGCATCAATGCTCTTCGATGTGTCTATTGTAATGATGATTCTGTTCCACTGTGACTCATAGCTACAGCGTAACCCCATGGAGTGATCCGGGTGGTTTTTAAAAGCAGGTGGGGGTGGCTGTTGTAAGATTATATTCTGTGCTGTAGCCTACAGTCACAACGGAAAACGAAAAGCTCCCTACCCTGTATGTTTGATTGCAAGTGGCGTCTGGGCAAAGATCGAGCCAAAAGAATCACTTATGGACCGCTACACTGAAATAATCAGGCGAGACCCTTCGCATCTTGGGACACGATATACAGACGGGCTGTGTGGCACTCCATCACAAGAGCTAGAGAAAGAGAGAGTGTGAGAGAGAGAAGGGGAGAGAGAGAGAGAGAGAGAGAGAGGGGGGGGGGTGGGGGGGGAGGGAGAAAAAGCCAGGGTTGGTAGACGAGAGAGCGGGGAGGGAAGAAGTATTTGTAGATAACGGGCGATTTTGGTTGATGGGAGGAAACCAGCCATGGAAACTACAGCAGAAGAGAACCAGGAGCTGAACCAGGAGAAAAGAGGTATCAGCTGTGTGTGTTGTGGTTTTTTTATTGCCCCTTATGCAGGATCATGCAACAGCTTTGGTTTTTGAAATACAAAAATAGGACGGTCTCAATGGGGGATTCACCCACACTCAGTGTGGTATCTGAGGCAAAGCGCTGAATTTTACTATTAGCCTTCATCGTGGCGATTTGACCAGTGTATATATCCTTTAGTTTTGTGTTTAGCTGTGTCGAAATGTAAAGCGTATATAACTGGGATGTGGCAGAGATCAAACGTTTGACGGAGGGAACTTGCCGTCCACTTTGTTTGTGCTAAACGGTCGATTAATCGCCACTAATCACTGTATCGTTGACGTTCCCTGTGGTGTTTAACGTTCCCCGCGCGGCCATGCTCATCAGCTGGGTCTGTGCAAGAAGGTTAATGACCACATCTATTGTCATTGTGTAACACATTCATGCTACGTCAGAGCACGCTCTATTCAACACGTAGGGACTGTCTGTCTGTCAGTCACAGACCACTGGTCCGGGGATGCCGGGGCTCGCCTGACGGATTTGGGGATTAATGCAGGTACAAAAGACAAAGACAAGCCCATAATAATCCCCGATAGGAGAGATTGTGTCTAATCGGTCTGCTTTGACGCACTGATGGCTGGGTGACACTTTTTTTAAGCCCACAATCGAAATCTTGAATGGCTAAATCTGTCCTTAATCTGATTTGGAAGAGGGCTTTTATTATTATTTCTCTATTTTCTTGAGCAAGAAAAATGCTAACGAATTAGTTTTGCATCGTGGCTGTTTTTCTCAGCCATTCTCCAAAGAAGTATGGGTCAGTAAATCATGGATATCACACTTGGTCGTGTGCTTGTTAAGTTCCAGAAAGTTTTAGATTAATTTTTTTCTTTAATCTGTTATTGTTAGTTCAGAAATATATATTTTTGTATGTCTGGTTTTGGTTACTTCTCTGGTTATGGGTTGAGGTTGAGGGTCTTCCGATATTGTTGCTTATTGTTGGGTGTCCCTGTCAGGGATTGCCTTGGGGTCGGTGGCACTGTGAGGTAGTGTGCTCTGCACTGTGAGGTAGTGTGCTCTGCACTGTGAGGTAGTGTGCTCTACACTCTTAATGTCACCGGGACCCAGTGATGGGGGGAGCTTACCCACCCAATCCTGCACTAAAGTGGTACTTTCTAAAGTATAAGGAATATTAGCCTTAAAATTACATAATGCAAACAGTGTGTTGTGTATGCCTAGTGACTTTTTTTTTTGGGAGGGGGGGGGTTATAAGAGGAAAGAAGAGCCTTTAAACTAGATGTTTTGTGTAAGTCCCAAGCCTTCCCTGCACTGACTGAGGCTCAGTGAAATGCTGTTTTGCCTGTAAAATACACTCTAAATGAAAGTGAAGGTTTTCTCAAGTATTTGAGACGCCTGTTTAGGCAAGGGATACATTTTCTCTATGGACACTTCACTAGGTTCCCAGCCACTCATGGCAACCTACTTGTAACAATACAATTCCTCTCTATGCCTCTTCTCATTTTGCAGTTTCAAGTCTTGTCAAGGTTGCTGCGTTTGCTAGAAATGGCCCCATGTGGACCAGTGAGTGAATGACTTTGACACAGTAAAGGTTTAGGTTAGTGAGATGTAACTTTGCATGACCTGTTCTGTCCTTACTAGTCATTTGGGAATGTTCTGGTGAAATCTGGTGTTTTCCCTCCTTGTTTTTCCCAAAGGGTGTTTTGTCAGTTTCAGTTATTGTCCCATGTGGAGACCCAGGACCATATGGCCTGGCCTCTTGGCTGGAGCCAGCAATTGAGCCCCACCTGCAATGACAGCTGTCACACTGGGGACCCCACGGACACGCTTGCTGCGAATGCTGGCTTCCATGTTGTTATAAGAATGGCCGGTCTAGCGAGATTGCATTTTTCCCCATTGTGAGAAGAGTACTCTTCACATCAGATGTTCTCATTTTGTGTATTGCATTACATGCAGTTCTGTTGAATTTCATGGTCGTCAGACATGCTAAAGATATGTTTAGTGGGGACATTCAGCCGCAATTTCAAATAAAAGTTGTAATTGTCGCAGGTCAATTGGTTCTGGGTAGAATTGAAGCCTCGCCAATAGCCAGGAAACCTGTTTGATCTTGTCACATGATATTATTCATTTGACCTGCTAAACCTCTTTAGCACCTCAGTACCCACACACTGCGGTTTTCCACTCATAAAAGCGAAGTAATGGAGGCTAAGTGTCACATTCAACAGTTTTATCAACTGTTAGTTACTGGGTTCAGTTTGAGACCCTTGCCCGCAACAAGCCCTGCTCCCCAACGCTAAACTGGCTGTTTAAAGGCTGATCTTTCTGCCAGTTCTTCAAGATGGTACTGATGCCTCGTGTTGATTATCTCACACCTGTCGTGTGGAGTTTTGCGGTGACGCCATTTTCTCTAATGCTTCACTCGAGTTTGGGTTTTAACTGATGCTTGTGACACAAATCGACAGGCTTGCTGCATGTTAATGGCCCCTGTCGACTCCAGTTACCTGCAAAATATAATTTTACAGTGGGAGATAAAGGCAGCCATTGACTTGCGTAAAACCGACTTGCATTGCATGAATCTTCTCTTACGCAAAAAAATATCCAAGAATAAGGTTTAAATGTAAAGTGTAAGTGTAAAGTTAAAATGGATTTTTTGACATAGACTAGGTAATCTGGAAATGGAACAATCAACAAAATTGCACATTTAATTTTTGAATTCGGCACAAACGCCCAGTCATGTGTTGTGATGCTGTCTTTTGCCTCGGTAGCAGTTTTTCATGCCAGTAGAAAATGATACCATTCACTTTTCGGTATTGTTTTAAAGTATCGGAAGTTCAGAACCTGGTGCAGTAATAAAGCACCCTTTAACTTGTGTAAGTGTTTGTAGAATGGATTAGTTACGTCAGTGGAGAACTATCTGTGATGTACGATGTGTTTTAGTAATTTACAATATATATCTGGTAAATGATATAACATTTTTGAAGTTGAGTAGTCTAGCATGAGCTGTTTATGAACAAGTGAACATGTGATTAATGTATAAATTCACCGTGACTGTTTAACTCTGAGTGATACTCATCCCCCAAGATGAGGCGCAGGGTGGGCCAGCTCTGGCCAGTGATTCCAGTCAGAGGCCCAGGTCCCCAGTTTCGCGCTGGTCTGAGCTGGCCTGCATATTAGGGGATGGATATACCTACCAGGGTTAAGGCTCTGCTCACTGCGTGCCGACTTCTGCTTCTTCCGGCCATATGCTCAGATACTACAGCGTGCTTCCCGTTACAGTGTGAGCGGGGGCCTTGGCACTGTCTCACAGCTGGTCATAGTCTGCCCCCCCCCCCTTTCCTGGCCCTTTCTCTCTCTGTCTCTTGTCCTCCATTGGCTGATTGAGGAAGGGGGAAAAAGGGAAGCAGAATCCCCGCCCACTCTGCATGGAGATGGTTGGATGGAAGTGTCCCAATGCGGCCTGAGTTCACATGAAAGGGGACAGGCGGGAAGTGAATGGTGCGGCTTCAATTTAGTGCGTGTTGGCAGTCCCCTGCCACACAGAGATTAGGGTTAGGTGGGGGTCTCTCTATCTGAGGGGCACTGCGTACTGGTTCCCAGGAACTCCCGAGACGCCGTGCACCTTTCCGCATGCCTGGAGTTCCCAGGGGATGGTATAGCGGCAGGTTGGCGCAGCGGGCATTGTTTTCTTCTCTAGCTGGGGTGACGCCACCCTGCCTGTCCCTGGCCTTGCTCCACTGCCCACTGATGGCCAATCTGTGCTGCACGCTCCCTTCTGATGCCACCTTCACCACTCTGAGCTGCTATTCCAACGGGGCCTTTTACAAATCACTGGTCTCATAAGCTGCTTCTCCACATTTAGGGCAGCAGGTACCCTTATAAACCCTCTATCGCTGCTATGCCCCTTTTTTGTGAACCATTTAATTTTTGTAAATGCTCGGTGCCATTAGGATCGGGCGGTATTAGGTAATACAGTACATGATATTTTGGTTATACTGCACTATTTTCCTCTCGCCGCATTTCACAATACAGACGCTCCCTGGGTTACGATGGTCCATGTTGCGAAATTTCGACTTTGAAAGACGCTTACCTATTGTACTTTCAGGACATCGTTCAATCGATTACATGAGATATTCTACGTGTTCTATGGATGTTTGTTGGGGTTAGGTGTGCTGTTGGTTTATTGGCAGGCAGGTCCATCATAACCTGGGGGAGGCTGTACCGGAATAGTTCAACTTTTGAATATTCTGACCACATATCACATAGCGCAGTATAATGTCTGGACAGTATGATAGTTTGAAACTCTATATCCCGCCCTGCATGATTCTGGGGAGCCGCTACAATCATCTCAGCTGGGGGAGTGAGTGCGTCGAATGCTTACCCAGACTCTTCTCTGCACACTGGCGTCTTGCTAAGTGCCTTTTCACACGGCAGATGACAGGTCAGATTACAGGCCGCAGCATGCGGGGAATCTCAGATCCTCCCATCAGTGATGCGTCTTTTTATGTAAAATTAATTTCTGCCGCTCTGACGCTGGATAGATGAGCTCAGTGCTCAGGCAAGATGAGAAGCGTATTTGCGTAGTCCAGGTCCTGAAATATGTTGCTGTGTCTGAATCATCTACACAAAAGTGAGTGACATAGCCTTATAGGTCTCCCAGATCATTTAGCAGTGATGCTTTTTTTTATATTAATGTGTCGTGCATGTGACGGGGTAGTTGTATAATGTGATTAGAATGACTGTCCCCTACTGGTCCACTTCAGTAGTGATAAAATTGAATACGCTATTCCGATATATTGAACTGTTGCATTAAAACAGCAGCGCATATTGTTCAGCTTCCAAGTGTGTCTGCAGCCTTTCAAGGGACTGGAGGCTATCGTGTGCAAAGTGTTACCGCCGTGGACAAATCCTACACGTGAACGGATTGAGAGGTCAGCTCACAGTGCAGGGGCAGATTTTAATCCAGATTTGGTTGGGCCCCTGGCAGAATCCAATTGGCTGCTAAATGTACACTGCCTTGGATTGGTGAGAGCTTGTCAAATGGAAAAAATCAGTTAGTGGGGGTTGTCCTGTGGGTAGGCATTTGTCATTCTCTCTTTGACTCGGTTGTGAAGCCAGTACTAATGGATGGTTCTGCGACGCAGGCTTCTGGGTGTTTTAAACTGGAACCAAGCAGACTTTGCAGAAGATTATTGTGCCATAAACTATATACTATTTCATAAAAGTAGATGCAGTGAGTTTCCACAAAGCGTTTGTACTGCGGAACTCACCCGATTAAAGAATGGGGGTACAGCAGTCGAAGGGTGATGTTACGGGTGTGAGATCTCATTTAATGACTTGTGAAATTAGCGTGACACAAACTTGCAGGACACATCTGGCTTGTGACCAGAAGGAGAACAATTAGCCCTGGTGTTTTGTTTGCTTGCCGGCGCAGATATAATAAGAAGGTCGGGCTGCGTTGGCATCGGTGCGGTACTTTCCGATCCTGCGATGGATGGGACTGGGCATCACCGGTCACCGCATCCCTGCTTCATTGGCGTGCTTCAGCACCCATTGGGTTCAAAGCCAGGGATTTTAAACATAAATAACAGAGAGACAATTCCCAATGGAGCAGAAAATGGGTCCCGGTGTCTCTGTGTTTTATACGGCTGTTCGCGGGAATGTGCCGCCGTATATTTGTGTTTTTCATTCTAAAAAAAAAAATAAAGTGTGTGGTGCCGTTTAGAAAACTAAGCCGCGGACCAGGCTTTGCGGTCAATCCTGGGAAAGGGGGGAAACTTTAACTGTCCAGTAAATTCAGCGCTACGAGCGTGTTTGCTTTGTTGGAATTGCGTTTGCAAATTCGCATGCATTGGAATCAAATTGAGACAACGGGAGCAAAGGAAGCTTGGGAGAAGCTTCAAGAGCATCTCCACAGAGATGTGTGTTCATTTTTGTGAGAAACCTGCGTTGTAGTTGGAGGATGAATGGATGGATGTAGGGATGGATGGACTGTGTTGGAGGATGAATGGGAATGGTGTCCAGTCCCCTGGATGTGGGATAGTCTGGCCCGCCATGTTCAGCCCTGAAGGCTGGTTCACCCTCTTTCTGTCACCCTCGACTGCCCCTGCTTCTCCTGTCCGTGCGTGAAAAGCAGGTTCACCCCCGGCGCACTCGCCGAGTCGTGGGTAACATGCTGCCAAGGCGACCGCCGTTGGCCAACCTCAGGATGGGAAGGCGGCATTCCTCCTCCCCCGTGTCTTTCAGAGTGCTCTGGAGAACTTTGTGGTAGGGACTATGGTAGAGGCTAAGGATCTGCCTTCACTTCCTTTGTCCTTCCGACGACCGGCTACACCTTCGCTAGAGGATTGTGTGCCTCCTGCCGTTTGTAGAAAGTTCAGATAAACATTAACATAAAGATTAAAAGAAACGAAACCCTTGTTTAAGATCCCTACTTCTCCACGGTGATTTAAATTTAGCTACACGGTTCTGGTATTTTTTTGAATGCAGTAGAATGCTCTTGTATCTGCTATAGTGCTTTTCGTCACACGTATTTCAGGCAGAGATGAAAACAAGTCATTCCTCGGCGACTCTGGGTCAAGTCTCGAGTCAAAACATGTCAGTCAAGTATAGTCCAGTCATTTGGCCTCAGTTCCAAGTTGAGTCCAAATCTTTCCATCATTTTTACAGTCAATCACAAGACATTGAATTTGTGACTCGAGTCCAAGTTGAGTTGCGAGTCATGTAACTTGAGTCCTTATCTATGTCTCGCTGTAGCAAAAATCTGCCGCAGCACATCATAGGATATGTTCTTTATCGGCAGAGAGAGGCTGAAAAGAGCGTCCGGTCATGGTCGTCCTTACACTTTTTACATCCATGTATATGCTGAGAATGATGCATCATTCCAACAAACTATCTCAGGAGACTTTGCGCTCAATAAATTGAAAATGTAGACAGCAGAGAATTAATATACACGGAAATTATAAAATGTATGTTATGGTATCCAGAGGGGAGGCTATAGCCTCAAGTCATATCGAGTCGTAGGTTCCAAGTCGGGTCCAAATCTCATCAAATTTGTGCCTTGAGTCATCGAGTCACCGGTCTGTCCACAGGAATGATATATTACAACTGTCTAGTTATGTTAATTTCACTGTCGATGTTTTCACAGTCATTAAAGTCGGAAATAAGGACAGACTTGTTTGCTGTCCGCACACACATTTTGCTAGCTTCGTGAGAAGATGGGCTGAAGGCCAACATGCCTGCATTAGCAAGACACAGAAATATGAGAATATGGGAGATGAATGCAGCATATTAGCGAGCAACGTGGTGCTGAAGATCCAATGACTGCGAGCATAAGGGGATGATCATGGGTCTGAAGTTGCTGCTGGCAGGATCTCATAACATCTTAAGTATCTTTGGCCTGGTCACCAGGACTGCATTTCAGTCTGACTTTTAAGGAAGGCGCTGTTCTTAGTACAGGTGTGCAGAGATGAAGAGAGTCGTTTTTGTGCCAGTTCTCCAATGAATTGCTATTGATTTTCCTATATAGACTTGCTTGGCCAAGAGTTGACAGAGGGCTTGACCTGTCTACTTCCTGTTAGTGTCCTTAAAGTCCCTTTGATGGATGGTCAGGGCTTCCTGCGAGCTCATGCAGGCTCATACACACTCAACAACGGTCAACGACCCGAGAGTATTAACCGGACCTGGTACGGCGTGGTTATGCAGCTAAGTGGTATACAGTCCATTCGTTTAATGTCAGGTGTAATTTAATGCAGGCAGTACTTTCGTAAACTCACTGGATTGCCAATTTTTGAATGCACATCCTAATCCAGAACAATAAATACTAAAGCCTTAAATTGTTAAGACTGTTTCCACAGTCGTGATGGGATTTTAGGTATGTCCAGCTCAATTCAAGATGTGTTTAAAGATCATCGTCTGTTTGCAGTAAACGTTGAAGATCAAATTTCATAACAGCTTTTCCGTCCCCCTCTAAATATAAACCAGACCCAATGAACGCTAAGATTACTGCTGAAAGTAAGCCAGCCCCCCCCCCCCCCCCCCCCGGCCCGGGGCCCTCTGTTTCTTTGCCGGGGGGGGGCGGGGCTTGTGTAGCTGGGGTTATTATATTTTCATCCTCCCCCCCCGG
>JAABNY020000001.1:36868661-36882475 GCA_015164015.2 Brevimyrus niger
TGACTCACGTGTAAGTGACAGACCACCCCATCCCCAATGACCACGCTCTCCTGACTCACGTGTAAGTGACAGACCACTCCATCCCCAATGACCACGCTCTCCTGACTCGCGTGTAAGTGACAGACCACCCCATCCCCAATGACCACGCTCTCCTGACTCACGTGTGACAGACCACTCCATCCCCAATGACCATGCTCTCCTGACTCACGTGTAAGTGACAGACCACTCCATCCCCGCCACCCCCAACCCCGCCGCTTTCTAACCCTAACCCTAACCCAATGACCACGCTCTCCTGACTCACGTGTAAGTGACAGACCACTCCATCCCCGCCGGTTTCTTGTTGCATTCCGAATTCTGCAACACGTCAATTCAGCTGTATATTAAAACCATGCTGTGTCCGTCTGCTCTTAAAGAGCAGTATTTGCACTAAGGAACTGAGAGTTCATTTCTTCTCAAGTGCTGGGGGGGGGGGAGGTTTCCCCCTCCTATGAGTCATGTCACACGTTATGTCGTTGGCCGTGATTGTTAACTGTCCATTTATTGCTCTGGGACATCTTGGGGACATCAAGTGCTTTCATCTTGGGTCACTATGTCAGCAAAGGGCTTACAAATCACGGACCTTAGCCTCCACATTCTTCAATCATGATCCCCCCCCCACCACAAAGATGACATCTAATGAGGGGACATTCATGTGCGGCCAGACCATCAAGATCAAAATCAGCCCACGATTAGACCCAGGAATATGATACACAATATGCTAGCTGAACAATGAAATATGTGACGTAGGTAATGAAGAGTTGGAGAGAGTCTATTGGTCTATATATCAGCGTGTATTTAATGTAATAAACAGCTTTGGACCAGGACGCTGATTTTAAAAGCTGGTGATGTCACACACTGGCATCATGGAGTGAGGGCAGGCCTTCAGGCGGACATCTTGCCAACCACCTTGCCTTCCCTCATTCATGCCAAATGAAAATCCTTGATAGATGGGGGCAGGGCATAGCCTCGGCATTCACCCCCCCCTCTCCCCCCCCACCCGTAGGGTCCAGTTGATGCAGTACGTCATCTATGGCATCGCCTCCTTCTTCTTCCTCTATGGCATCATCCTGCTGGCTGAGGGATTCTACACCACCAGCGCTGTGAAAGAGCTTCACAGCGAGTTCAAGACCACCATCTGTGGGCGCTGCATTAGTGGCATGGTGCGTTTCACGCTCACGAGGGCTTGTGCCTTGCTCTGCTGCTATCTCCAGGGGGTGTTGGCTATTGTGTTCCTTTTTATTAATTACGCGGCACTTATGTTACTTTATGGGATTGATAATCTGTCCTTAAACGTATGACTGGTCCCCTTGAGGTTAAAACTTATAATGTTTTTCAGTTAACGTTAAAAGAAATCCACCCCCGATTATGTGATGTTTCTGGTGATTGGGAGCATTTTAGATGACTCACTGACGCTTGTTCACACGTGACCAGTTCGTGTTTCTGACCTACATCCTGGGCGTGGCCTGGCTTGGCGTCTTCGGGTTCTCGGCGGTGCCCGTCTTTGTCTTCTACAACATGTGGTCCACCTGCGCTATCATGAGGTCCCCAGGGGCCAACATCACCTCCATTGACTCCATCTGCGTGGACGTCCGTCAGTACGGTGAGTAACTCTTCCCTTTCCCTCTAGGCGGTTTGGTTATCTGCCAAAGGATATAGTCCGCAGCACCTGATTATTTTTGTAATTATTGCCAGCCCTGTATTAGCTAATTAGTACTAGTACTAACTGCATTAGTACTAAGCTCCCACCTAAATCACATTCTTCAGTTATTTCATTTTATTTATTTAGCAGATACCTTTATCAAAGTGGCAGGCGTCCTGCCTATGTCTGCTGGAGGCTAAGAGTCTTGCTCAAGGGCTCAGTGGTGATACTGTTCTGCTGATCCTGGGATTTGAACTGGCAGCCTGCTGATCACAGACACCCAAGTCTAAACCAGTACAGCCACATGCTGCCCCAGTGTCAGTGTGATATTTTGAGCCATGACCTCGTTTCGTGAAGAATATTGTCTGCGATAACACAGGACACTAGGCAGGGGTACACCCTGAACACGATCATATGCTACAGGCATAAGCGTCTACGTGGGATTTGAACCCCCCCTTCATGGAGGTGTAAGGCAGCAGCGCTGCCTGCTGGCTTTCATTGCCTGCCAGCGAATCTGTGCGTAGCTCTTGTTGTTGCAGCCTCTTGTATTTTCACACTGTGTTGTCTTTTTAACAATTCGTAGCTGCGAAACCCCGCATCGCTGTTGTGCATCGCAGATTCCCTTGAAGTGTGACGATTTCGCTCGTTAATAGGTCCTCATAAAGATCTCCAAGCGCCGCTCTGTTCTTAAATCGAAGCAAAACGGTGCATTTTTACTGGAGTCGCTGGGCTGGAGTGGAGTCTTTAATACGGTGGCTTTGCTCCTGCAGGCGTAATCTCCTGGAACGCTACACCTGGGAAGGTGTGTGGTTCTGCCCTGGGCGACATCTGCAACACCAGCGAGGTGAGCAGCTCCCCTGTTGCATGGAGGAGGAGGGCCGCATTCACTGGCCGTGGGGATATCAGTGAGGTGCCAACCAATATCGAGGCTTCATGCTCAAAGTGACGTGATTGGCTGGCCGTTTCCATTAAGGGTGCCTCAGTGGGATAAACTTCTGTGAGCCCCATAACCAATCTTCTCTCTTGTCTCTTTCAGTTCTACCTGTCTTACCACCTGTACATCGTGGCCTGCGCGGGGGCGGGGGCCACCGTCATCGCACTGGTAAGCCGAGATCTCTCCTTTCTATGGCCCTTTTGGGGAGGAGGGGGGGGTGAGGGCAGACTATTGGGATGCATCCCTTTGGCCCAATCTGTCTCACTTGCGACCAGTTTGGGTCCTGGTGGGGCTGGGGCATCTGGGGCTGGGGCATCATTTTGATGTTGGGGTTTGCTGAAGTCGTGCCCCTGCTTTAAAAAAAAAAAAAAAAAAACCATCGGATTCCGGCGATCCAGGGGGATACAGTGTATTCTGCTCTGCAATCGCTGCCCTCTCAGAGCAAACTGCACACTGCTGAGCCAAAACCTCAAATTTAGCGGGAGGGAAAAGGGTATTTTTAACTGATGTGCTTGGAGATTAAACATTACCTAAATATTGCATAAGAGATTTTTGAGCATTAAAAATTTATCACCCAAGTCCCAGGGCTATTATAAATGTCTTGCATCAATTTATATTTTATTATGACAAACCCTGAATGCAAATAAATTTCCGTATTTCTATTATGTGAAGTAAATTAAACTGCATTACCAGTCATTGCATAGAGGCATAATCCTGGCCCTGGCAGCCTGCAGTGTTTTCTAGTGCTTGTTCCTTAATTGCTTAGCCTTGATTGACCTGGCAAATGATTGGCACGATTCAAACGAGGATAAAGGTCAAGTTTAAATGAAGGCTTGCCATAAAATTGTCAATACTGTAAAAATTGTGCAGGTAACCCTTAGAAACTACATTCATTAAGAGTCCTTTGTTTGAGAATTTATTAAGTCCTGTATGTAATTTTAAGTTAAGAAAAATAATTAAAACAATTTAAGCATTGGATGCTCATTAGTTTTAACAGTCTGAATTGTGCCATGCATTAAAGCCAATAAGTTAATGACTAAGAGGAGCAAAGGCGAGGTACGTCAGACAGCCAGGACCAGGATCAAGAAATCCTGCATTAAGAGTGCGCTCTAATGATGGATAAATAAATCCCAGCATGCAGTGGGGGAATGAGCCACATTGTCTTCACGGCATTGTACTCTGCTCTCTTCCACCAGCTGATCTACATGATGGCTGCCACTTATAATTTCGCTGTGTTGAAGTTTAAGAGTCGGGAAGACTGCTGCACTAAATTCTAACAAGCGGACCGCAGTCTACCTGAGGGCGTCACCTAGAGCAAGCAGCCCGTGACAACGGCAATTAAAAAAATTAAAATAAACGCCTCAACTAGAAATCCTCTGTGTGTAAATAGGCTCCATGTACCTCTGCAGAAGTTGCCTATACCATTGTGTGTCACCTGTGGACAGTAGGACGTAGGGTCGGGGTAGCTTTTTCTAGGGTCGGGGTAGGTTTCTCTAGGGCCCCTAACATGTGCCCCTCTGATTTATCTTCTCTTATGTGACACGTCATAGCTAGTGTAACCTTCTCTGTATTGCACTCGCCTCACCTGCCCAACTTACCGGTTTACCTTCAGCCATATCTGGGAATGCAAGTTGTCACGCAGATTTTGTTTAGCCACTCGTAAGCGGTCTTTTGTTTCTTGTTATTTTTTTAATAGAAATCCCAGGCCCTCTCCGCTCGCACAATTTCGGTTGTAGCAAACATACCTACGAACACTTAGCTTAACTAACTCTAGCTTCTAGGCCCTTTTCTTATCCTGATTTTGCTCTTCCCAACACCAGAGATTTCATACTCCTAATAGTTTCTAACTTAAAGAAGATTTTACGGAACAAATTTCCTTTAAGTGGATTTAAACATTTGTAACGGTTTCTGCTATATATATGTTCACCTCAACGAAATAGTATTCGCCACAATTAAGTTTAACACTGTGTAAATAATTTCAAATTAAAAGAGAAAACATATTTTTTAATGTCCTATAATACAATCTGAAAGAATTTATAGATGTCGATACATATCAAATCATAATTAGAATGTAATCAACAGCCCTGCTGAAAACAATTGCTCAGCTCAGCTGGGACAAACCTCAGTGGGAGAAAGATGTTTTGTAGGACGACACAAGCCCTAATAATTGGGGGGGAGTGCAAATTTGAGCTGATGGTTAAAACTTTCTGAATTCCACACACCCAGTAGTAGGATGGGGTGAGTAGGACAGGTCTAGCTATAGCACTGTAGATGATTTAAGAAAGCTGAAGGCGTTTGTGCTGATTTCCCTGGACCCTGTATTTTTTTATCCGTTCTAGGTAAAAAGTGCCTTTTTAAAAACAAATCTGATTCTGTTTTTAATCCATTCCTTTTGTTTAGAAATTTTGAATTAGATTTGTCAAATGTCACTTGCTTGTTTAGAAATGAGTTTGCATGCTTTTCTTTTTCTTATGGTTACTCATGTCATATTTCATTTTATTTAATATTTTCCTGAATTTTCAATGACTGTAGCTATTTTCCATTTCTATACGAAATAAACAATTTGTTTACAAAAAAAAATCTGTATTTTTTGTTCCCCCCTCTCCAATCTCTTAAAAAGACATATTAAAATATATATTCGGTGTTATAGTTGAGTGCATTGGGAGGGTCTGGTCAGCGAGCTGTATTTCACGTTTGTCTGCTTTTTTTAAAATTACTAATGATCTGGAGCATAAAATTCACTATGAGTGAAATGTGCATGTTTTTGTTATGTCACGTTCCGACTCTGTCCCCACTCCCTAGATGTCTAAAGGGGTCATAACTTTAATAATAACAACAACAATAATAATGTTATTGTTATTATTATTGTTGTTAAATATTAACCATTCTGAGTTCTATTAACAATAGTAGTAGTGTTAGAGTAAGGATCCTAGGGTGCCCGTGTAGCGCCTGCTTCTTAACCTACTCACCAGCCCTGCTGCCTCGCCCCTCTTTTCCAGATCCATTTCCTCATGGTCCTCTCCGCCAACTGGGCCTACCTTAAGGATGCGAGTCACATGCATGCGTACCAGGACATCAAAACCAAGGAGGAGCAGGAGCTGCAAGACATCCAGTCCCGCTCCAAGGAATGCCTCAATTCCTACTCATAAGGATCGCACGCTTGCGCCCCTCACAGGCCAACCTTCGTCACAGGGCTAGGGAAACGTGCCGACTTGCCCTCTCCCAGCGCGGTACTAACATGGCTTCTAACAAACTAATGTGTCAGTGTCGCTCCTCACTTTGGAGAAGAGTCATATTCAAATGCTCCATGTGCGTTAGCATGACTTAAATACGTATCTGAATATGACACACTTCTCTGATACCTTCCGTTTCTTCATTTTCCGTGTTGCTCTGCTGTCCTTGCCAGAATTAGCCGGTGAAGCATTGCACTATTTAAGCAGAAGGGACAAACGGCATCATCGCACCATCTCTATACTAGGACGGGGGGAGTCTAGGCAGCTTCCGGGCTGCTCAGATGTGAGGGGACGTACAAGAGCGTCCTCTGATTCTCCGTGCTTTCCTGAGATGCCATTTAAATCACGGAGGTCAGCACAAAAATACTCGCCTTATGGAAAGAGGGTCTAAAATTACTGCAGTGTGTTGTCTCTATTTCGTGCTGTTGTTTGTATTTGGTCTTGACTTTTAGGCAGAAAAAAAAAAAACTGTGGTGGCGTAATTTGATGCCATAGCTTTTTCCATTAGAGATGTGCATTTTGGGAAATGTAGTTCGAGTTAAAGCCATCATCAGCAGTGACCACTTTTTTTTCCTTCTCTCATTAAGCGGGTTGTGAAGCTTTGTAAGCTTTGCTCACACGCTTTGACTTGCGTGCAGAACTAACACCCTAAATGAAGAAAAGATACTCTACCTCAGGTATAAATGGTATCGGGATCACTAGCCCATAGGAACCAGTAACAAAAACTACAAAAAATACTAGTTATAAATATCCCTTGAACAAAGGTAGAAAAACTGATTTTCTTTGCAAGTTATCTGAGCTCAGTACTGAAGTATTGTCTGTAAAGTCAGTGAAACAAACTTTGGCCTGCACTCCAATTGGGGAATAAACTATGTAAGGGTTGACATTTCCCTGTGTGGAAAAAAGGTTTCCATGCCAACACTGCATTGAAAGAACCTCCTGCACCTTCTTGCACTTCGATTTGAAGCGGGATCATTCCTGTTAGGGAAGTCTCCAAAGCTACCGTATGTTTACCGTCTGAGGCAGTTGAGTAGTCTGGTGCACCGTAGTGCCTGGATCAAACGAGGGACTAGCGTGAATCCTTTCAAAAATGCTAAAATGTAATGGGAACTGCTGTTAAATTCATTCGAATGGGGCCAGAGAAAATTCCGAGAAAATCCTAAAAATTCCAACACTGTTCGGAAAAGTCTCCTGAAACACAGCTGACCAGCT
Organism: Brevimyrus niger; assembly: GCA_015164015.2. Lineage (NCBI taxonomy): Eukaryota > Metazoa > Chordata > Actinopteri > Osteoglossiformes > Mormyridae > Brevimyrus > Brevimyrus niger. The sequence continues at coordinate 36,875,719 of JAABNY020000001.1, forward strand.
CTGTCCCATTCCGGAGGAGGACTTAGAGCAGCATGGAAAAAGTCGATGAGTAACAAACCGCGTTCCGATAACTTCAACTGTTCGGAGAGACAGGGTTTTCAACAACGTTCCAGTGTTTTTCATAGGAATGCCATTATTACACCTTTAGAACTATTTGGTCACATCTCATATATACCATCTCATGAAATACTTACACATCCTACTTTGGAAGATATGGCCAATAACTTTTACCGCTTCTTAGTGTATATTTGTAAATATGTCTCCTCACGGTGTATCTAATCTCAGTATTATTTTTTGTTAGATATGCTTTTAATACACGATGATGCCGCATTGAGAATATAAGGGAATGAGTACAGAGAGATGCAGCAAGACCTGAGACAAGGGCTCGCACTTTCTATATTTCATTATGAAAAATGATGCCTGCTTATGTATACCTGACCAGTTTATGGTTCTGAGTGGTCTTTACATCCCTAATGCGTTCTTGTTTTCTTGAGTTTGAAAAGAAATCGCTGATATTGAAGGTTCCCTCTTGAATCTGTGTGCTCTGTATGTTAACATGGTTAACCTTGTGCTCAACTCCGAGACGGTAAGTGTGAAGTGTGTAGTGGAGGGTGATTTCAGTGGGTTGACGTGTAAAATGTAAAGTTAATTCAGGAATGCTTTGGAATTCTTTTTTTTATTTTTAAAACCATGTCAGGAGAATTTAATGGGGAAAAATGTTTTGAGTCCCTTTTTAAAAAAGCTATTTTTGGTATTGTTTGTGCAAAGGTTAAAATCCAGGTAAACATTACATGTTCTGTATGTTTTCTGCTCTAGTGACAAGACGTACAGGGATATTTTGATGTTTATTCATTATTGCATGAAGGAGAAATAACTGTTTCTGCAGTAATTCAAGTTCTGTGTAGTCATTTGTACTGACAAAAATCCCGTAGGCAGTGTTTGCCCACTCCTTTTTTAACAAAAAAAAAAAAAACGTTGTGTGTTAAGTAGTAAATCTAGCCGTTTGATAGTCCACTTTTGTTTAAAAAATAAAAAAATCTAAAACCTCTACAGGTCCTTTATGCAGCTATTTGTAACCTGTTCGTTAACCTTTTTTCTACGAGTGCCGAGGCGTTCCTGGCAGTTATTGAAGTAGAAATTAAACGTGTAGATGAGATCATCCATCAGCGTCTTACTGTTTCTGTACCATGTCAGATTCATGCACGACGACGCTTACCTGGTATTATTTCCTCAAAGATTGGTGAAGTGTGTGTGTGTGTGTGTGGGGGGGGGATTATTAATATAATAACCTGCCAGACCATTATAAAAACACAATGGTCTGGTAGGTTAATGTATGCAAGCCATTTAGAAATAAACCAGTCTTTTCTTTCAAAAAGTTGTTAAACCTTTTGAAAGACACTTGAAACACGCTGACTCACAGCTGCTCTGTATATTTCGATTCAGTTTCAGTTGAGTCTTATTTGTATATAACATTTTCCGCATTATACTGTCTCAAAACACTTTACCCAATATCCTCAGAAAGCAAGCCAGAGGTGACGGTGGCAAGGAAGAATCTGTGGGAGGATTGAGATTCCAAGGGGGGGGAGCCCATTCTCCTTAGGCTGAAACGGAACATCACATATTTATACCTGCAAATGAGTTTGAAGCTGAAATCATTTTAGTGCACTAATTTTCTCAGACTGTTAAGGCAGAATAATAGGTTGGCTCAGTGAGTGACAATGCTGCCTTATACCTCCAGGGTTTGCAGGTCAAACCCCACCTATATACTTCTGCCCACAGCATGTGATTATGTCCAGGTTGCAGCCCTACCCAGTGCCCTGTAATTAGACCACATTATTCCAGAAGCACGGTCATGAGCCTTCCTCAATTTTAATATAGCACATTTGCCAACATAACTGGCTCAAAATATTGCGTGTGTAGCTAAGCAAGTTAAGACAGACTGAGACTGGAGGGACGTTGGTTCAAATCCAGTTGTTGGCAGAGTGATTTCATAGTTAGGCCCTGGGGCATGGGCCTTAACCCCAATTACTCCAGGGATTGCTGACTCTGCTTTCTGAAATATACATAGTTATGGATAAAATCACCTGTTAAATAATTCAGTGTAACTGACATCAGATTAAGAAACACCAACAAAAATAAAATGACAGTCAACTTTATTCACAGTTACACAAATCGTACCATAAAAACAACAAAATTCACATTGCGTTGGTTTGGCTCTTAAGGGCACACGTGAACACATGTGAACACACGTGACATGTGTTGGTGCTAGCAGAAATGCTGGGCATTCATCACTCATTAATCCGGTCAGGTTACTAAAACAGAAAAATCCCAAACACAGTTTAAAAAAAAAAAAAAAGAGCTTGCTTGTGAAATGTCTGGTCCTAGTATGTCGCATCAGGGCTTTTTCACCAGAAATCTTCATCAGCCTCATCCTGGGAGAAAGCGATGATGCTGCAATGCGAGAATGCCGGTAAGGACCACGTGGGATGCTGTGGCGTGTGTGGAAAGCGATCGTGTGGTGGGGGGCTTCTGACCTCTAGACTGACTGAAAAATGTGCAGTGGATACAATCCCTATAATTCAGCCAAGGCCACAAAAGCACCCCCCCAAACGCAGCCAAGACCCCCGACACCCAGACGACGGCATACCTGTTATCTTTATCTGAGAGGATGCCTGCCGCCAGACTTCCTCCATCTGCTTCATCCTTGCCCGGATGCTGTAAAACCACGCCCCTTTTTCAGGTTACCATGGACGCACTGCGAACGAATCCATGGAGACACCACCCACCTGATCAGGCTCCGCCTCCTCCCCTTGCATGACTATCCTCATGTACTTTGCCAGAGGATCCAGGGTAGGGCTGGTTTCGGAGCTTTTGGAGACCGTATCTGCAACCCCACCCTCCTGTTTGGTTGTTTTGTCCCCCTCGGTGCTCCACTCCTGGGACATGCCCGCTTCTTCAAGTAACTGTGCGGGTAGAAGTCGCTCCATGAGCCCCCAGGTGACATTGTCTGCCTGTGGTCCCACAGGGGGGCAGACACTCACCCTCTGCTCTTCCCGTCTCTCCAGAGACCCCAAGCCCTTCTGTCTCCACCTCTCTTCTCTGATCTGGCCCTCCAGCTCCAACTTCATGCTTCCATCCTCCTCCTCTTCCTCCTCCTCTTGTCGTACTGGGATTGCAGTAGATTGGCTGTCTGGGGGGGAGGATGTGATCTTTGTTAGACTCACTGCAGACAGCTTTTGCAGAAAAGGCGAATTTTGGATTTCTCACCATTCCTCTATCACGCCAATGAACCTTCAAACTGAAAAATTGCAGCCTTAAGTTTAGACTTTAAAATAACAGATTTGAGGGATTCCGAAGTCTGACACATTATGTCATTATAATCCTTCGTTCTTTTCATTAGCAATTCATCTAAATTTCAGCATAAAATATTCCATACATTGGAATGAAAATGGACAGATTTATGTTAAGAGTCCAAATTCCCAAGGATAAAGACACAGCCATACCCTTAGCTGTGCTGTCAGAAATAGGATCACAGAGGGAGGTGGGGTTAGGGTTAGGCACTAGCTGGTTTTAAGGTACACAAACACACACCAAGGCTGGGGGGCGTGGCCTCCTCCTGCCTCCCCTCTGTCCCCGGGGGGCTCATCCTTTGGGCCTCCGAGGCCCTGGCAGACAGATGGTCCCGTTCGTCCTGGAGAAGCTCAGGAATGCAGCTGGGCTCTAGGAAGGGGGGGTTGGAGTGAGAAGAGGCACACAAAGAGCTCTTTATTTCCCCCCACAATGGGGGAGACGAGGGGTACAGACAGAGAATCCATAATCAGCCCCAAAAACAGACACAGCACCCCCGAATGTGGCCAGGAGGGGGCGCCGGCGGGTCACTCTGTGGCTGGGTGTCTATGAGCATTTTGAGGATAATGATTAAAGCCAAAAGCATGTCTTCAGCAACCCTGACAATAAAACACAAAATAAGAACGTCGAAGAACATCGACTGCTCTGGGCGGGGTTAACGCATGGACATAGACAGTCATACACGGGCTAACTGAAGCCACGTCGGGGGGGTCCAGCCGGCACGTGTGCAGAGATTATGAGATGATGAAGCACCTTGCAGTAGCTCTGTCAGGTCTTGCAGGGATATTTTCTCTGGATGAGGGGAGGAACCTGAACTGGAGTCACTCTGCTGTGCTATTGGTGAGCTACAGACAGACAGACAGACGCAGGTTAGATTTACATTACAGTTATGTTTAATTTATATGGCAGACGCTTTCATCCGAAGCGATGTCTGTCAGACAGACATAAGTGTTTTGGAAAAGCAGGGCTTTATCATTTTAGCTTTCCCCTGCGCGCGTGGATGGTTTTTATGTTTCGTCTCTTTATTAAAAGAGGGTGTCACCTGTAGGGCTCTCGTGCCGTACTCCTCAGAGGGGGGCTGCCCGGGGGGCTCACGTCCATTGGCCGCCCCCGGGGGATGGGGGAGAGCTGCCGTGTCGGAGACAGGCTGCTGAACATGGCGGGGGAGTCCCCGCCATCTGGCCGTGGGGGTGACAAGAAGCATCTGCTCAGAAGCTTTCATCACAGAGTATTCTTGTATAACCTACCGAGTACAATCAGATCAAAATATACTCTGAAAAACATTTGATTATGTGTTATTTCATATCTGAGAAGATTACAATGGAGAAACCTGGTAAGTTTTTTAGCATAATCCCTCTATTACGAAAAACGCTCATCCACCCGCTTTTAAATGAGGCATAAGACCGGAAGGGGGCGGGGGGGGGTACCTGCCACAGTCTCCCTGGGAAGCTGCCGTTTGGCGGCAGCCAGGGGGGTGGAGGACAGGCGCCTGGGGGGAGTATCGCTGCCCCCTGGTGGTGTTTGCTCCCCAGCTGCCCGCTCCTCCCTGAAGTCCAGAGACTCCAGGAGCTTGGCACTCACAAACTCATGGAGGAGGCTGGGGGCGAGCGGCCCAACCTGGGAGGAGGTCACTCTGGGCTGGGGGGCAGGCGGGGCCCCGGGGCCCTGGAAGCCAGCGAGCGCCACGCGTGTCGCCCTCTGCTGGTAATGTATGTAGGCCTGCTCCAGAGCCTCCGCCTCCTTCTCCAGCTCCCGGATGCGGGCCTTGGCACCGGCTACTAGCTCGGCGTCGGGGTCTGGGGAGGCGCTGCGGGCTCCCAGGGGCCAACGCCGGCAGGCCTCCGGGGCCCCGACGCGGGCCTCCCGCCTCCTTGCGGCCGGGACATCCACGTAGATGTCGGGTGGCACCAGCTTGTCGGCGCTGAGATCCAGCACAGAACGGTCCACTAGCGAGGGTTTGGGGTTCCGCAGGACTTCATTTTCCAGGGCTGGGTTGTGGTTTATAATGGAGAGGAAGAGAGTGGGGATCAGGCAGGAGACTTCCCGGATGGGGGAGCGGCCGGGAGCAGGCCAGGCGGAGCAGGCCAGGCGGAGCAGGCCAGGCGGAGCGGGGATACCTAGCTGCGTGTGCCGAAGCTGCAGCTTCATCTCCTCCACGTTTGCACTCAGCCACTGCACCCTCTCCTGGCACTGCGAGAGCTGGGCTTCCAGCTGCCTGTTACGCTCCACCTGGAGGGCATCAGTAGGGCTCAGTGCTAAGCTACAACAGATATCATAGGGGAGACGTCGTAGGGCAATTCTAGGATTTTTTTTTTTTTTTAAGGTGGAGGGGCATAAGAGTGGCCATAACTCATACAGAGGGCCCAACCTCATCATTAGCCAATGAAATGTTTTGAATAGGTAAGTGGAAGGGGAGGGGCATTCTGGGGCCAATCAACTTTGAGCTGGGGTCACTGGCCCTGCCCCTGTAGGACACACACCCACACACAGAGTCACAAAGTCATTCTTGGTAATACTGGGATGCCAGTTAGCCTAACTGCGTGACGCACACGGTGGAGGCCCCTGACCTCGGCCTGGAGCTGCATCTGCAGCAGCTGCTTCTGGCCCTCGAATTCCTCCTGCTCCAGCTTCCTGGCTTCCTCCGCTCGGTGCAGCTCCACCTGCATGGCCAGCTGGGCTTCCGAGGGCTGGCTCATCTCTAGGGATGGAAACACAGGGTTCGGGTTACCGCCCGGGATGGAAATGCGAGGCAGAGGCCCCCAGGCACAGATCATATTCAGGAGAGGAGGAGCACATCTGGGGAGCTGGGCAACAACACAGGACCCAGGTTACGATGATGAAACCCTGTGTCCCATTCCGGCGGAGTTCTTCATTAATTAATCTCGGACTGTTTCCAGAGTGACTCGATCCAAAGCAATTCGATGAATGGACTGATGAAAGACTGATGAAAACTTAAACTTGTTGCAAAACAATCTTCTGTTGTTAATTTATCATATACACTGATATATATTTTAATTAAAATAGAAACATTCACGGTTTCAATGATGGACTGAAACATACATGAAATTAACTGCGGGGGCGGGGGGGCTGATTCAGACGTTAATAGCTTTTAATGATATGAATTGCGGCATTAGCTCAGCAACTCACTGGAGAGCCATTCAGGATGGGGCTGACTAGGGCGATCCTCACAGCCGGCAGCCAGCACTAGAACCCCTAGCTTGAAATAAACATGCTCCAAATAGAAGATGAAAGAATATGTGAGGACATGCATCCGCAGGACATACATCACTCACGAGGGCCAATCAGAAACAACCCTGGATCAGCCAGCGGCCGTGTCTGCCAAATGAGACCCCACAAGGCGCCCCCCCCGCCCCCCCCGCCGCCCGCCGCGGGACACCCCTGGCGGGCG
>JAABNY020000001.1:36893789-36916029 GCA_015164015.2 Brevimyrus niger
TAGATAGATAGATAGATAGATAGATAGATAGATAGATAGATAGATAGATAGATAGATAGATAGATAGATAGATAACATACCTTTGTGGCACGTGGTATCATTCTGCATACCTGAGGTCTGTGAAGGAAGTCAATCAGTTAGCCTTGACAAATCTAAATTAATCTGCCATTATTCTGTGCTAGTTAACTAATGATTGTTTTATTTACCAGAGATTTGTAGAAGGCAGACTGCGGACTGAGGTTCAGTAGCCGAAGAAGATCTTTTGTGGAAAATACCTTAAACGCAGAATTTCATTGTCTAAATCAAATCACTGGATTATTTTACCACAATCCAGGAATATTTTAAGAAATTCCAATATAAAATGAATTAATATACTATTTACACATTCACAAAACTGACAACATAACTGCACTGGACATCCATACACATGCAATGAATAAAACACTGCACTTGTTTTGATTTATGAAGGTCCAGTACCAGGTGATTTAAAGCATGTCACTCACCCTGTCTTTGGCCATGCCACTCTCAGGGTAGAAGACGGACAGTGTGTACTCATAGCCTGCCTTTTCCAAGTGGTCCAGCACCAGGCTGTTTGATGCGGTCATCATGACCGAGTCAGCCTCAGTTGGAAGTGGACTGGGCTTTCTGTCTCCACCAAATTCTGGATGCTTCAGTTCATGGATCAACTGATTGCGAAGCTGGGTCTGAGAGTAACGAACGTTTTCATAATTACATTCACATATTTTAGTTCATAGCCAAAAATTTAAGCGGGTTGGTTACCTTCAGAGCGTCCACAACCCCGCGATTTTTAAAAGTCTGGTACAGTCTTTTTCTCATCTCGTCCGGGGAAATTACATCCTCTTTAACCGCAGACATTTTGATCTTACTACAGAAAAATGTAGAGTACACTATATTTAAGCATGGAGGTCATATCACTTAAGTAATTTTAGAGGGAAAAAACGAATCATACAATCTAATGATATCAATTCGCCAATTTTTTTTAATCTTAAATCCAGGTTCACTTTAAAAGTATTGCTTATTTGTTCAAATACAGTATCCATGCAATCACGCTGTCTAAACATTGTGACTTGAATATGTAACAAAGCCCGAAATGAAAGCAGATTAGGGGGCAGTGCTCACCCGCGTTTCTGATTTGCAAAACTTTATTTATGATCAGTAAAGTCTCCCATATGTCTAAGGATGAGGTGCAGGGCGCATCGCATCTGCGGCGGCAGGATAAAGATTAACGCCGTTTAAACGGTCAAACCAACCGGGAGATATGACCCAACCAGCGACAGGCGCTAGGCCGATTGTTCCGGCTCAGTTTCTGACGTCAAAGGCGATTATGAATACTGTGAGCTATATCACACCCCTTCACCAGAACCGTGTCAGATATATCACATTACCATACTTGCTTACAGTGTAAACAGATTCCTTACTAATGGCAGTTATTCAGGATTACGTCGATTTTGTTTTTCCGGTATCGACGTCATCAAACAGCGCCGGAATAAACCCGGATTGGTGTTTATTCTAATGTAAGTATTTGTCTTTGCAATTTATTTATACTAATTCGGAATAATGGAATCTATTCACGGCCGTTTTGTATGGGCATGTCATAAAGGGGGCTAGACGCTTCAACTTGCTGATTTTGCTGTTTGCATGGGTAACACTCAAAACTTAAAAACGAAACATTCGTGAACCATATCATTCATTAATGCACTGCATCTATATGCATTCACAGCACTGAAGAACTGAAGAAAGATGTCTGGGAGCTTTTATTTTGTCATAGTTGGACACCATGACAATCCGGTGTTTGAAATGGAGTTTCTGCCTCCAGGTAAATCAGAATCCAAGGTGCGTATCATGTCCTGCGTTCAGACCATTTACAGTTATTAAACACTGCAACTCAATATAAATGAATAGCTGCTTTTTAAATGCACTGTCAGTTATATTTAACCGTCATGCACTGCCTTTCTATAGCTATGTATAAAATGTATTTATGCGAAATCCATTATAGATTTTATTAAGCAGGTGGTGATTTTTTTGAGGAAGACGTTAGACAAGTAGAATCCTACCTACTCAAACCCAAATTGAGCATTTAAACTGAGCCAATTGAGCATTTATTCAAAAAGATTTCAAAAATATGATTTTGAAAAAACAATATCCATATTTCTAAAAGGACGACCACCGACACTTGAACCAGTTCATCGCTCACGCAGCGCTCGACCTGGTGGATGAAAACATGTGGCTTTCCAACAACATGTACCTGAAGACCGTGGATAAGTTCAACGAGTGGCTTGTTTCCGCTTTTGTCACAGCTGGACATATCCTTTTTGCGTGTTCCCAGTCAGAGCCATATTCACTTCCCATAGATTTTTTTCTTTATAGCAAAAAGCAAGTTTTATATATGTACCTATATATTACACTTTGTTTATTCAAGTATGAAGTCGTATAAGTATTTTAAAAGCCAAAGCTAATGTGCATGCTTAGCAAATTTATGATAAGGAAAACATTGCATAATCCTATGTAAGATACCTTGCTTTTTATCTTACTTTTGTAAAAATTACAGGTAAACCATTCTGTTTTTTAAGGTATCAAAATAACATTAATCTTGTACCAGAAGTAAAAGAATGTGCTAGAAACCACATATGTGTATATTTGATATGTAGACCAAATCTTTACGTGCTTTGTTTCTGTGGTTTGGAAATGCAAACCATGATGTTTTCCTTGACATATCTGATTACATATGCGATTCATCATGCTTCACGACGTAAGGCAGGAAGACGGAATTAAGAACTTTTTTAATGACGTGTATGATTTATACATCAAGGTAAGGCTTTATATTTGAACATTTTGACTGAGTAATTTGAGATGCCATATACCAGTAGTTCTCAATCTAGAGCCGCGGCCCACTAGGGGTCCTCAGCGAGGACCTGGGGTTGGGGTGGTGGGACAGCGCGCAGTCCATCAATATACTATCAAAACAGTATCGGATGACAATATCGTTTATACCGATATACGATATTGCGTAAAATGTAGGGCTTTATTAAATATTTTTAATAGAACTAATATTATTCCTTCCTGGTTGTAACTAACAAGTGAGATTTTCGAATGTGATTTAACGCAGAATTACAGAATTAACAGGTATGATGAAACCATTCAGTTACCGGTATGTCAAGTTGGAGAGGATAAGCAAGGAATCAGTTGTTACTTCGTCATTTTGTTTTAAATTATTATTTAAAATATTGTAATGTTCAGTATTTATTTTGTTGAAGGCTAATACCTTAAAATGAGTGTCTAAAGTTAAGCCCACATTTACCCGTTGCCATAAACATTCATGTTCTGTTTTGAGAGTAATGTCATAAACTGTTGTTGGGACATGGTGGAGTGAGACTTTGAGTTATGTTCAAAAGAAGTAATATTTTTGGCAATGTAACCAAACTAAAATGTTTATATGGATTTTTTTTTCATCATTGCAGAACACATATAAGAGAAACAATAGCATACCTATGTGGGGGGGGGGGGGGGGCAAAAATTGCTTTCCTGGACGCAGGGTTCTGTGGATGAAAAGGGCTGAGAACCTGTGAAGTATACCTGTACTCCATGTTGCTGTAACTGACAGTTTCTGTTCTGCCTCTCATTTCCAGTTTGCAATGAATCCGTTTTACGAGCCAAACACTCCCATCCGCTCCACGGCTTTTGACAGGAAAGTACAATTCCTGGGAAAGAAGCATCTCCTCGGCTGAGCTAGAGCTGCGGTTGTACAAGCAGGAAGCAGATCCAGAGTCTTTAAGAATCACTTGTATTATCTGCCTGTGTTCTTTATAATTCATAAACGCCGGTATTTCAGCGTCGTGTAACTAAGTGAGAAGCGTTTGCACTTCAACGTTTCAATGAATCAGTTCATCAGATGAATATAACTTTGCTTTGGTATATGTATATAAATGACATTTATTGAAACTGATTTACACACAACGGGGGAATTCCTGCTCCATCTGTGCGTTTTTGCACTCAAGTTAATTTCATGTGTACCTTGTAATTAAATGTAGTAATGGGCAAAACTTATGATCAGAAGAATTCTTACCTCCTGCAACCTTCACAAACACTTCAGTTATTTAGTCTCAACCATTATTATCCAGAGGTCATTTTGACAGCTAACCTTTATTCTCTCCATCTATTTGGGACTTCCCACCCATCATGATCTTGACAGAATTCATTGTATATATATATTTTTTTTTTTGGAAACACTGAACACATTATTTCCATCTGAATGACTTCTTCCTACGATTCCTCACATTGGCATTAGAAATCTGTATGATCGGTCATCTCAATGAATAAAACAAAGCATGTTGTTAAAAAAATCAGGCTTGCAAACATACTTTACTGCATTAATTATATTGTACAATAAATTAGTAACAATATTTAGAAGCAGTTTTCCAATATATATCTAAGGAGTAAAAAAAAAAAAATTTTGAAACAAACTTTAATTTGGCACCTTCAATAATGATTCACCTTAAGATGACTATAATTTCATTAGGACACAGTCTTCCGTACTGCCAGCTGTCGGTCTTATTTTGGGGCTAAATACTTTATTAAATGTGCTGCTGTTGAGTCAGACAGTTGCAGCGTAGGGAAGTTCACTATGCTCCAGCTGATTCAGGATTAATACAATACAACTCTTCAAAAATACTGTCTGCTCAGCAATTATTAGGAAAAAGTTGCTGTTAGGCGAGCAATATGATTCATATTCTCTGAAATTAAAGTGACATTACTATTTGGTTTATTATATTAAAGACAATGGTTAGGGGAAATATCAAATATTACACACCAGAACCACATGTCCATCAGTGTTTTATATTCAGAAGGGTCACCCCTTCGCATCCCTCCAAAGTAATCTGATAAACAACTTTCTGATTAGCAGTAAGAAATGTCATCCAGCTGTACCAGTCAGTGCATGTTAATAGTAAACTCTGATCACATGTCAGGCTCGTTGCTTATTGGTGCTCAGTCGGCCGCACACAGTCAACAGCAAGTGGTGCTAGAGCGAGGCTTCCTGTGCAGATTGACTGTGTCTGTGTGGATGAGGTGGTCCCCCCTATCCTCCACAGCTAGCACGCGTCGCACCGCTTCCTCAAAGGCCATGGCTACATTAGTGGCGTCCTTGGCGCTCGTCTCGTAGTACGGGAAGTTCCCGTTTTCCCGACACCATTGCTGCGCATCCTCGGTGGACACCTGGCGGTCGGCGACGTCCAGCTTGTTGCCCAGCACCACGAAGGGGAAGCTGTCCGGCTCCTTGACGTCGGCGTAGTAGATGAACTCCTTTTTCCAGTTGCCCAGGTTCAGGAAGCTCTGGCTGTCGTCCACGCTGAAGGTGAGCAGGCAGCAGTCCGAGCCGCGGTAGAAGGGAGTCCTCAGGCTGCGGAAGCGCTCCTGGCCAGCCGTGTCCCAGATCTGCATGGTCACTAGGTGGCCATCCACCTCCAACTCCTTATTGAGGAACTCCACACCGATGGTGTGGAAGAGGTGCGCGTCGAACTTGTTGGTGACATACCGGTTCATGAGGGAACTCTTGCCCACGCCGCCATCCCCCAGCAGGATGACCTTGAACAGGGACGACTTGGCTGCCATAGGTAATTGCAAAGGCTCTTCAAGTGTGATACCACCTGGGAATGCAAGTACGCGGAGGAGTTGCTCTTGGGTTCAGCACACAGACCTGCTCACATTTGAGTCAACTAATATTTTTAATAAAGTTATGAATTACTGCTCTCATAACAGTTGGTTTAAGTCACGCTAGAGTCCCCAAGCCTTAAGGCATGTTAATGGTCACATGACCAGGAGTACAAGTCACATGTAAGCACATTCAGTTTTTTTATCATTAAAATGCTATACCTTCATAGAATTCTGGTTAACCATCAACCAGTGGTTGTGGCTTTCAAAAACATGAAGGATTTTTTTCTCTAATGAACATCAAAAACTAGAGCAATAAGCAAGCATACAAGCCCAAAGACTAAACATACTGCACCTGATATATTGAAGCAAACTGACTAGATGCCTCACTGAACACATTTCTCATAACCATACACTTTTTCTTTGGTGCAAAAACCAACAGGGATATCACCTTAGCCTGCAATGTACTGTGGTTTTTATCAACCCATTAACTCAGCAGAGAAAATCCACACAACGCGGTGGAGGGAGGGGCAGGGAGAGACTCTAAACCACACCATGGAGGCTTGAAACTACAGTGCAACCCTCTGAGTCAGTGTATTTGAAATTTCCATACAAACTTCGGAACTGAGGACAACAGGATTCACTGTCCGCTTACCTTACTGTTCAAAGTAATTCATTGTTTGTTACCTGGAGAAAAGAAAAACCAATAATGAATTTAAGCAAGCAACACATTTCTAGGATTCATAGCAAGAACCAGTTTTGCAAATACTTCACAAAAGATGTTTAACATATTTTTAGGCTGAACTCGCAGATATTAATCTTCGATTGATTCCGATTAATGGCATGTTTGTCTTAGGACTTGCGTTCACCACGACAATAACTGGGGCTTTCTGGTCGGCTTTCCGAAAAACGTTATAACACATCGTCCATTTTGTTTACGGTGGAATTCCAAAACCGTATAATATTTAACAATCAGTTTTCAGTACTGCGGCAGCCTCGAGGAAATTAGTCTCCCGCACTCTAACCAGGGTCACGTGTCTTTATACACCGGAGAAAATGTTTGCTATCAATTTAAATTCCGCACACACTGTATTTTTGCAGAAAAGCACACAAACGTTCCCTATATCCTGCACTGTAAACGGTCCTAAAATCAGAACGTATTTTCTTTTTACATCTCATCTAATCAAAATGTCCCGCATTCACAGCTGCGGATTATAATAATTTCCACATGATGATTTCAACAACTAACTTCAACATGCAAGTCTTTACTTTAACCCTCACGTCTCCATTAAGGATCATCATTCAAAGTGTACAAAGTTTTTAAACGCATTACAGTTGTAAAAGTCTTGCTAAGCAGCAATTGCTGCTGGATTTCACAGTACTCAGACCCACAGTGTCACCAAATCTGAATATCAGAAGTGACTGCAACCTAAATACACTTCCTCGTGACAGTTTCGCCATAATATCAATATTACGTCAAATCAAAAACGTGAAGATTGATATTAAGGAAATAAATCAGCAGTGGCGTGTTTTACAAACCCGATGCAGTCTCCTCCCAAGCATCGGCAGTAAAGACGGCATTTACACAGTTAATACTGCACAAAGTCTCATCAGGTGATTACAGTTACGTCGACGGAGATCCTGCGAGCTACATTCAGACAATGTCTAGCAAAAACACATCAATTAAAGCATGAAAATCAACCGGATAACATACCACTTGACCTGGAAAGATCACTGCAAAACGAATGGCAAAGCGGCATTTATAGACACAGGAAACGCCGAGAGCGTTCCCAAAAGAGCTAATACGGGAACATTTTAGGTTAAGATGCTTGATTTTCCCGCAGATTGACAAAATCCAATTAGTTTCAGGTCAGCAAAGAAAAGCAGAAGGATCTGCTCCTAGAAGCCGGACGACATGACAGAGTAAAAAATGGGACATTTATAAGCCGTGCAAATGACTAAAGCGACGGCCGGTAGGCTCTTTATCGCAATTTAAGTACAATGCTGCAGTCACCGTAAACCGGCTGGAAAACATCAACCGACTAACTTTTCTTAACCAGGCCCGGACTAACCGGCTACCGTAAATGACAACCCGTCGTTAATTTCCCAAAGACACTGCCGAGTGCCTGCCGCTTTGTATAAATAACAGGAAAAGCTTACTAATTTCGACCCCACGGCATGGTCCTGACTCTGACCCCTTACCTCCTTCAATCACAAAGTACGCCCGCCTCCGAACTCCGCCGTATTTTATGCTTTATTTATCTTTTCTTCGCTATGCTCCAGCGTCCGGCCCAGACCCTTCCCTGACATGGCGCTACTGCTCTGTGCGGATTCGCCCCTGGCGCTCACGTGACCACATTAAAAGATGCTATGCGCGGATTTGCCGAGGGCGCTCTTGTGACAATCTCTGGATACGCCCACCCAGACCCTTCTGTGACTTGGTGTTACGCCGATTCGCCCCTTTTGCTCACGTGACTAAATCGTGGGCACACCCACCCTGCCATGGCCCATGCTTTAGTAAATAACGGAAGGTCTATAATGCTGTTCTGTTTGCCATGTAGGTGGAGCGTTAATTCTTACACCTCAAGATGTGGGATTTAATCTCATCTGCGGAGTTGCGGTGTTATCCCCATGTTGTGTGATTTTCCTCCTACAATAATAGTTGTCGCTGCTAGCCAATACTGTGTATGTGCCCTATGATGAGTCAGGCTGTGCCCCAGTCTTGTGCAGGCCCTATACTGTCTGGAACAGGTTCCAACTCTGCTGTGACCCTAACCAGGTTAAGTGGTTGAAAGAAGGATGGATGTTCAGAACGTATTCTGCATACTGTTGTGAATCTTTGTATTGGCCCCCCACCTTTCCTGCCCATGTTCGCATTTGCCCTGTTCAGCTGTCTCTACCACCTTTTCTTGCCTTTGTAAAGTTTGCCTAATTACTTTCCATCCATCTGGCCTCTACATTTACCTCTCCATTTTCACTTCATCGATCTTTCAGGGCTATATATATCCAGGCTCAGTACAGATGTACTGGCTGTGTCTGATTCAGGTGCTGCATCCTTATAAGGCTGCATTCGAAAACCGAATGTGTCACAGCGGTAGGACAAGTCTGCCCCATTTCAAAGGCCTTGGTCAAGACCCCAAGATTCATTGCATTAACCTTCGAAGCACACAGCCTACAAAGGCTACGTAAACCGTGTCCTTCAAATGATGCAGCTTTCAAAGGATGGGGCCCCGACACACTGCTTTGACACAGCCTGCGAATGCAGCCTTAGAACAATGAGGCACCTGAATTTGGACACAGTCTCCCACACGAAAAAAGTTGCATGGTGATGAGGAAAGCGTGCTCGGGTCAGGATTAAGTGCAATGTGAGCGTAGACCTGCGGGGGAATAGGGAGGGTTGGAAATCGTGCTCGGGTATGGTACAATGCAATTGGGTCAAGTGTGAGTATGCCCTGAAGTACCATCTCATCCTATCCCCATTCTCATCTACATCCCAGACAATGACATCTCCTCATACACTGCTATAGTTCCAGATCCTTCTACTCCATTCAATCCCTGCCTTTAATGTCTTGATCCATCCTTTTACCTTCTTCTCCACTCCCTCCCTTTTTACAACTTCCACAACCACCAAGTCCCAGCTCCTCTACCACTAACCCGCCTTCTTTTGTCTGCCTCAAACTTCACCTTCACCTGCATCCACTAATTCATGTGCATCATACTAAATAAAACAATGAGTCGCATTACCTTGAAATTCTTACAACCGTCTTTACCGCCACCTCCTGGCTGAACAGGTCTGTAACGTGACTAATGTTGCTGAATATTATATCTGTTTACAGCCTGCAGAAGTAGGTTGTTTCACTTCTCTTCATTTGTTTCAGTTCTGCATTAAAGCTATTTATGGTTTAAGTTAAATGCAAGACGACAAAAATAGATTAATTAAAACGTTTATTGTTTGTAATGTGTCAGCGGTAAGCACGCTCATGCCCAGCGTAGTCTCCACCATGCTATGCTTCATTCAACAAATTTAAGCTTTGAATTTAAGTTTCATGGTGCCGTTTCACATTTAATTTCAGACTTTTCAGACGCAGAATAAACGTTCAGCTTTACAACCGTTTGAATTTAGCTGAACAGAATATCAACAGAAGGTAATATTAAATTTAAACACAATTTGTTTTTCACGATAAGGCTGGCAATTTTGACAGAAAACTTATCAGGCGTTTTCCTCTGTTCACAAACAAACCCAGCCACTGTGGTACCACTGCTCCCCACAACCCTTACAGGTCATAAACGTCACAGCGTCATCGTCTGGACTTGCACCCTGCTCCCATACTGGAAGGAACAGAGTCCTCCTGGAGATCAGTGTCACGCTGCAGCTGAATCCTTCGCAACGCCTGCAGCGGACCTTGTTGGTGGGGGTGCCCTCCACTGGCAAGGGCAGCTGGTGCTGTCTGATGCCCAAGCTGGTGTACCCTGCCCTGAGCTCCTTCAGCTCCTTGCTGGCCATCTCCGACACGGACATCCCGGCGAAGACCTCGGCACTCAGTTCTCCGCTAATCAGTTCCCGGAGAAGGTCGGCGCTTTTGGGATTTCGCAAGTTCAATACTTTACACCTGACGCAGGCTTTATACTTTAGCCCATTTTGACTGTGCAGGCAGAAGATGCGCTCTTCGATTTCACGGGCCAGAGCTCTGAGTCGCGCCGGGGACTGCTCCTTCTCCATTCCCGTCTCGTTCCGGGAGAGAGCTTGAAAGATCAGCTCTGAACATTTGGATCTAAGAGGGGTGCCGCTCTTATTATCGCATACGGTAGTCACCGAGGAAATTAAAGAATTCCCACACGAGTCTTCTGAAAGCTGCTTCGGCAATGTAAAGGTACTTTTCTCTCCATCATCAGCACATTTATCACAATCCTCAACTTTGTCAAATGCCGGACCGGACACAAGGCAGCGTCCACTCATCTTCGAAACAGCATGTCCCTCATCTGCTGTGTCGTGACAACATTCACAGTCATCCTTCACTTCTCTCAAACTACAAGTAACACCGTCTCCGACATGAGTGTCCAAGTCCGGGCCACTTGAACGTTGTTCTCCAAGTGTCCCATTCGGACCACTGTTATTGTCAACAGTGCGGCGCGAGTTGCCATACTGTTTCTTCCATTTTGAAAATATGCACTTAGTCATTTTCTTGATTGATGCCACTGGACAGGATTTGAGCAGTAGGAATAAGACATTGGCAATGCCAGTTTCATGAACCTGTTCTACCGTAATTTGAAGTCCTTCAAAAGTCTTCAGCAGAGTCAAGACACTGTCGTAGTTACCTTCTCGGTGCAACTTTTCAATTTGTTGTGCATAATGGATAATTTCCTTTGTGTCCATCATTAAAAAAAACTTGAAGGAAAAATGGCTCAATTTATAATCGAGAGTGGCTTTGCAAAAACTGACACACACACTAACATAAGTAAAATCTTTGCACGTGAATTATATTTTGTTAATTTTTACTTAAGCAGTTAACTATTACTAATATGCTTGGAACTACGTACTGTATAAGGAAACCGGTGTAAAAGCAAATGCTCATTCAGCCAAGTGCCATTACATTGAATCTATACTGCCTCATTATACGTAAAAATCATTTGTAGCAAGGGGTAAACCTGTAAATCCATTTGCAAACAGCGTTTATATTTTCTGATTTTATTACTCAAACTGTCCTAGTCGATATCACTGCGGTTCCCTTTAAACGTATTTATCAAATAACTTGCTCATGCTTGAATTAAGTCAACAACACGAGCTACAAAAACTAGCCAGATGCACACGATAAAGCTATTATTTTAAAATAATGCATCACGAAAGACGCAACAACGCCACTAGAGGACGTACCGAATACAGTACAAACACATAGATGCCACCCTTCCTTTAATGCAAAAACGGGGATTTATAACTAATCATTTCTTCCGCATTCATAGTCAGTTCTTTGTGACCCGGAAGTAGAAAGTCACGATGTCACCTCTCACTGCACCACCAAGAGTTTGGAGGGGGAATTAATCAGGTTCCATCCAAATGGTGAGTTAAATTGGTTGGTTCTGCAGCAGACTGATTTGAATTTGTTATATATGATAAACAGTGTGTTTTATTTAACCATATCTTCATATGAATAAAAGTGCAAATTAACCAGTTTTTTTAAACAAACATTTTATTAGAATTCGGTACAAAAAGAGGAATAGATAGGCTATGCAAAAGTGAAATGCTAGTATAATCACTCAAACCAAGCAAATAGATAATTATAATTATGTTAAACTCTACAATGTCTGTAATATTGTTTTTTTCTGTGTATTCTCTTAATGTAAACCATGTTATGTAATAAGTCACTAATGTATTGCATATTTTTTTAAATAAGAGACACCTTTTATTTTATCATTATCTGTCGGAAACCTGGGTTAGGATCTGTAACAGGCACTTGTTAGCTTTAAATGAAATCTTGACCCAGGCGAAGCATCCTGAAGAGGGATGGACTTTAATGATATACCTGCAGCTTATTCTGGTCCACCATTAATGCGACTTAAATAGAGATATTGTTATGATGTCCGTTGAGTAAACTTGCAGGGAAACTCACTTGAGACAGTAAAATGCTTGAGACGACAAACTTGTAAAACACGACATCTTGTCTGTGAAATAGAGATGTGTTGCTTTATAACCTGCATACATCCATACTACGCATGTTGGTTCCTGCTTATCATATAAAACCATAAGGAAAACCTGAGGATTTGAAATTAAGTCCATCAAAGATCAGCAGGCCCTTGGGCCATTACGAAGTGCCATTAAATGTCTTTGTAACTCTCGTTAATTGTAAGTACAATTGTCTTTCAGTCGCGCAGTTATTTCAGATAGAAAATCTGCATCTTAGGGATGGATGAGGTACATGGCAGTTTACAAATCGTCCGGGTCAGCTGCCTGGCAGGCCCCAGAGGTTATCACGACATTGTCCAGCCCGATCTCTCCCCCAACTCCACGCTCTGCCTCAAAGATGATCTGTAGGAGACAAAAAACACAACAATGACAAATAAGTATACTTACAAGCAAGCCGTTACATGCATAGCCCTGAAGTTCAGCAAACATGAGCTTGATCCTAATACACTCAGTCCCAAGAAATGTTACTAAGGGCGAATGGATGATTATTGGCGGATAACCAATGACCAAGGGGGTCATCATGGATGGATCCACTAAGTGACTGAGTCAAATCCTCTCACATTGTCCTGCATGACATTGTATGTATACCAATGTATAGACTAACTGTTCAATATCGACTGTACACATTCGTTTCTCCATATGCAACTGAAATCGTTGACTAAAGGTTTTCCCCTTCGATCACTAGGTTAGATGAGAGTGTTATTCTCCTGATACATCTATTCATAAACACCACTGTTTTGAATATTGGGTGGAATGTGTCCTGCCCATCCCCTCCATGGGTAACGCCTATTCCAATGACATCATGTCTGTGATGCACCTCCGCCTTTCCCATACCCATCGTGGGGGATTCTCCTCCCAGGCCACAGTCAGGAGCTCCATCTGCCAGGTCTGGTTGCGGCTGGCTTGTCGCTCCCATACAGGGTAAGTGTTGTCGTGAAGCAGTACCCGCAGTACACCCGCCCGATCGCCCGTCACCCGGAAGCTGAATGCGAGGCAGAGTCCAGCTTGCTGCATACGATCGGTGAGAAGCAACTTCAGCCTGGCCAGGTGCTTCCTTTCCTGGAGAAGGCCGTTCACTGCCATGTAATACCGCCGCCCTGTGATCGCAGACACGAACGTCAAGACTCATGGTGTCTGTATGACACAGAAGTAGCTTAATCCGCATCCCCTGTACAGCCCTGCAGTGGATAAGCATTTCTGGAAGCATTCTGGTTGGATATGTATTATAGAGGTTACCATCACTGTGGTAGATGACACTCCAGTCAAAGTCATCCACCTGGTCCTGCAGCCATTCACATGCTCCGTTGTCAAAGCTGCAGTCCACAATAAACTCTGCAAGGGAGTGTTTGTTTTCGCATTTCACCTCAATCAAGCACCAGAACATACGTTCAGACGTTTAGTAGCCGTGGGACCAAATCGTTTACCCTCCTGCCCAGGAGTAATGGGGATCTCTCTCACTGCCATCGCTGGGGCAAATACAGACTGGAACTCCTCTGAGACTGGAAAGTACAAGAAAACACAATTTTTTTTTTTTTGCATCTGTTTTTTAGAGAATGTCTTTAGATAAAACACCTCGTTGAGGGTCCGGAGACATAGGTATAAGGAGCCTGAGCAGTAGCATTCATCTCCTGAGGATATAGGCATGTCAGAACCCGCCAAATATGTCCTGTGAAAACTAAAACCGCTGGTTTAGGTAAATACCTCAAGTCTGTTACACACAAGATATATACAGGGTACTAGCTGCTACAGGTATTAATATGCTGCTGTATTAGCTGGTAGGGAAAATATGGCTTACAGTCTCAGTAATCATATAAAAATATGTATGAATGTGCATGCAAATAAGTCAGGAAGACAACAGTGCAGAACAGGAATCACGTAAAAGCTGATCGCACAAAACTCATTTCACATGCTTTAACATTCCCGTCGGATTATTTTTTTTTTCAGTGAATGTGGCAAAGCTAATGTGGTAAAGCTACCAAAATGCCAGACTATCCAAATGAGCCCCGTCTGTGTGACGGAATAATGAGACGTGGATGAAAAGTGATGTTCCAGCGCCGTGCTCGCGGTTCAGCTTAACGTTACGGCGGGAACGACAGCGTTGTGATATGAGGCGCTTTCAGAACAGAGAGCCGCTGATGTCACACATCCATCCATCCGTCCGTCCATCTTCTGTACAGAGTCACAGAAGTTCACACACATACACAGACACAAACAAGAACACGCAGATACACTGCATGTACACAGTATATATGTGTGTCTGCGTCTGTCTGAAATTCTGTCTGTGACCCTGTATAGAAGATGTATGAAAGGGGAATTTCCTGAATGCATAATGCCGACATTCCTCCAGTTATTAACAAAAAAGAAGTGGGATGGAATCACCGTATGTTGAAGCAAAACCTTAGCGCACCTGAGAGAACAACTAAACATATCGGGGTTGTGTTTCATGTGCACTTATGATAAGGCAAATAAACCCTGAATGCTAAACTGACATGGCTAGTAGCCACTTGAACTATTTCTTGGAGCCAAAAGCAAAACAAGACAGAATTAAAAATGATGCCATGGCAATGGCTGTAATCCGCCAGTCAGCAGGCAGGGTGGCAGCAGTAAAATTTCTCTATCCGGTGGGGAGGGGGGTTTACTATTCCATTTTTCCTACGGCCTAGAATAACCTATGCGTTAATCTGCCCCTGGTTGTAGGTCAACTAGTTTCACATCTGTCACATCTAAGATAAGACGGCCGAGGGAGCGTTCTATCCTCAAAAGCCCAGCTAAGAGCCTTGTGTTGCCAATGTGAGGGACTCATGTGTGATGCCGTTGAAGAAAGCCCAGATTCAGGGCTGTCCCACTGTGTGCCTGCATGCGTAAGAGACCCAGAGTTTGGATCTAGACAAGGATCTCTAACACGACTTTATAACCTAAGCTCTTAATTACAGAACAGGACAAGTCAAAATATTCGATACACATTTGCGTGTTTTCCTGCCTAAAATTATACTTGGAAACGACTTAAGGATATTTCTAGGTTTTATGTCGTATTTATCAGTATTCTCTCTTTGGAATCCTTTTAATGAGGGAGCTTCAGGTTGGTGTTGGTGTGTATTTACTATGACTGGAGGAACACCCAGTGCTGTAGTAGAGAGGAATTAGGGGGAGACAGGAGGACTCACAGAAAACATCTCCCCTGGGTCGCGGCTGCTGCTCTCTCTCCGTCTGCTTCTGCTGCCCGCCTTCCTCATCCTCTTTCTTTTCTCCTTCCTCGTGGTGAACGCCGTCCAGCTCCTGTGGCTCTGCTGGAGTTCCACTCTCCTCTTCGGCCTCTGGCTGTTGCACCGCGTCAGGCATGGTCACAGCGGGCTTGGGGATCGCATCCTTCGCTAACTTGCTGCCTCCCAAGATCCTTGGAAATTTAACGGTTGGATCTCGGATGGCTGCGGGATTTGGGATAGAGTAATGAAAAGCGTATTGCTACTGAAAGAGAAAATATTGGGCATACTCTAATTGAGTTCAACCTTGTTTCATAATGATATTTAGAAAAATCCTGTTATTGCATCATAGATATTAAACCTCCTTTAATATACCAGACAGAAATGCGTGATATATCGGTTCACATATCAGTATCAGCCGGTGTTGATTATAGATCAAGACGTTCACATCAGCCCCAACGTCGATATTGCTACACTGATATTTAGACTTTATTCAATATTCAAATTTAGCAGCAGTAGAGCTGAAGACATAACTACTAAAATAATGGAGATGCCTACATGGAACTAACAGCCATTTACCGTAGTGGAAGTCGAGGGATTTCATTGGCTTCTTCACCACTTAAAGCCTCACTACAGTCTCCCAAGTCAGTGCTGCTTCAGTAATGTCTCACTGCCTGCTTTTTATGATGTGGTCGCTACGCGGACTCATAAGATTTTACGGAGTAACGTCATTAACATCATTTTTACTACAGGTTTGTGGAGCTCGTAGGTTAACCAGTTAACGGTTTATGTAACATTAGACAAAAATATATCGACCAAAATTTCCACAGCAGTGCACCATTAATATTAGTGTCATTTTATATGTAATATAATATGTAAACTATTATTTTATCCAAATACATATTGAATAATAGTTGAGCTTTGTCAAAAGAGGCAAAGCAGGAGTTCATCAGAGTGGACGCCAATGGTTACATGTTAGCTGGGTAGCACCATAGCACATGCAGAAGAGCGTCTGGCCATGTGAACAGATATTTATTAGTTACGGAAGTTCTGGACGCAGGGATGTGGTAAAGTGAGGGGGCCACTAAGATCCATTGCTGTCAATCAACACTGTCTCGCCGTTGATAAGTCTCCATCACTTCCTTCGATTCCATCAAAAGGACTTGACTACTCATCAAAGAGGCAGCCTTATTTATTCACAGCGCCCCCTATAGGCTTGAACTGGACAAAGGTTATCGAAAAAAGCTCCCTTTTCATCATGCCTTCTTTTTAAAAAAAAGACCCAGCGAGTGCCGCTGGTTCTCTGTGGTTCCCTTGTGGTCCTTCACACAGATCGAGGGGGTAGCAGATATTTACACAGATGGAATCGCGATCCCCCACCTTCCCACCGGCATCTGTAAACACTGGGGAGCTTCCAAAACAGGAAACTGGCTTTGGCAGCGTCTGTTTAATGCAGATGCACCAAGATTAGGAGCTGAGCACAGAGCCAGACGAGAATCGAGTCCAAGTCAGAAATTTTATGTCGCACGGACAACCGCTACCTCCATATAGGTGGCAATCGCCAGTTTTCTGTTAGTGATAATGAATGTTATTCAAATTAGGCCACACCTGTTGCATCCAGCACAAGCCTTTGGTCTTACCAGCGCAGCTGTTTCCATTCCCCCGGAATCCGTGCTTGCATCTGCACTTGTATGAGCCCTGGGTGTTGAGGCAGACTGAGTTCTTGCTGCACTTGTGGGTGCCGTCTGCACACTCGTCTGCATCTGAAAAGAAAGTGGATCGTCAGACTAGGGTTTCTGAGGTCACTCCAAAGCAGGTAAAGGAGTTGCAGTTTGTCACCAAGTCACCAAGGTGAGCGAGACAGAAGGATTAGATTCTAATGATAACCAAAATCAGCAGGTCAACACACACCAACGGGACAATGTGAAGGGTTTCAGGAACATGCGATTACACTAGGTAAATATGAACCTGTAACATTATTGAGCCATACCTACACAGTCGTACTTTCCCTTTACATACTTCAGATCGTAACCATTCTTGCATTTGCAGTAGTAGCTGCCGAAAGTATTGACACATCTTCTGTTGCGGGGACAGAGGATCTTTCTGGAAGTGCACTCGTCGACGTCTAAGGAGAAACCGAGGAAACCGAGGAAATTCAGATATCAAACATGGTCTCAAAGGAAGCCAGGCAGCCGTTGAACAGATGATTGCCATTTAATCGTTTTTGCAAGTTTCGGATGGGAAATCTCCATACATAGTAGTGTAGGTAGTCAGGCTCCCTGACTGCCTTGGAGCTCAGAGCTTTTCAGGTCAGCCAGTTCGTTCTAAGCACAAATTTGTGAATCTGTAACCTACTCTTTACTGGACAAAAGTGGACAGCTTGTTAGTTTCTGTTTATGTATGTTCATGCAAAGTCCCTATGTCCATAGAATCATTGGTGTTTATTTCTGGGCTCAAGGACTAAAGAGTTTCATTCAGTCTGGGTTTTACATGGCACTTATGGCCGAAGTCCAGGGACACTCACCCACACAGGTCTTCCCATCCGGACTCAGCTGGAGCCCAGTGGAGGGGCAGAGGCACCTGGGTTCCCCATGTACCTCCTCGCAGCCGTACTGGCAGTGGGCCAGGGCACATGTCCTGGAGTCTGTGGGAAGGAAAGGCGGCGGAGAGCTCCGGTTACCCTGACAACGGCTAGCAGGCTAATGAGACTCTGAAATGCGACCTTAATGTGAGACTTCAGGAGGAGCCATTAGGGACGCGGTCTGGCGTGTGAGGCTGAGGGAGAGGAAGAATCCAGGATCCTTTCCGATGTGGCCTTTCCAAGGCTCTGAGGAACTATATATGCTCAGGACTCTCCAGCAAATGATACTGAGTGATACTGACATCTGCATGATGTCAGACTAACACTGTTGTTCACAGCATGCTGGTTTTCCACACTCACTCTCTGTATCCATCCCACCCCTCTAAATTATTCATTCATTCATTCATTTGCCATATCCACTTTGTCTTACACTGGACTGAGGGGGTCCAGAGCTCATCCCAGAAGCAGTATGTTGGGAATAACCCAAGACAAGGCACCAACCTATCGCTGGGCAATAACACCATTCACACACACAGTCACACTTACAGGTATTCTGACAACTCCAATTCACCTTTAAATGGTTTTGGACTGTAAGGGGAAACTGGGGGAACCCAGAGAAGACCTCATGAGGGCATGATGGAATCATGGTTAGTGTAGTCTCCACAAACCTCTGGTTCTCCACCCCGGCTTTATGGGTGTGGGGTTGGTACGCTCTCCCCATATAAATTACCCACTCAATAATATTACTAATGCTTAATTTATTGCATGTTTGTCATTTGTCAAGGATGAATGAATGAATGGATAGATGAATAGATGGACATTCAGATGGAGCCCCCCGCACACGCTTACCGAAGCAGGATCCGTCGGCCATTCGTGCCTGTCCTTCAGGGCAGTAGCAAACGTAGCTGCCCGGAGTGTTCATGCAGCGATGGGGACAGGGCCGGGGCTTCAGGCCACACTCGTTGGCATCTGCGAGGGGCACACGGTCACAACGGGCTGGACTTTGGCCGCCACTTTTGTCCAGACATGTGACACCATCATCGAGGGATGATGTCTGGGGATCGCAAAACCCATCCGGGGGGGAAGGCTTAGCCGAATGCTAAACGTTAGTTACAAACAGGGGGAAATCATGGGTGCTTTCAACTGACGGCTGCTTTGCCAGAGGAGCTCGAGAAGATTTTCTGGGATAATTGTGAAAACCAGCTGCAATTTACTGGAACCACCTGTCACACCGTCTAAAGAGGTATATTTACGTGGCTGAAAATGGCAACTCTCTTTGAACGGCGTACACAAAGAGAACGATATAGAGAGAGAGAGAGAGAGAGAGAGAGAGCACACTCTGGGACGCAGGTGGTGCAGATCGGCTGACTCAGGGCCAGAATGCCATAGATTAACACTCAGATGAAAGAGCCGCTGGACCTCAGAGGAAGGCGCCCAACATCAGTCACTTTGGCATCCTGAGGTCTTAAAAAGGGTCAAAAGTGTGCTCTGTGCATCTGTTACAACCACGAGAGATGAGGCCCTGCATCTTGCTGTACTGACCTTGACTGCAAGATTTCCCAGTGTACCCTGGGAGACACCTGCATTTATTGGGCCCGACGCACTCCCCGTGCTCACAGCCGCGTTCACACCGAGCTGGAAAAAACACGGAGAGCGTGTGACTCGCGGCGACGGCGGCCGATCTTGAGGCTGATGTAGCTTCTCATAGCGTCTACGAACACCGGAGTGTTACATCTAACTGAGAAAGTGAGAAACAGTTTAAAATAGAAGTATTTGGATTTGGAAGTTACATGGAGAATTTACAGCAGTAGCGTCTGCTATCGGAACTCCTTTAAGAATTAAAAACAAGTTAAAAACAAAAAATCAATTTCACCTAAACAAATCGAAAAGACAAGGAATAACTCTCAAATAGTCCTTGGCATTTTTTATAGATGAGTAATTATAGTGCTAAATATGCCTTGAAACGTTTGAGTTGACTAGAATTTTGACAACATGCAAAGAAATTGGTGTGATGGTGCAGTAATTATACTCTTTACCTGTGCATTGGCCTTTGCTTGTTCTTTCCCATCCATAGCAACAGTCTACCTTGTGTCCATAGTGACAGAACCCCATAGGCAAGTC
Source organism: Brevimyrus niger (assembly GCA_015164015.2). NCBI lineage: Eukaryota > Metazoa > Chordata > Actinopteri > Osteoglossiformes > Mormyridae > Brevimyrus > Brevimyrus niger. The sequence goes on from JAABNY020000001.1 coordinate 36,914,038, forward strand.
CGAGGAAGCCTGCCTGTAATGTGGGTGACGGGAGCAACACTGCAGAGTGTCAACACGAACATTGTCCATAATTCAGGTGAATCACACTATGTGAAAGATTCCTTAGTTGCTAACAAGTGCAGGAACTCGGGTACGCAGGTTTGGGAAAAACGTCTTTCGATCCGTTTGAGTGTACTGGGAAACGATTCAGCGTTTCTGTTGGGAAATTGTGTTATGCGCTCTCCTTTATTAACCATCCGATTCACCATAAACACTGACAAGCCGGGCACCTTCAAACGCCTGAATATTTCCTTTGAACAAGAGTGAATGTGGATAAATGAAGCTAATTAATTACGGTAACTGCACATGTTTAACGTTTTGAGTTGTGTACATGGTATGCAGGTCTAATGAAAAGCCAGAGGCAGATACGTTACAGACCACTGTATGACTGCCTTCAACCCACGGAAGGGGTGTTGCCAAAGGAGTTGACGGCCAATGACAGAGTTGCTTTTGTTGATGTTATGCCACATGCGCACCTTATTCTTTACTGAGGAGATCCACGCATGGCAATTAAGCCAATGTCAACAGTGGTGAAGGAAGCACTCAAGCAGTTTACTTAAGAAGAAAAAAATAGGTGAAGAAGTACTGCAGTAAAAGTGAAGTACCCTATTGGCCTTTGTACTTAAAGTAAAAGCTGTGTTGGGGAAACCACTTTTAAAAGGTAGCTTTTCAAGCAACAAGCTACTTCTGGTTAAAAGCTGCTGTTCTACTATAGTATTTAGATGCTCTACTCGCTGCTGAGAAAAAGCAGCTAACAACATTGACAATCAGAAGGGTTACAAAAAACAAAATAGATTTTAATTATCTGTCCAGGAACCAAGTGTTCCTATGAATTTTAATATGTATCTATAATATTGCTTGTTGTTAAGTATTTTTCAACCTTTTAACATACAGTACATTGTCAGACTTACCACACTATTTTATATGGAAAAATTATCATATGTATAGTATGTATAATGAAATGAAACCATTTTTAAGTAATATTGTTTGGTGTTTTTAACCTTTTTATCACAATTTTCTTCGTTCATCGTTGTAATCACCTTTTTATCACCGTTTAAACTGCTAAGACACAAACGGATAGGAATGTACTGTATGCTGTACTGTCAGCGCAGTGAACACTAGCCTGAGCACGAGATGAAGGATATTGCGTCACGGGGCAACCCTGGTGTCGGCAGGAGTCGTACCAGGCGGAATTGGCGCACAAAGAAAAAAAATTGATGTTGTTGACAGGAAACAGGAGCCCCATGAACACAATTTGGACTTACAGTCGTCTTCGTTTCAAGAGCCATAATGAATCAAAAGGTGTTGTATGTAGTACAGAACCTACCCATGTATTGCTGACACGATGGTTCCAATTTCTAAGAACAGGTTTTTGGTGCTGGTGTGCTGGAGCCATTTCTTGCTAGGGAAACACACCGAACTGGTTCTGGATTGAGAAACTGGCTGGTACCAGCTGTGCCATTGTGTCCATGGAAACTAAACCGGGATTGGAAACCTCTGACACCAACTCCCTGCTTTGGATCATCGGGCTTTACTTTTATGGGAACAGCTCTGAAATCTTGGTATTATCTGTCCCAGTCATTACCTCTCCGAGTCATAATCTGATAAAAAAAAAAAACAGCAATGTGATCTTAAAATGTAATGCAACACTAAGTAGAAATGTAGTGGAGTACAAAGTATAAACATTTACTGTAGGGTGTAGTAGAGAAAAAGTCAAAAGTACTTAAGTACATATATGTCAGAAATGTACTTAAGTGCAGTAACAAAGTAGTTGTACTTTGTTACTTTCCACCACTGAATGTCAAGTAGGTGAGATGTCTGGGCTTCTCTCCACATCATCACCAAACAGCAACACCTCAAGCTGGACTCCAACCTCCAGCCAGACCCCAACCTGCAGTCTGACTCCTACCTGCAGCCAGACCCCAACCTGCAGTCTGACTCCTACATGCAGTC
>JAABNY020000001.1:36920539-36931570 GCA_015164015.2 Brevimyrus niger
TCCCCCTGTCCACCGCATTGAGGGTATTGAGGGTGTAGCATTTCAGCAGTGTCGCACTGCCATATCCCCCTGTCCACTGCATTGAGGGTATTGAGGGTGTAGCATTTCAGCAGTGTCGCACTGCCATATCCCCCTGTCCAGCGCATTGAGGGTATTGAGGGTGTAGCATTTCAGCAGTGTCGCACTGCCATATCCCCCTGCCCATTCGGGAGCCCAGCACTCAGCATTCCTCTTCCTCAATATCTACCTCCTATTTCACTGGCGACGAGTGCTGTGTGCGTAGGGACACGGCAAACTGAATGTCAGCCACGTAGTTAAGGAGCTTCTTTGTATCCATAACGTGGGCTAAATGCGCATTAGTTTGGCAGGCCGCGGCCTTTGCTTGGGTGCATATAGCCAGCAATGAACCAGGAAGACCTTTCATTCTCAGTCCAATTTCCAAATTCTTTATCTTTGAATATGACTTGTTGACCGTCGCCGGTAAATGCCGTTCGTGTATTACGTGAAGCGGGCCAGACTCATTAGACGTGTGCTACGTCAGTTTCTCATTAGGCGTCTTCCATAAATGTGTCTGTGATCATCTATATAGTGACATAATGGACTTACTCATTGCTCTGGGATGAAATGTGAGGCTAATTAGGACAACATCCTAAAGGCTGGGAGGAGTTTCAGCAGAGCAGGCAGGTACAGCAGTAAGTCCTTTATGGAGGAACTTCAGGCTTTTATGACCACTGGTTCTGCTTTTATGCACTGTGGCACCACATGTTTATTTTGATCAGCTTAGTGTTAGAGGAATTCCTGCAACAGATTTTTTTTCTGTGAAACTTCTACCCTTTCTACTGTGCTAATGATCTTAAAATATCAAAAAGATCCAAGTTTCTGTATATATGTTTTTATATATATTTCTTGAATATCCAACTTTTTTAGTTTTTATTGTATTATATGTATCGTATTGAGAGCATTTTTATCTTTATATGTGCCAGAGGAGCCCACAGAGGTAAATGAGCCTTACGGCTAACTCTGGCATATTGACATTAATGTTGTTAATATGCATTGTCCTTGTGAAAAAAAAAACACTAAACAAACAAGGAGGCATTGTGCTCTGTTCTGCCTGGGATGGGCTCCCCCCTCATGAGACGGACCAGGATAAGCGGAAGATGGGTGGATGAGTAGGTGGGTGGATGGATGGACACGTATCTAATACTGATAGATAATCTTGCATTCCACAGAGTTGTGCTGATCCACATTAATGCAATGTTTAGGCCAACTTGGGACAGTTTCATCCCCACATGGGCTGTGCGTGTGTCCCCCATCCCATTAGTGGACATACGTAAGTGTTGGAGTAGTTGTTGGTGCGCCCTGGGTGCTATACAATGGCTGAACATTATTCATGTATTTGTTGGTAGACTGCTGGGCATTAGCGCGTCCCACAGGCCCACTAGGGGCAGTACGGTGTGGTAGAGAGACCAGAGGAGGAATGTTCGACTTGAGGTTACCTCAGCTTTCATAACTAACCAGAGCATGGTCGACCAAGAAAATAAATATTGCCAGTGATATTTGACCAGACTCCTTCTGAGGAGTGACATTAAACTGGTGCACAGCCAGCTGCTTGAGTAACGTTCAGCGCGTAAAGTGATGTCCTGTACACAGCGGAGAACGTTTGCTGGTAAAGAGCAGCCTTGTGAGAAGTGTTTTTCACTGCTGCTCTGTTTGTGCCAATTACTGCTCGAACACTCCCAGATGTTTTCACAGGGACGGGGTGCCGACGCCCCTCCCAACGCCAACGCAGTGCCAGAGAAGCCCAGCTTGTGTTTATAATTAGTCTCACCAGTAACTCGCAACATTCGCTTCCCATCATTCCCATTAACCAACGCTATCAGAGACTGGAGCCGACTCAGGGCATGGTAATGCCCATGGGAGGGACACTGTGACTCGCTGTGTATTGTGGATACTCGAGGCGGCGTTATAACAGTCCAGCTGGAGGGAAAGCGAGATCAAAACGTCCTTGGTCTTTGTGCAGGAGAACCTGAAACTGAACAGCAAGCGGGGAAAAGAAAAAAAAAAAACCTCATGGCTAGCAGCGGGCAGAATTACATCCTGTCATTTTCTAACAATTAAAAGTCTAAAGTCTTACAGGGGTTGTGTTTATCTTCTGGGCAGAGCCCAGACACTGTATCTTGACCAAACTGTGCACGTGGACTTCTTGACTTGACCCGAAACCCCTTGTTTGCCTGGGTGGCATTAAAGCTGTGGACTGAAAGCCCAGAGCTGAAGGTTCAATTTGATCCTGAGGACACCAGGATTGCAATAGTGATCGGAATGCTATACGGCGGATAACAGCAGTCCTGGTGACTCTCTGGGGGCTGTCCGTGAAGCGTACGGCGCCCTGCGAATCAGTGGGCGTGGCCTGAGACTCTGCAGCTTTTGCTGTATGGCCAATCAGGTGGGGTCTCACCCGCCTGGTACTTTTGTACATGACGCAAGCCATCGCCTGGGCACTTTGAAACAGTATAACCTACATAGCTCTGCATTCACACCTAGAGAACACACAGGGAATTTCTCTGCTCTGAAAGTCAAAACAAATTAAAAACACATTTTACTGCCTTGTGCAACAAAGTAGGGCTGGTGTTAGTCACATGGTATCCACTTGTTTCTAGGTTCGGAGAACACCAAGAAGAACATGCTAGTCACGTGTGGACATTTACAAAGTACATACAACATGTGTTTCATACATTATTCCTAAGAGGCATATATAATAATGTAATCCATTGTTGTTTTCATTGCGTGGGTGAATAAACTACTCCTCAATTCCTGGGACGTGTTTCCTTCTTTGCAGAGCTGTGATTGGCAGCATCCCATTATAGCGTCACCGAAATTGTGTAAGAACATGGTAAAATAACAAAAGGAACAATCAACCATGCATTGAACTGAAAAACAAAATACTGGATGCAGTGTTCTGGGTCAGTCAGCATAGTGGGGGCAGGGCATGAGTACGCTGGCAAATACAAGGTGCTCTGGGCTTTAAAGAAACTATATAACGGGGGAATACAGTGACATTTTCTCAGGGGGTCCATGAAATCCAAGGACCCTCTGAAACACAACAGTACAAAAAAACTTGTAATTAAATGTGGCCTCGGACCTCAGAGAATACAAGTAATGTGTCCGACACCCCGACCGTGTGGCCATCGTAATAGCACCCGTAACAGTCAAACTTAGTACAGTTTTGGGTTAGAACTGGATGAAATAATGTTTAGGCTCTCAGAAAAGTATCGGTTGGAAAATTTTAAAAGAATTTCTGGACAGGATGATAACCCTGTGATGGAAAGTTTCCTTTCTTTGTACAAATACGAGGCCACAATCTGCACAAACTGGAACAGAATTCTTAAAGTGTTTATTTGGATGATCTTCCGTAATAGTTTCCTGCAGGTAATTACACATGAATGCCCGGTATTCTACATTTGTGTCATTTGGGGATGGCAAACTATTCCTAAGCTGTGACTCCCTTCTCCTGGTGACATTATTCAATCTGAATCAGTCGGGATTTGTCTAATTAATTGGGTGAGCTGTAAGTAAAGTACTTAAAGTAACTACTGTAAGTAAAGTACTTAAAGTAACTAGACTAAAAAGGAAGTGAGATGCGTCCCAGTAAATTAGAGGGAAGAATATTTTGAATAGTGAGAAAGTTCCACCAACATTCATATTGCGAGTTTTTAAATGGCAATGCAGTTTAAATTTCATGTTTGTTAAAGCAACAGCAAGCAGTTTTAAATTAAATCTGCAGTGTTCTGGCTGATGGTATGATTACCACTGCAATTTGCATTCCAATCCCTTTAATGTCAGAGGGAGAGCTGGGTATAAGCGTCATCAGCTTAGGCCGACAGCACTGACTGGCTGAGGGGTTGGTGGTTCACCCCGTCGTCCTTGAATGAGGAGGGTGGATGTAAAATAACACGCATTCCTGTCCACTTAGGCAGCCAGAAGGCAACAATGATCAGCGTGCCTCAGTGCATTTTTTGCATTTCTGGATTTAAAGTGACTTTTAAGCACATCAACAGGAACGGGACACTACTCCTGGAGTAAGGCGCTCCTCCGTTAGTGAGGGAGTATAACGTGAGTTCTTCCTGTTAAGAATCAGAGACGCCTCCTTGGGGATTCATGAGTCTCCCTTCTTCCAGCATTCTTGCAGAAGTATTCAAATTCTGCCAAAGATGCTTATTGGGAAAGATCATAAGTTACTGCAGGAACTTTTCTGGATGCACAAAGCTTAAACTTTCTCAGACGGCATGAAGGAGGGCAGCACACAGCGCGGATTCCCGGTGAGGAGGGCAGATGATGCTGCTTGACTTGACACTTGGGCTGTGTGGCTAGTCCTGCAGCCTCAGATCTCTAGACTTATGGCTTTGAAATCCCTCCCCCTCCCCCCCCCCCTCCCCACCTTGTGTGTGAAGTTTTTAGCTGTGTTCTGTGGGTCTTTCAGAGTCATCCATTTCCTTCCTAGAGGCCACGAATGGGCATTATATCCAGTGAGTCCCCTGTGCTTTCACACACAGAACTAATGATTATTGGGACGCAGGTGACACAGAAGGATGATTAAATCAAGTCACCTTATTGTCATTTTATGCATTAAACAAAATTGTGATTTTATGGAGCATCAAATAGCTAGTACAAGATTAGTTCAGCAGTAAATACTGGGGGGGGGATTAAATAAAACAAGTTGTGAAACAATACACAATAGCACACAACAATGCAAAACAACAATGACATGCGTAAGTAAAATAGATAAATAGCGGTGCATGACAGAGGCATGATGTGTCGATCTGGAGTGTGTTGGAATAGTAGAGATCTGGCCACCCTCCCCAAAGTCAGTGGGTCTTTTTCATTCTCCTGAAGAAAAAAGGGGGTGATGACTGGCTGGGTGACGGCTGAAGGAACACGAAGAGGCTGGGGGGGCAGGCAATGTCCACGCTGCAATGAAAACATTCATATGATCCAGTTTCTACTTCGCTGTGGGGAGAGGAAGCGGGCCGTTACAGAGGAAGAGGAATAGAGTGGAAAAAAACAGAAGTAGCAGCACAGAACTTTCCAGACAGACATGGTTTCTGTAGGAAGTTATAGTGAGATAAACTGTAAGTATGTAAGTAAAAGGGTTAAAGGTCAAGGACATGAGCTGCTGACAAATAAATTGAGACGAATAATTAAATTACTCTACTGCTACGCATTTTCTCACAGTCTCCATCTTGTAACTTTTTTCTATGAAAAACATGCAGTTCAATATTTCCGTCCCTCACATACAGAAATAGTTATTCTCTGGGGTGCTTTTTTAAGGGGACAGAACTATGCTGTGTTACAAATGCTTAGCCAGCTATTTCACGTTTTAAGTTCTTTAAGTTGTGACATTTTACAAGCGAGAACCAAACGGCCTCATTATCAGTCAGTTCCCATATCTTGGTGCATCTGTGTCTTCACCACAAACAGAGTTTGGGTCACTCATGTCCTCTGGGCTCCAACGTCTGGGATTTGTTAGTCCGGGAATGGCAGCGATGCTGATTTCTCCTAAAGGCTCTCATCGACCGAGCAGAACCTCCTGGTTGATGTGAGTGTGCGTGGTTTGCCTAGACTCTGATCCGAGGAGCTGAAAGCCAGGGAGGGGGATCACTTCATTCAAATGGACTCGGCGTCCTGCTGACTCATTAGCTGTTTCATAACCGAGATGCTGTGTGAGGCAGTACAATGAGAAAGAGGTGACCTCTGCAACGTCGAAGTGTCAAGAGTATAAGGATTCATCGCGCTTCCTCAGGCGTGTTTAATGCACAATTATTTATGAGTGCCGCAGGGAAAGGATGCAGCGCTGTCTTGTCAGACGGCATTAACATCAAACCCAGGGGGGTACATGCTCCTGTGGTTTAGTCGAACTAACCTGCATGTTTACAACCTTTCGTAAATGCGTTGTTTTTTGACAGGCGCTCGGACAGGCAACACCTTGTAGACTTCTCCAGCCTTAGCTAGGCGGTACCGAATTTTTCTTCGGCCCGGTTAGTTTGGTGTGACGTGATCTTTTATCCGTAGAAAGGGGCCTACGGTTTGAAGCTAAAGGCGAGGAGTTCTAGTCCCTGCATGACCATGGAAGGTAGTGCTGGGCCCGGTCCTCTTTTCGGCGTAGCCAGGAAAAGAGGACCGTGCCCAGTAACCGCATCCGTTCAACTCGGGGGAAGTACAACACCATTGAGCGCTCCTTTCGCTGAAGAGAGATAGTGAAAGATCCCCCCCCCAGAAACAAACGACAAACAGTCGTGCGCAAACCATGCTGTTTACAGGCTCAGGAACAGAAGACAAGTCCTGACAACGACCAACTCTATCCTGGTTACTCAATGGCTCTTCACACTTGTGAATTGCATATTTACCAACAGTTTCATACAACATAATATGCCTTATCTCTTACTAAGACTTGTAACGGCGTGACCTATGAAGGCAAAGCTACACCCAGCCTTCAAATGCAGCAATCGGCTTATTGGACATTGAGCAAAGGGCCACGACTGTCGTAAGGTCCATCTGAATGACATCACGCAGACGGAATTTAAAGGTGAAGGACCCTTGTTTAGAAGGAAGTCCAACAAGGGAGTGTACTATGAAACATAGCTAGATTTTCTTGAGCCAAACACAAATATAAAGTAGACAGTGGCCTCAGGTGGGTTTATACCTGCACACACAGAATGTGGATCAAACACCATTTTTGCAAAATAAACCACAACTACTATTTGCGTATAAAATTTTAGGGGAACCATTGAGACGATGCAGTTGTCCTGTGGATATTTTAGTGTCATTATATAGGTGACAGGGTAAAAAGGTACTGAGATAGTAAATGTGTAGAATACGCAGGGTGCACGGCTTTATGTGAAGCACTCACTGAATAACTAGAAGCTAAGCCAAACGTAGTAAGACTTGTTAACATCCCTTGCCCATAATCCCAGCTAACAGGGTTTCACAAACACATCACACCCGGCTAAGGATTCTCAGACATGAAATATCGAACAGTGCATTTGGCCTTAATAGGAAACAGCATTTGCACCAAAGTCCAAAATGCAGAACTTAGATGTTTTCAGCCACAGTCACTTACAACTGTGTTCTCTAAAACATTCAAATGAACTATTTAAAAAGCATTTGGATAATATGACGGCCCTATATAAGATAAGCATATGAAATGAACATTTGAATTTTTCTTTAGGTATTATGTAATGTCCAATTAAATATTATGTTATAGTATAAATGCCTATATAGAAAATGTACTTATGATGTGACAATATAATGCTATTGACCATCTTTTGCCCAGCATTAGAACACCTCTTAGAGCAACAGCTGATAGACAGAAGCGGAATAACCGAGTAGCTATGTGTGGGTGGAAACCTGCTGGGGGCAACATCTCAACAAGTGGAAGCATGACTGGCCCCTGCCTCAGGTCCTGCTCTGGAAGAGCCCAAGTCTAAGGTTGTCGTGTGACGTCTCCAATTCTCCTCCATTAACATTTTCATCCAAATAGAGTCAATAAACCTTTAATGGTGCTTTTGGATAATGGATAATTAGGGTCATTACAGAATTGGACAAATGACCTGAAGGCAGCAGGTTTGAGGCTTAGCTAGAAGCATGCTGAGCCATACTTACATTTAGCGGTGTAGCAGTTGCGCAAAAGCCTCGGACAGGTTGGTGCACGCATCAGTACTGCTTGTGTAAACCTGCCGGTGCAGAAGTGTGACCTGAAGGCCAGCTGCCCCTACTCCTGCTCTCTGTCCCTTCCTCCGCTGTCCCTTCAGTCCGGCAGCGGCGTTGCAACGCAAAGTGAGGGACTCCCCGTCAACAGTGTCCTCGAGAGCCAATGGAAGAGTGAGGATGAGAATATGCCGGAAGGCATGTGATCTGCTTCCGCGGATCTCGTCGAATTCCGCAGGTACGTCAGGGGCCCTAGAGTTGCAGAAGCGGCAGAGGGCCAGTCTAGACTCTTCTCCTGCGTGCTGCATTCCTCAGCTTGGTCTCAGTTGTTTGCCTGTTTGTTGACCGCCCTTCCTGCACCGTGTATTAACCCCTTTGTAATTATAATGTGTGTCATAGACTTCTGTAGCTGCTGGGTTGAGTTCTCACCCAAGGTTTTCCCAAAGTCCCCCCTGGGGAGTCCAGGGTGATGTCGTGGACTAAGGTCACAGTGTAACCTGGGCCTTGTCTTTGGCTTTACATTGAATCTTTGTTCTTTGACTCATCGCTCCCTCACGGCGGAAAAACTGGAACCATTAAGCTGCTCATGTTATTTGTAACGAAGGATACCGGATCGTCATATTTCACCTCAATTATAGCTGAAGTTGCAGAAAAAAAAACAATGACAAAATAAGGGGAAAATGTGGAGAAAGGCACAGCGGATAAAGCTGAGTGTGTATTGAGGGTGCGGACAGCATGTGTGCCGTCGGACTCGAGCAGGAGACCGCAGGTCCTGGGGTATGGAGCCCAGGGTCTAGCCTCGCGTTGGCAGGGAGTGCCCGCTTCCAGAGCCCCCCCTAAAGAACCAGTCAAACCTCACAGGGTTAAATAAGTAATATTTATGCAGTTAATTCAGAGGTTCCTGGTTCAGTGACCACAAGAAAGGATAAATGAGGATGGATAAACTTCTTACCTACTTATCTGGAGACCCGGCAGAGTTTGGAAAATTGAGTGGCCACTTGCAGAGGTAACGGAGGTAAATTTAGCACACGGGCCGAGTTCAAACTACAGGATGAATACTGAGGAACTGAGGAATGTGTCTGCGGGGCATTCGGTGATAAGGCTAGGACCTGCAGTGCACTAAAAGAGAATCTGATTACTTCAGTAAGCCAGGCATGTAAGAATGCTCAGACAAAGCCAGTGTGTGTTCAAACACTGTATTGTTTGGCTTGTACCGGGGGTCCTGGGGGCACGCTTTACTCACTTTAGTGATATTACGTCAGCAGCCGGTCCTTGTAACGCCTCCAAAAGTGAATTATCCTACTCTGTGTAACCGCAATCCAGTGGAAAGGCGAATTCCACTACAGAAAAGGCATGTTTTTTTTCCCAAAGCCTAATATGGTCATGCTCTGTGTGTCACATGATCCAGACAAGACCTCTCTGTGAAAAAAAAGCTCTACTCACACATTCCTTTCGGGGCTTTTTGTACATGCCCAGATGGGACAGAAAATGGCCCACCTTAAATGGATTTTTGGATGTACCCCGACGTACACGGCGCAGAGCTTTTGGTAGAAGCTGAACAGCCAGCTATTTTAAACTTAAATTGCAATCTTAATTGCATCAGACAGGAATACCTATATGCATTTTTTGTGCTTTTGCGTGAGTAGAAAATGGTGTACTCTTCTTTTTCTTATAAAACTCTTGCTGATAAATTCATCTGGGAGTCTGATTTTCCAAATTGCTTTCAGATTACCTTTTTTGGCCGTTTTCCCCTCAGTATAGTCCTTTGACACCAAACAAACTTTACAAAATAAATAAGTAACATAGTGCATCTAAAAAATAACAAATCTGTTACTGTACTTATAAATAGCATAAAGCTTTATGAGGGGTAATATTAGTTTTACGTTTGTTTCAAAAACTGAATACGCTTCAGAGTCTCATGCACAAGGTTTCAAAATAAATATGTCATATCCTAGGTTTCATTCCAACATGTCATAATTTGCTCTGTTTTCAAATATATTTACCCTACAGTGATATTCCCTTCCTTTAAGACTAATCGATGAAGGAAAGGCTTTAAATATGGCCTCTGGACCCAGAAGAACAACAAAAAGGGACTTGTGTGTTAGCCGGGAAGTGTATTACAGACTTAACAAAAAATAAATAAAAGTAAACCCCACAGTTTGGTTAAAAAAAAAATGTCCCCAGTCAAACCTATTCTGTGTCGTTAATGTGTAGTTGAACCCAAACAATGAAAAAATACCTGGCATTCATTCGTCGTGCTGCAGCTGCAGTGGGCCGTCCCCCCATTGGCCAGCTGTCGCCCTCAGCTTTTGTGCCTTCCAATCAAACAATGGCAGCAGCCGTTTTCCCACCACAGCCATGCTAATGAACTTGAAGAAGAATGGCCCGCTCCCTGCCAGCCTTGCAGAGAAGGAGCCAGGCGACAGAACTGAAAAGCCTTCGTGTCCTGCACCAATACACCATGCCATGCCACTCCACGGCCTCCCCGTCTGCTATAGCCGGCACTGAGTCAGGTGGCTGGGCTGCATCTCAGGGAAGAACCATATCCTCAGGGAAGCCCCACATTCTCAGGCAAGCCCCACATCCTCAGGGAAGCCCCATGTCCTTCGAGAAGCCCTGTTTCCCCAAGAAAAACCCCATGTCCTCAGGGAAGCCCCACATCCTCAGGGAAGTCCCATGTCCTCTGAGAAGCCCTGTGTCCTCAGGGAAGCCCCATGTCCTTGGGGAAACCATGTATCCTCAGGGAGGCCCCACATCCTCAGGGAAGCCCAAAATCCTCATGGAAGCCCCATGTCCTTCGAGAAGCCCTGTTTCCCCAAGGAAAACCCCACATCCTCAAGAAAACCACATAACCTCAGGGAAGCCCCACATCCTCAGGGAAGCCCCATGTCCTCTGAGAAGCCCTGTGTCCTCAAGGAAAAACCCATGTCCTCAGGGAAACCATGTATCCTCAGGGAGGCCCCACATCCTCAGGGAAGCCTCAAATCCTCAGGGAAGCCCCACATCCTCAGAGAAGTCCCATGTCCTCAGAGAAACCACATATCCTCAGGGAAGCCCCATGTCCTCAGGGAAACCATGTATCCTGGAGGAAACCTGTGTCCTCCAGAAAGTGCCCTTTACTCGGGGAGGCCCTGTGTCCTCAGTGAAGCCTGAATTCATTTGCGGGCCTTTACTCGATGAGGCCCTGTGTCCTCAGTAAAGCCTGTATTCATTTGAGGGCCTTTACTCGGGGAGGCCCTGTGTCCTCAGCCTGAAGCCTGTATTCATTTGAGGGCCTTTACTCGGGGAGGCCTGGTGTCCTCAGTGAAGCCTGTATTCATTTGAGGGCCT
>JAABNY020000001.1:36968143-36991092 GCA_015164015.2 Brevimyrus niger
GAAGGAAGGGTTGCGGCGCCCAAAAGGAAATGATGTGCGCCAGACCTGCCTAGTCTCCACCCACTTTGTTTTTCCACGGCCTCCGAAAATGTATAAACATGTGGTTTCGTATATTTATATTCAGGGAATGATATAACTTTCGCCATACGTGCAGCAATATCTTACCGTAACCGCGCAAATGTATCTACGATACGCATTTGCGCAATTATGACAGGATTTTACCGCGCATTTTAACCTTCGCGGCGAGAGCGTATTTCATCCGCGTTATACGGGTTAAAATGCGCGGTTTTTTCTTGTAAACGGGAAATGCACGTAAAAGACTACGCGGTTGCGCTGTTGCGGAAAGATATTTGCCGCACGTATCACTTTATATGGCGAATGTTTACCTATTATGTGTTTCTTATTATTTCTTGCATTTGTGTATTTTTATTTTACCTGTGGCAAATGTATTAAGGTGCATCTTTTTATTCACGAAATTTCAGAGCATTTAAAATAAATGTAATATACACGTAGAGACAAGTGCAACTAAAGAAATATAACAATTTTAACATTGAGTTTGATAAAGACAATATGTCAAAAGCCACGATGCTTTCAGGCACTTTAGTCGCCATACATGACCTTCGTCCTACTGCCCAGTCGCCTTATTACTATAGCTAATCAAAAAGTCAGAATGGAAATTGGGAGGTTACAATTTGAGGCATATTTTTCCAGGTCTTTGATTATTTTTTCCCATTATACTGCTTTTATTTTCAGTATTTACAACGTCGAAATTAATGCAGTCGGTTCGAAACTACACGTCACATTATAATGTTGGCTCTTCGTGCATTTGCTTAAAAGTCATTAGAAAGCATGTTTGTTTATTTTGAACTTCTTGTGTAATGGTCATATGTTACCTATTGCTTTAAGCAGTGTTGGAAGGATACTGTATCCTTAGTGTATAAAAGTTAACAGATTTGTATAAATAGTTTAGGTAGTAATGTTAGCAGTATGTAACATGAAATTGGGAAGAAGAATTCCAGGTGGTCAAAGGATAACTCGTAAAACTTGATTTACTGATTGTTAAAAGGTACATTTTTCTTCGTCCTCTCCCGTGTTTCTGACCGAGATCTAACCATGGACCTTTGGCTCCTGTCAATATAATTTCTGGTTCTTCAAAATCAGGATCAGTGGCCTGCAGCACATATCGATTTCCTAGCTGGGCCAGCGAAAACCTCGATCTGCCGGCCGCTATAGCTGCATGGCTGTGAGTCAGATCGAATTATTACAATTAGCGAAAGCTAAAATAAAACATCTGTCGTAAACTGAAATAAAATAAGATATAAAAGTAAAACCAAATTAAAACTATAAATATTTCTTCCTGATTAACTGAAATAAAATAAAAAGAATTGTAATGTAATCCAGCAAATTGCTTTAAGCTGATTATTAATGATACCTGCAACACGTTTTTCCCATTTGAGGACATTATTTAGTGCATACATAATGTGCTCTGACCGTATATGTAGGATTCTCTAATGATTAGACACAAAACAGTACCACAACTTTTAGTCTACCCCTAGAAATACAATTAGTAAAAATGAAACTAAAATTGAGGCATATAAATAATGCATAGAAATAAATCTTTATAATATAAACTGAAAGCGAAAAAAAAAAAAAAACTATACTTTTCAATTAAAGAACTATACATACATCAGCCAACAGCCATGACACACAGGGAAACTGTCTTCCGCACTGCCCGCAATCAGCCGACTGGCATTAATGCCCATCTCTGTGGGTCCCTTCACCATGATTGCAAGAACTGAATCAACTCCCGCATTATTCAATTACTGGTTACAGCTTCGATGACGCTACCCAAGGCACACCAGCATCTAAAATTACATGCAAACCCCCCAAGTCAAAATACGGACAGTGTGGCTGGTCGATGTAGTCGTCAAAGCACTAAATTAGATTTGATGACTATGACCCAAGTGGAGAGTAGGCAGCACAAAGCTGGCCCTGGGGATGACACTAGCCGGGTAATTCTGACATGGTAGCTGATAAAGTAACCATTGAATAAGACGGCTGCTCTGTTCAGTTATTCCAAAACCTGGCAGTCGGTCTTTCTTAATATGTGCATAATCTTCGGTTCCCATAGCCTATCCATCTGGTGCTCACGTCAACTGCTTTATTTGTGTTTCATTTCACAAGATGGTCATCCAGTTTCACTACAGCTTGTACCTTGCATTCCATCCCTGCATAATGGCAGCAGTAATATTTTAGGAGGGAAACTCATAGATCATGTATAAACCACACCTTGTACCGCTCATTTTGGCCTTAAGATACTGCTGATTGGTATTAATATTATTATTAATGTGCTTCACGTGAAACATAATTTCTTTTTACTCCTTGGGTTTTCATATATCATTCCTTGTGTTTCTGGCTAAACGGTTTAATTAAGTTTTCTGGGTGTCTTTCAGTCAGCTGACGGCCTGCGCCTGGCGTTTCCTAGCAGACTATGAAGACTTTGAACTACTAGCAGAATCCAGGTGGTGGAAGCACTTAAAGAATGTTTGAGCGTTTTGTTTATTGTTTGATAAATTGAGGTGGATTAAAGTCTTTCCATTGGACATGACAGTATACCACATTTCTAAACCATGACTCAAAATCACATTAGGAATATGAGCTCTGTACTAAATTGTATATAATTTCTATTTTCAAAAAGTTAGAATAACGAGAGAGAACATTTTTAGATAATCTTTTATTACTTTCTTTAGTAAAAAAGTTCACATACATTTTCTTAGTATTTGGTAGCATTGCCTTTAAACTGTATGGCTTGTGTCAAACGCTTTGGGTTTCCTTCCACAAGCTTCTCACAATAGTTTGCTGGGATTTTGGCCCATTTCTCCTGACAGAACTGGTGTAACTGGGTCAGGTTTGTGGGCCTTCTTGCACACACCTGCCTTGGCACTGCTGCCCACAAATTTTCTATATAACTGAGATCAGGGCTTTGCCATAGCCACTCCAAAACATTGACTTTGTTGTCCTTAAGCCACTTTGTAAGTCACTTGCAAGTATGCTTAGGGTCATTGTCCATTTGGAAGACCCATTTGCACCCAAGTTTTAACTTCTTTGCTGATGTTTTGAGGTGTTGCTCTAATATGTCCACATAATGTTCTTTCCTCGTGATGCCATCTATTTTGTGAAGTGTACCAGTCCCTCCTGCAACAAAAGATCCCAACACGATGCTGCCCCCCCTGTACCCCACAGTTGGGATGGTGTTCTCAGGTTTGCAAGCTTCCCCCTTTTTCCTCCAAATGTAACGATAGTCTTTATGGCCAAACAGTTCAATTTTAGTTTCATCAGACCACAGGATGTGTCTCCAAAAATTAAAGTCTTTGTCCCAGTCTGCGTTTGCAAAATCTGGCTTTTTTATGTTACTTTTGGAGTAATGACTTTTTCGTCACTGAGTGGCCTTTAAGCTCATGTCATGTTCTGGGGTTGATACATACAATTTGCATCAAAGCACATTTCTCCTTCATGAGTGGAATGATGGCTGGAGATTCCCATCGTGTTCTTTCTTGTGTATAATTGTTTGCACAGATGAACATGGCACCTTCAGGCATCTGGAAATTGTACCCAAGGATGAACCAGTCTTGTGGCGTTCCACAATTCTCTTCCTGATATCTTGACTTATTCCTTTTGATTTTCCCATGGTGGCACACAAGGAAGCAGTGAGTTTGAGCGGCGTCGTAAAATACATCCATAGTGGTGTCAATGAACCTATCCAAAGCTTCCAAAGCAATGACATCATCATCTGGCCTTGCCCAAATTATTTAAAGGCATAGCAACCTTAGTGTTTGTAATCTTTTGTCTTTGAAGAAAGTAATTAAAAGATCTCAAAAAATATTATCTCTCATTTAGAATATAGACCTTGAAGGGGTAGGCCACGTAAAATCACAGAGCAGGGAAAATGCATGCTGAGGCGCACAGTGTGCAGAAGTCACCAACTGTCTGCAGAGTCAATAGCTACAGACCTCCAAACTTCATGTGGCCTTCAGATTAGCTCAAGAACATAGAGAACTTCATGGATGGGTTTCCATGACTGAGCAGCTGCATCCAAGCCTTATTTCACCAAGTGCAATGCAAAGTATTGGATGCAGTGGTGTAAAGCACGCCGTCACTGGACTCTAGAGCAGCGGAGATGTGTTCTCTGGAGTGAGAAATTATGCTTCTCTGTCTGGATTTGGGTATGGCCGTCGCCAGGAGAATGGTACTTGCCTGACTACATTGTGCCAAGTTTGATGGAGCGGGGATTTTGGTGTGGGGTTCTTTTTCGGGGGTTGAGCTTGGCCCCTTAGTTCCAGTGAAAGGACTTTCTGGACAATGTCATGCTCCCAACTTTGAAGGAACAGCTTGGGGATGGTCCCTTTTTGTTTCAACATGACTGCGCACTACTGCACAAAGCAGGTCCAGCAAGGTCCATAAGGACATCGATGAGCGAGCCTGGTGTGGAGGAACCTGACTGGCCTGCACAGAGCCCAACCTCAACCTGATAGAGCACATTTGGGATAAATTTGAATTGAAAATGGGAGTCAGGCCTTCTCATCCAACATCAGTGTCTGACCTCACAAATGCTCTCCTGGAAGAATGGTTAAAAATTCCCATAAACACACTCATAAACCTTGTGGACAGCCTCCCCAGAAGTATAATGAAAAGATTTGAAGCTGTTATAGCTGCATAGGTTGGGCCAGTTCTATATTAAAGCCTGGTTCTAATGTAATCTTATGTGTTATTCTTAATCTAATGTATAAAGAATGGGATGTCATTAAAGTTCATGTATGTGTAAAGGCCGGCGTTCTATTACTTTTGTTAATATAGTGTATATTCAAGAAAGGTAATACTGTCTGTATGAACAGTTCAGAGCCTTAATCCACATAATTTCAGTTGGGCTTCACAGATGTACTGATGTGGTGTCAGTCTGAATACATTGTTTTTGGATGAATCAGAGTAACTTCTGTTACTGTAATATGTACATTTAATTTTTCTTTGCTAACAGTAGTGCCGTACACTATATAGGAAAGAGTTGGCATGATTTTTTCATTAGATTAATTGTCCCTTGAACAAAGAGAAAGACACTTCATTCATCTTTGAACATCACTTAAAGCCAACATACATCCATCTTCTGGTGTAATGCTGGACTTCCATGCCTGTCAGTACTGGTTGGCATTACTTACTATAAGACTGCTACTTACCTGTATTTTGGCTTGCACAAATTAAAAGACTAGTTCAAATCCTCAACAACAAATGTAAATGAATACTGTAGCTGTTATGCAATAATTATTTGAATGGATGTATATAATATCCTCACTAACACACAGTCCATCCATCGGTCTGTCTTGTCCATACATCCATCCATCCATACATCCATTCCTTCATCCAAATAATAAAGACAGCATGGACGGTATTCAGTGCCTTGAGTGTTTTAATGTGTAAGCAACATGATAGAAAGAATTTCTATTTCAATGTTCATTTGTCTATTATGATCTCTCATATAAGATTGTACAGTTAAGAAGATATGTGTCATAGCCTGTGGAATGTATCTGACACCACACTTGTATCAGTGAAAACACAGTGTGTGTGTCATTGTTTACAGTTAATACAAAAAATATATATATATATAATTTTATTAATGATCTGTATGAATAAAAGTTTTCTAGGGTCTTTTTCAAGTAATTGATTTAGTGCGGTCTTTACACCATTTTGCATTTGTTAAAAAAAATCATAAATTCATTTGAAATAATTTTTAAATTTTATAATACAAAGCAGTATTATATGCACAAATAAGACCATCTTGAGTAAATGTTTCTCTTCTGTCATTTTCCTTCTTGTGCTAAGGAAGTGTAATGAAAAAAATAATACAAGAAGGTGCATGAAGGATTATATTATTTTACCTTCTTTCAGTTTTGTCTTGCGCTCTAATGGAGGATGAATACATTTTTTCCTTTAATGCCTATATAGTGTTCTATATAATTTAATCATTTATATTATTCATTTACATATAAAACAAAATATTCACAGGGTCAAGTTCGTGCAGTTCACACTGTGGGCTGGTATCACCCCAACACTGCGGTATATGGCTTGCAAAAGGACACTAGAACGAGTGTTTACTTATTGAGGAGTGCTTTGAGTGAGCGTGTCAGTGCGTTTATAATGGTGGACATGGAGCTGGAGTGCCGGGCCAGAGCTCTGATGTTGTGGTCATTAGCGGCGTTGGCGGAAGCTGCCTCGGCGGCCTTCAGCAGGCATATGTAGTTCAGGACAACTTCATCCACGATAGCCACCACCTCGCGTTGCTGCACCTCTTCGGCCATGCCCTTCACTAGACACATGCAAGCCTCCGTCAGGCAGCAGAGTACCTGGAAGCTGCACGTCATGGCCAGAACCATCTCCTCCGCACTTTTGTGGGCCAGCGCCATCTTCCTGCAGGTGCTGCCCAGCTCCTTGGACTCCATGGCCAGCAGCTGTACGTACTGGCTCAGGTCGGCCCCCTGGATCTCGGGCAGCATCCCGTCGGCCGTTCCGACGCTGGAGCGCAGCAGGGCGATCAGCTCCGCGGCGTCTCTCTGCGCCGCCGTGAAGCCCGTGGGGAAGCTGTACATCGTGTCCTTCAGGACATTGACGCGGGCCAGCCGGGCGCTGAAGGTCATGCCATTCAGGTCGATGTCGGGGCCGAGCTGCTCCCCACTTACAGGGGAGGCGGTATCCAGTATCCCTTCCGGGGACGCGATGCGTGGCCCTTTGGGAAACCGAGATGCGTGACTCTGCAGGGGCGTCCCTCCGTTGTCTTCCTCCTCGTCGACCGCGCGTCTCTTTTTGAGGAAGCAATGGCTGAAAGGCCCGTGGCATGTCCAGTTGCTGGTGTCCAGTTTTGGCAAAGATCGGAACTGCTTAGTATCCTTTGGCACGGGAAGCATGAGGGAAGCCCTTCTGCAGGCCTTCCTGCCAGCGGAGGCCGTTGAATGCCAGGTGACTGAGCCCTGGGAGTGATTCTTGCGTAGCCTCCTCGCTCTTTTCTGCAGTTTGGGGATTTGGGGAAGCTGAAAGCTCATGCCGCCGGTGGTGCTTTTGGTTTTGTCCGATGCCGGGGGTCCGACGCTGCCAGAGCTCCTCCCCGACATCCAGTGTTTCTTGGGGCCACCCGTGTCGGGATCACCCCGGGATGAGCTGGAGGACGGTGCCTGGCTAACGTTTCTTTTTGGGAAGTCGGTAGACTCCAGTTTTGGCACATTGGAATCTGCACTAATGTTAGATGGCGGCAGCGCGGGCTTGCCTGCGGCCTGTTTGGAGACAGAATCTCCTCTTCGTGCCATCTCGAGCTCTGTGCAAGCTACACTAGGGGTAGTAGAAAAACACAGAGAATCATTAAGCATTTCCCTGACAACATGCTGCGATCTGCAATCATCCTTGAACCGGTCCTTCTCACCAGGTGGCCGATCGCTGTATATGTTTTCCGAGGGCCTACCAATACTCTCGTGCATGTTCCTCTTACACTGGTACAGAATTGGTTCACCATCAGTGCCTTGCTCTAATTTGCCTCCAAGGCTGGAAATTGAGGTTCTCCTCTCGACACAGTACTTAACTTCAAGACTGTTCATGCACCTTTGAGCATGCAAATCGGGACTTTTCTTCAAGTTAGCGGGAAAAGTAGCAGAGTGGTACATTCTGGGACTGGAACCTGCGCTTAAGGCAGCCCCAACAGAGTGCACCAGATTTGTGTTTTCAGAGGGTTCAGTTGAGGGCAGCATGCAGGGGTTTTGTGTGTTAGTGTCATTTTTGAATTTAACCAAATCAAATAATAATGGATTGTGATGGACGGGCTTGTCAACCTTCCTTCTTAGGCTAACACATGCGTTCATGCCCTGCAGTTTAGCGCTTTCTCGTGCCTGGCTTACAGTTATGCGTATGAAGTGCCTATAAGCCTGACCCCCTGGTATAGTTTTGGGTTTAAAAAACTGATCCTTTTTATAGAGATCAGAGAAAAGATTATCCCTTTTGGGTGTACCTGTAGTTTCTTTAATCTTAGGCATCCGATGAGACCCATCTTGCAAAGAGCCAGCTTTGGGTTCAGGGGCAGCAGATGCATGTGCATTAGGTAGCATCTTCTGAAGAGCTGAAGGATCCCTATTTGGATGGAGATCGTTCCCTTGAAGCGTGTGGCTTGACGTGCCGTGGGCCTTCTCCTCGGACATTGCGAAACCGAGGCCTTTCTTGGCGTCACCAATGCAATGGGGTGAATCCATTGGTGTGGTACAGCTGCTACTCCCCATGTTACACCCAGCATCAAGGGAAGAACACTGTGAGCTCTGTAGAGAATAGCTACCGTCGCTTTGCGAGGATGTCATGCGCTTAGCTAGGTGGTACTCACACAGGCGGCCCGCGGGCTGCTCTGATGGGTTCTGTGTTGATTCATGCTGTTCCTCACCTGCTACGTTTCTTGGCTTAGTTTTGTTGAGTTCCTTGTCAAGGGGCATATGCACACTGTCCGGGGGAAGGCTCTCGTCCTTTCGAGTCTCAGAGGCACTGTTCTTATCTGTTTCCTTCTCAGAGTCTTTGAGGCCTAATCTTCCTCGCAGCAAAGCGCGGATACTCACCGACCCAGAGAGGGCAATGTTTGCCATTTTGTTTTCGGAAAACGCCTGCCATCTTTGGCTTTTTTCACGAAACGAGGTGCGTTCGAGGTCGAAGAGGCTCATGCGGTGAGTTTCTCTCGCGCTGAAGGTGTTGAATTTCCCCATCTGTTGATGTTCTTCGTTGCCAGGGTCAAGTGCCTTTAACTGCCGCTTCCCAGTGGTATTTGTGTCAAAGTGCCTCCTACAATCTGCCTCACCCAGTTTGCCTTTTCGTTTGCTGTTGCAGGAATTCACCAAGGTACCCATGTGCATTTGACTGAAATAATCTGTCACAGATTTGGTTTCCATAGTTTCAGGCTCCATTTCGATGTCATCCGAGTGAATGATCTGTTTTGAAGAAGCACCTGCCGACTGCTGCTCCTCTTCCTGGTGACCTCGAAAACTGTTGCCCATTTTCAGGGTGGAGTCTTGATCCGAAATGGGAAACTCTGCTTTTTCTTCAAGGAGAGGCTGATAGCCCTCGGCAGCACCTGAAAATAAGCGCGTGGAGCTTTCGGAATGCTTCTGGGCCGCTGCCAGCTCTGAGTTTTCGGTCATTTCAGATGAGTTTGTCTCATTCCCAGAATCTGAAGACGACTCTGGGCTAAAGGCCCGAGAAATGGCTACACCTGCATACCACAGAAAGACAAACAGCTCATTAATAACCACATGTGAGTCACGTTCGCACATCTTTTAGAGGCGAGACACATTTTTATTTTACAAAAATAATGAGGGCTATCAACTGAAAATTCATTTATACATAAAGATCAAGCAAGCGAGACAATGCAAAATGAACAAAAATCAAACAAATGCAGTAAATAATGAGTAACAGGGATGCAAAGAATGAGATGCACATACAAAACAAAAGAAGAACACAGGACAACGGATTTGTTTTGAACACAAAACAGATGTGAATGAGTAGAATCTTGAATGCTATCAATGAATGAATGTCACAATCGTATAAGAACCTGAGCTATTGGTTGATTGTTGGTGTGACTGTTCCTCCGACGCAGCAAGAGCCTCCAGCGCCTGTAAGGTGGAAACGACAGCATCGTCCAGGGCTGCCTCACTGGCAGCTTCCACCTGTGTAGGGACTGCATCAATCAGCGACACTGGAATGTCGTCACTCGCACCCAATCCTTTGGGTTCTGCGATCTGCACGGCCTGGTGCTCCTCTTCATCTGAGCTGTCCCTGAACCCGGGTGGGGGAGCGGCGATGGCTAGGTTGAGAGAATGCAGGAGAACATCGTTTTCTTCCTCATCATTGCCCTCTGGTGGAGGGAGGGTGGTTAAGTCAATGATGTCATCACTAGAGCCTGACAGTTTGAGGAACATTGTCTTGTTCATCTCTCCCACCACGCTGTCCTCCTCGCAGCTGACATCATCTTCATCCTCTGCGTCGTCTGTGGTTTCTGCATAGCAGATGTGATGGAGCAAGGGCTCCTCGATGCCCTCCGCATTCCCGAAGATTTTTCCATCGCTTATGTTGCTGTAGACTGAATGGGTGCCGTACTGAAACCCTAATCCATCCCTAGATGGATCCATAGTCTTAAAGTCCTCATCATTTTGGAAGTACATGGATCTGTGTTCATCTAGGATTTCAGGGCTTTCGTCCAATAACCGCTCGTACCCCAGGTTCTGGGGATTGATGCTATCTAAAGGGGGGTCTCCAAAAATGAAGGACACCTTGGCGCTTCGGGGAGACTCCTGGATGTTATTTTTAGGCACAGAAAGGAAAGGTTGGGTGTGAGAAGCTCTGTTCCCTCTCTCCCCCATCTGTGCTGCATGATGTGACTCCTGGATGTCTGTGATATAAATGGGAGGAAGTCTATGTTCACCGCCTGCACAGTCCTGAAAGTCTGAATCGTTGTTGTACAACTGCTCCTTGTTTACGCCGGAGTCTTCACCGCCGCTGAAGGACGTGCTGTATGTCCACTCAGCGGCTTGAAGGTTAATCTTGCGTCTCGGATCTTGGTCTGGAACGTGAAAATAATCTCAATCAGGTAATATGAACCGTCCCGCTCTGTAAAAATCAATAACTTGGCGGCTAAAAAAACTCATAGACTGTTACCCTACCAGAGTTCACGTTGCCTGTGTTACTTCTGTTAGCCACGTTGAAGATCGAGCGCCTCGAGTCCACTAGCAATCTGTAGTATCCAGCTGTCAGGCAGGCCAAATTCATGGCATCACTGGGGTCCATTAAGAGAGTGATTGGCTGTAATGCGGACAGGGAGGAAGATTAGCATGCAGACTCTGCAGGACCTGGGGCACTGTTCTGTAAAGAACACTCAGCATACGATGACCTTGCACATCATGCTCCTGAGATAGCAGGCGTACAGTGTTCTGAAAGGGCCACTTTACAGATGGTCGGTTTTCCATCAGTCGGGCTTCAATAAATTCATGACATGAAAAGTACTGACGGTCACATTAAATATAACGTAAGATTTTCTTGGAGAACAATGCCGTGCATGCAAATTACATAACAATAGTAACGCTGTTGGTTCTGTAGCCAATGTGCAATCTACTCAAAACCAAAAGTAGGGCATCATTTGTGTTTCGATGAGGGCCGACTGTAACACATCTCGGTAAAACATCTCGCTTTGGCTCAGAGCCTGACATACCTTGACGTCGAGAACATGTAGCTCCACCCTGACGTTCATCTCATCCTCAGTGAACATCTCGATGCGGTTCACATGACTGAAATCAGCCAACAGAGCCACCAGGTTGGTCTTGGTGTTGATCACGTGACTAATGCCATACCGGGGACCGACGAGCAACGTGACCTCGGTATGCTTTTCTCCCTGCTGAGATAGAAGAAAGAACTGTCAGAAATAGGCACAGATTCTTGATTTTATTTAGTGCTGCTGGGAGACTCAGACTTGGAGATCTGCCACACGTGTCTGCTAGGAAGGGACTGAAGAAATCGCCCAAAGCCAGAGGAAATTTGAGAACTTTAAATAACATTTGGAATGATAAAAACAAAAAGTTAGATGCTTACTAGTAGGGTGGATTTGAAGACGCGCCCCCCATATAGTCTCAGATCACTGAGGTACTTCAGATATTGCACCTTCGCTTGTAAGGCAGTCAACTGAAAAAGAAACGTCAAGATGTATAAGCACAAATTTAAGCATTCTGTTAATCTGAGAAAGTGTCAAAAACTAAAAACTTTGACAACAGCAAAGCCTAAAGTAACACTTAATAGAGTTTGTGATGAAAATCTAATAAAGAATGATTGAATATAGGTTTAAGTTATTTCCACTAGGGAGCAGCCTTGTCACTTAAGCAGTTTGCAATATTGAGGCAAAATATGTTTGAAATGTGCTTTTTCTGTTGAGACAAAAACATATACACATAAAATTTTCAGAGACACTCAGGATTTCTCGTACTAGGTACTTTTACTGGACAACTTCTAGTGTATAAGGACATGAAATATAGAATATAAAATATTGAATATAATTTCATTTTGCCTAATTGATTCAGCTGGCATTGCATGAATTGAAGTACATTGATGGGGCATATTTTAAATGTGATTACATGAAGCAGGTTAGAGACCATGGTGTTCATATAGTGTAAATATTCCCCTCAAGGTGTTAACATCACACAGTGTTAAAGGTGCTGAAACCTTCATTTGCAGTGTAGGGAATGTGAAGATCTCAGCAGCTGATATCTCAGCGGTAATATGTGAGGGAGATCCGTCAAACTAGCCAAATTTTGTCAGCAGTGTAATGTTATTCTAGTGAGGCTGAAAATATGATTTCTGTTTGTGTGTGTCAGAGACAGAGAGGGGGAGGGAAAGAAGGAAACATTAGGAGAGAGAGAAGAGAGAGGCTATAGGGAGGGAGAAAGAAAATCCTCGATTCATGAATAGTTAGCCCCCTGCTAATTTTGCAAAACTCTACAAGCTCACAAGATCAACCCAAAAAGGCCCCTTTGTGGGCCGCAGCTGAAGTTTCGTTTCTCATTAAACCCTGAGACCTGTGAGCTTCAGGGCAGGACAACTGAAATCATTACACAATTCACTGGAAGACAAGAGCGAGGAGAGAAAGGAGAGGGAGAAGATGGGGGCAATATGCACGGGCAGGTTAGACTTCCCGGGGCAGACATGCTGAGCTCATGGTTATGATCAGTACGGGTCTCAGGCAAGCATCTCATTTGCCCTGAAACTTGAAATGAATCACCGTTCTCCCCAGATTTCCTAATCCTGCCTTCCATCAGCCCACCCATACACCATCCATCAATCCATACCTTTTTACTGAATGCTCAGCTAATCTCACGAGGCGATTTCAGAATGTTCCAGACACAAAGGAATGACCTAACTTCATAATGGAAGCCGCTGTCTAAGGGTAACAGTATACATTTGAAAAGTTCGAGCTCATTGCGCTGCTTTAATTCCCGATCGCATTAGATGCGTGTATTCGTGTATCGTTTTGTCCTCCGACGAAAACCGTTTTCCAGGCCACTTCATACGGAGCTGAATTGAATTCAGAGAGCAAATTCGGTAGAGGAAAAGAGTAATGGATACCTTCTTGCCCGGCGGTACGAGATTCTGATTGCTCTTGAGGATGTGAGTCAAGGCTTTTTTGATGTTCTTCTCCTTCATGCTGGACAGCACAGCAGGGGGTAAGAAGAGAGCTAAACCCCATTCCTTCCTAAAGAGCAAATGCAGGAACGTTACTAACCGTTCACCTTATTAAACTCGCCTTTATGTAAAAGTGACTATTTGGAAGGGTGGGATTTTCCCGTGGGACTCGGGTCACCAACTCCCGCAGCTGTGAAATTACTTCCACTCGGGTTCGTGAGTCGAGTGGGAACATAGGAAATCCTTTCTATAATCCGTTGCTCCAATCGCTCAGTGACAGAAATGCACCATCTATGGGGCAATTTAATCA
This sequence comes from Brevimyrus niger, assembly GCA_015164015.2. NCBI lineage: Eukaryota > Metazoa > Chordata > Actinopteri > Osteoglossiformes > Mormyridae > Brevimyrus > Brevimyrus niger. The sequence continues at coordinate 36,981,678 of JAABNY020000001.1, forward strand.
CAGAGTCCCCCACTCAAGGATTTTTCCAAAGCTTTTAGCGATTTTCCAATGTGACTTCTGTTACATTAGTGTTTGGATTGCAGTTATGCTTTATAGGGAATATTTTTTTCACGATAACATAAAACAGTTCAAAGGAATACCTATTAATGAACGATCAGTTGGCTGGGAAAGCTGTACTGTGCATCGTAAATATATTCAGACAGTTTCCAATCATAGCTTGATGTAACCCAGATATTAGGCTTCGGCACTCAGTGTAAATGTGTCATCGTTTTTTCCATGGAAGAGAAGCCAATGAGCGACTGGATGAACAGACCAACTCACTCGATATATTTGATGGAGACCTTCTGTGTCTGTTTGGTGGTGACCATGAGGATGTACATCTGCAGGGCGGCCAGTCTCAGTGCCATATCGTACTTCAGCTCGGGCCCAAAGCGCTCCAGCACCACATCATTGCAGCTCTGATGGGGGGGGAAGGCAAAGGTCACGTCCTCTTAATTTCATTCTTACTACTTGTGAAACTGCTAGGTCGCCGCTGCAATGCAATTTGCAATTTGTTCGCCACTAATTTTTAGGGAAAAATGTTTGTCAAGTTTGCCGAAAGAACCATTAAAATGCCTGTAACGGTGAACATTTCCCATTAAGCATGGATCTTCAGTATCCGAGTCCCTTCTGCTAAATGATACCTGGACATAGAGGTATTCGAAAGCCACTGCATCCCTTCTTAGAAGGTCAATGGGGTCCTTCGGGACGAAGCTGAGTCTGAAGAAGCATTTCATCTTGTGAGACCCTGGCCGCTGTGTCACCTATTCAAGGGACAATACCATGAAATTAAATGTCATCCATGGGGAGGGCTCAAGTTGTCATGGGATGCACATGGATGCCATCCCTACTGTGGGAAAAAATGACAAAAACCACCCCCTTTTAAGTATGCTACCCCCTAAATTGCTCTGTGTAATTTTCACTCACCTAAAAGATAAATCTACCTGTATCAGGGGTACCCAACTGGTGGACTCGGGATCGAGACCTGGATCGTGCGATACTCAACCTCCCCCCCTTGCCCTCCCCCACATGATACATTTTCTCCTTGCAAATTTTATCTCAACCCCACCATCCTGCTTGAAATATTTTTACAGCTCGACTGCTGCCCATGGGACAAAATTATCAAGTTGTTCACTCTAAAAAAACACATCCATCTTTTGCAATGACCTCTTACACGAAGAGGATGAGCAGCCAGTCGCTCAACCCAAGGCAGCATCGCCCCCCACAGGAAGAGGAAGAGCGACCAGCAGCTCACCCTCATCTTAAATACTAACCTGAGGCAGCATGACCTGCTACAGAAGGAAAAAGAGCGACCTGCATGCCCCAGTCTGAAATGCTCACCTGAGACAACATCTCCTGCTCATGAAGCAGCTGCATTTTGCTTGGAGCCCCTTCGCCCCTCTGCTCCAGCACCAGAGAGAACTGCTCGATGCTCTTAATAGACAGTTTTTCCTGCAGAGTCAGGATAACATCCTGCCACACGGGGAGCTATCGGTTAATACAGGCTTGGTAAAGGTCTTGGGGCAACAGCGTTTTTTTAATGAGAAAAATCATTTATTGCTGAATCATTATGTAGCCCTACTACTTAAACAGTACTATTTCTTATTGTAAATATTACCAGCTGTGTAACATTATTCTGACCAGTAGCAATGGATATGAATGTAATTCCTATTACAGGTGTGCCTAATACTTTATTCTTCACTTTATTACTTAGTGTTAGATAGCTTCCTTTTTATTTTAATTTAGCTTTTCTATCATGTTCTGTGACTCGACATTCTCGCCTGAAAGCCTTTTTGTTGTCACAAACATAAGATGCAGTTTCCTAATTGTCTGTGCGTCACAATTAAAGATAAATATCTGATTATAATTCCAGGGCAGTGCAGGCCCCTTTCCATCCAAATCTTCACACCCAATCATGGAATATGACACTCACTTTTATGGAAGTGTTGCTATCAAAGCGAAAGGACTTTGTCTGTCCATTTTCCAGATACACCTTCAGGACATTTGGCATGAAAAGTAGTGAGTTGTCCTTGACCGTTTCCTAGAAATGAGAGAAAATTATTGTTCAGTAATGGCGATTACTACCTTTCAATCAAAATCAGCAAGATCTTCACTGGTAAAGTAATTCAACACACAAGGAATTTGTGTTAGCGCACAAGACAATTTGAAAACAACTTGCAAGTATGCACATATGACATTTTAGACATACTTCTTACATTAGATCATTTACCTACAGCGTGGAGGAGTAAGAGATGGAATAAAGGGTGAAATAAATTAACAAACAAATATATAGTAAATATAAGTAAACAAGGGCTATGCTAATAACAATTATATGAACACAGCTCATTAATGTGTAAAGTATGTGTTGTTAGCAGACAAAGTGTTGTTGGAGAGGGATCCCACTGTATCTATAATTAGTCTAATGCTCCTGCACATACAGTCATATATTAACAAAGGCAGTGTGTGGATAACAGACCACTGCATTTCTGGGCAATAAGTAAACTACAATGAATTTGATCTTCATTAAACTTTACTTAAAAGATCCATGCTGGTTGACATAATGCATAGCTAATGGGCTACATACCGGGACCTGACCATTTACGATGACCTCCTCCGCAAAGCGCACTTTTACCGGGTTTGACTTTAACTTTGCCTTTTTTGCAGCACTGATGAACGCCGACTTGGGGCACTGGAAGGAGGAGGGGACAACTGGTTAGCAACCCAAACCAGAAGTGGCCAAATGGATGACAAACTTTAAAAGGGAAAAACGGTCAAGGTATCTTGAGAAGCCCATCTTGCATTTAGCAAATGCGATGTTTTAAGGAGCAGGCTATTGACAAATGGGGAACACATGGGCAGACGACGAGGGAGTCTGCTTAAACACAAGGAGCCTTTAGACCAGTACAAGATTAATCATCACAATTTATTCATCTCTTTGCTACATCCAAGTCGACATACACATTACTGATTGATTTATGCAATTTGTTGCATAAGCTTCTGTGTAAAACAGGTACATGGTTGCTATGGTCACAAGTAATGCTATGCAGGGACCTTCATTGTATGAATGATTAGGCTTCAAGCAAGAAAGAAACATCCAGTCAATCTCTCAGGAAAATGACACTGTTATAAATGTATGCATTCCGAGATGATGGCTGGAATATTCTTGCTGGTGTGTATTCTTTCTCGTTAATGGCAATGCCACTCAGTTACTCAGCGTATCTCTGGGTCACTGACATAGAACACAACACAACTGTAAGTTAGTTAATGAATAAAATTACTAACTGGGAATTTGACAGGAACAATATATCTACTTGATCCTGCATTTTCTGAGAACAAGCACCAAACACTCACATTGACACAGTTGTCTGGATCTTACACAAAATAAGTACAAAAACTTTCAACTGGCTATGAAACTTTTACAATTCCTATCCATCCGTTTTCTGAAACTGCTTGTCCTATTCAGGGCCATGGCAGGTCCAGAGACTGGGTGTAAGGCAATAACCCTGGACGAGCCCCCAGCCCATCACACAGTGCATTCACACACGCCTATGAGCAATTTGGCAAATCCAATTAGCCTCAGCGTGTTTTCATACTGCGGGGAGAAACTGGAGCACCCGGATGACACAGGGAGAACATGAAAACTCCACATGTAGAACCCTTGTGGAAACTTGAACCCAGGTCCCCAAGGTGCAAGGTAACAGTGCCAGCTGCTGCACAACCATGCCCCCCCCAAAAAAAATTCCACTAAACTGTATAATAAATATTAAAATGGACAAATGGTCACATGTACAGTTGTATAGTTTCAAGCATGATAGATGATAGATGGAAGAGGATTGTGCCTTTAACTGCACTCTGATAGCTTCTGCTCCCGTTCATCATAGCACATTAGTCAGAAGATGGTGCTTCTTAGTGTTCTATTAACATGATTAGAATCCATGCTCCCATAGGTACTTCTCTCAGCCAATCAGATTGAATCAGCATTGCTGAGCCTGATTAGAACAATTGGTATCCTTATTCTGAAAGAGGACATCATGTTCATTCCAGATCATTAAAAAATGCGTTAATCATAAGTGGAGCCTTGTCTCGGTAATAAAAACTTGGAAGGTCGAACGCGCTCTCCTGATTTCCCCAAGTAGCTGGAAGATGGTCCAAGACGTTAATGGCGGTGTGTATTTTACCGAGATGGGGAAGTGGGTGAGGACCGTGGTCCTGACTCCTCTACGCAGCTCCATGCGTGTGTAGTTTGGTCATTCTCCCTGTGCAGAACTCTGGGTTAAGCCCTTAGTCTTAAGACGTGTGCTTGAGTGAATCTGGGTTCCTAATTGCCATAGGGGACGTAGGATGGGCTATCCGTCTAGGTGTCTCTTCATGGTTCAGCTGCATGTCCCCTCTATCATGTTACTTGCAGCCCATGCTGTGTGTATGTATGGGGGGGGGGGTCACTGCAAATGTCCCCGATGGGCACAATACAGCGGAGGATGGGGCACATGTCTGACTCTCCTGATAGTGTCAGTGTGAGCAGCTTTATTAAGTCCTGATGGACAGAAGGCTGAATCTCCAGTAGTATTTTTACATTAAGTTGCTACATTTTTTTTCATGTAAAGCCATGCAGAGTTTTTTTTCCGTTTGGAGTTTTATTAATCTTCCTGCTGGCCCTGTTTGGTAGAGGACACCTCCTCTACCAAAGCTAGGGGGGGTTGGTGGGGGGCAGTTGCGCTGTACTCATGTGAACAGCCTCAGTAAAAGCCATCGAACACCCAGGTTACTTACAGGGTAAGGTTGCACCACCGTCAGGACAATGGATTCCTTACAGCTCCTGAAAGAGAGAATAAGGGTTATGAAGAGCATGCATCCAAGCCAGGAGTCAAACAAAATTAACACGCCGGTCCTGAGATGCGTAATGTCACTTCTTGGTGATGATGGTCTGTCAATGGGTGGTGGGGCTCTGAGGCGAGACTCCTGGCTGCAGTCAGCCTCACCCACAGGAGTCTTCATAAGCTCTGACAGGCACTCCGCATACATCATCTGCCGATCCTCATGGCACCACGGCGACGGCTTACATCAGTGGCGCCATGGAAACTGGCCTCCATTCATCATTTTTCTTTAGGGTTGAAAATACTATATATATCCCAGTGTCTAGTCTGTGTATGGTTACGCCTACACCTGAGACACACTTTATTTACAAATAATAGAAGGAACCGTTCATACAAAACAAGAGCGACATCTATCCTGCAAAAAAATTGAAAAAACGAACAACATAGTACCAGTCAAAAGACAAGATATTACTGAACAAGATAATGGAAATGCTGGAAAAGATCACATGGGCCCCCCACAATCCCATGACCTAAACCATATTGAGCTGTTTTGGGATGAGTTGTATCGAAGAGTAAGAGCAAGCTAGTCAAATTGTGCTCGGAACTTGTGGAAACCACTGAGACTTGAGATGTTGAACACTTGGTCATTGCAATATTTGATGTGTATTACTTCGTTGCCTGGAGGCTTTAAAAGCAGGTGTGCCCAGATTTTTGACTGGCACTATATTATTTTACACACACACACACACACACACACACACACACACACACACACACACACACACACACACACAAACCAGTGACCAAAATTCAAGGCACTTCTAGTATTTAGAGATTTCAGAACTTAATTCTGGTTATTCCATTTACTTAATTTATTGTCCCACGTACGATATTTTTAAACATTCTTTGATTTTCATAAACATCACCAACATTCATGTGGTAATTTTTAATGTGTGATGCCAAATCCTTGGTAGCAGGATTGGCACTTCAGCCACCGGAAAGAACCTCACGCTGGTCCATTCGGACTGGTGTGGTGCTGAGGTGTCACCCGGCACACGGCTGCACTCAGGATCCCATCCCTGCGGTGGTTTGTCGTGTGCTGGGTACAGCGATGCGCCGCAATCACTGCTGTTACTGTCACTCCTTACCTCTCCTCCTTATGCCAGAAACGCTACATGGTTCCACAATAGCTTGTGGCCCAATGGGCTAAACCCCTGTGCCTGTGATCAGACAGTTGCCGGTTCAAGCCCAGCCTTAGCATGTCATTGGGTCCTTGAGAAAGCCCTTGACTTCCAGCTCCCTGTCCTACCACAGGTGGCGGCCTTTCACCACCAACTTGCTCTCGCCCACCGTACAGAGAGCAAGTTGGGGGAAGCATAAAGAGAACTTCTGCATGGGCCTCAGAGTTTAGAAATAAAACTATAATGTATTATTTTACTGAATTTCAGTAGACACCAATATCTCTACATTTATTAAAGGACAAAAAGACTTATATTTTCACTAAATGGGGCATCTGCAATGATGATAGACCCTAAAGGTCATGCATCACCTTCTTATGCAAGGAAAAAAAACTTATATCATTAACCATAGTCGCTGACTGATTTTAATACATTCATTGAAAAAAATATAATTAGTTCATGCAGAATTCTACCAGCTTTTAAGTGGAGTTATATGATTTCTGCTAGAAAAATAGGATAATATTAATGCTAATATCGCTAACTTGCTGATAAAAGATTAATCATTTTTCCCCGGTCACTGCTGTACAGACTGCTATGTTGGATGTAGTCGTCGTATTATATAACAGAGCCAATGACTGCTACCTACAGAAGCTTCTCCATTCTGCTGCAAGCTCTGGACCTGCCTGTGATCAGACATGTGGGAAACGGCCTCACTGTTGCAGCCTCACCCTGAACCACTTTCTCGCTTGTGACTCAGGCCAGCCCCCCTCTCGTGTCGGTTATCCACCGTACCTGACGAGGTCGATGACTCGCTCCCTGGGTGCACTGCTGACTGCCTCATCGTTGATCATGATGATCTGGTCCCCAGGTACAAGTTTGCCCTCTGAGGGACCCCCTGGAAGACAAGCGGAGGGCCAGGGCACGGTGTGCCCCTAAATGTGAGGACCTTTCCTCTTTGTATCACTGCTTCTGTTCATTTATGCACTCCTCCGTGCGCATCTGCGCCTGCATTTACACTGCATCTGCGCAGCCGCATCCGCAATTGCACTTTGTCTGCTGTGTTTTCAGCATTTGAGGCGGCGAACTGCCCCCTTGGCTTTTTCAGAGGGCAGAAGGAAAAATGGAGATGTGTTTGTATCAGTAAATGCATGCGTTTAGAATAGTGTAATTATTATCTGAAAGTCTGTTTGTTCATGATAATGTAATCCTCTGAGCCTATATCGGATTTTTAGGCACCGGCTTGTCGAGTACGTGGGCGATACGAAACCTAGTTATTTCCAGTCATTCTTCCCTTTTACCGTGCAGGCAGAATTGTGCAAAAGATGCCCTCAGGTAACCATATGCCACTGCGCAGAGTAAAAACGCTATAATGGCATTGTTTTCCTGCAGAATCATGGTTTAATGGTTCCTTTGCAAGAAGCAGACCTCGTAGACCTTACCATGAGGAAGTATCACTATACAAAGCCTTTCATGGTATCATATTTCAGATGCTTAATAGAAGTATTATGGAAACAAACATAGCCGGTTGCCCTATATCCACACAACTTGCCATTCTGTGAGGGTTGATTTAGCATAGGTTACACATGGTTCAAGTACAATAGGACCTAAATACTAAAAGTTATTACTATTAACCCATTATAAGGTATGTTGATGTTATGGAAAGGTTTTTGCTCCCGGAACCCCTAGTATAGCCTTCAGACCGATAGCGTCGTTACCTGGGGTAACAGAACGGACCACCACTGGTTTCTCGCTGCCTGCCACGAAGCCAAAGCCCAGAACAGGGTCCCGCCTCATCTCCACCTTGCGGGGTGCTGGTGGTACCAAGGGCCCACCCTCTAGACGGACCTCCTCCAGCGAGCCGCTCTGGGACCCGTAGCTATAGAACATAGGAAATAGGAAAATGGGGTGATGGGGGGGGGGGGATTTCATTTACTTTGAAAATGGTACCGATATACAATGCAAAAATCAGCCACTAACCCCAAACGCATTGCTGTGTTGCCTGAGCACGAGACCGCTGAGACACTATGCTACGGCAAACAAATGTATGTCTTTGGAATGTATCTCCTGCATATTCTTGTTTAATAGATTTGGTTAAATGCGGGACCGTCCTCAATTTGTGATTAACGCGGGATTTCGCAACGTTTAGCTCTGGGGCGACGAGTCCTAATCCGTAGCGACGGGTCGTCTCTGAAAATGAAGGGCGTCAGGCGATGGTTCGAAGGGGAGCTTGCGACGGCCGCCCAGCCGGCATGACAATGTCGGCTTTACACGGCTCTGCTTGTAGCCACTCCGGAAGAGTTCAGTAGATAAAACAGACCTCAGAAATGTACTCATTCAAAATGTATCCTGCTACTATCAAATATAAAATACTATGACGTTCATACTGTGACAGCTGCCGCTGCTGAATTTAAGCCCCGACTAGTGGGTGACCAACATAAATGGCCAGGAGAGAGGATTTGTCCACTTCCCTAAAGGCCCAAATGCCTTATTTATGGAGCAAATCAATCTCTGCCAGGAAATTAGGGCTGTGACCTTCTTGTTGTGATTCACTCACAGGAGCTGGGTTATTCTCTGTGACCTTCTCGCTGTGATTCACTCACAGGAGCTGGGTTATTCCCTCCCTGCTAAACACCAACAGCATCTCTGGCCAGCCAGTAGGCGTCAAGCTGGGGTATTAAGTGGCCGAGTGGGCACCCGCGTGTCGGATGTCACGCCGATTCCCTGCAGCCTGCAAAACGAGTCTGTTCTGGAGTGACGAGTCTCACGGCGATTACTTGTTGCGTCTCCGATAGGGTGGCTTTGCCATAGTGACACCGAAAGGGCAACGTATACATAGTTCCTATTACCGTAACAAAATAATATTACTTTAAATATGTGTTTCATATTGGGGAAACCCTTGGGGAAAGTGACTGTCATATAACAAATCACCACAACTGACTGATAATAACTCGTTAAACAAAAATGCTCCGTAAGTAAATGAGAAAATGAAACGGTCTAATTGTAAATCCCAAGTATGCGTCAAACAGCTTTAAAATCAGTTGATACAGGTCATTGTTGGCAAAAAAAAAAGAATGAATGCTTCCATCGATCATTTATCTTTTATTCGATGGACCTAAAGTCAGATTCATTGGAATTTTTTTGCCGGATTTTTTTTTCATTTAAAATAAAAGTACTGAATAACCTGAGTTTTCAAGGTCACTGTCATCCAAATTAACCAGAGCTGCTTGAAAGCAGATGGTTCAAAGGGAAGAAGCAGCTAACTATGGTCATGACCTTCCTTCGTACGCGTCTCCAGTTCCCTGCACGCTGTGGGTCTCCTCGGTGAGGCCTGCACTCCCGCCTAATTAGAGTTGTGGGTCTCCTCGGTGAGGCCTGCACTCCCGC
>JAABNY020000001.1:36992160-37009345 GCA_015164015.2 Brevimyrus niger
AAATTGGGGTATAATTTAACACCAGAAAAATGAATCTTGTATCTTATTTTGTTCTGCCCTTAGTAGATGGATTCGGTCATTATTTAATGATCGTATCTGTTTCCATATATTTGCGCTTTTTTAGTAGATCACTCACAGAACTGGCCACTTTTTTTTATTGCGCCATCAAGCTAATTTGCCCTGCTTAGTAAATCTGGCCCTATATGTCACGACTGATCGTGAGCACGGACCAGGGAAGCAGGATGGTAGGAGCATGGGGTTGAGGAATCGGGAAAATTAGAGTTTTATTCAAGGAAAACAACAAAGTAATGTATGAAGACAGACGGCAGACTTCACTTGGCATCAGTGACTTCAATGACTAGAATGGAACAACAGATTTTAATGCAGGTTTTACACAGAACTGAATGGAAATAAGAAACAGCTGGTAACATCGAGATTTCACACGAGGTTAACGAGGGGGCGTGGCACTGAGGAGGGTCGGACAAGCCGGGTGTGACACGTGCTGTGATCTTTATTAGTTACAAAATTTCACATGAAAATAACGTCCACAAATATCTGTCAGGATAATATGTGATTAAGACCATAGATTCTCGACATATTCTCATGTCAGCTTCCTTATCTTTCCTTTGCTTAAAAATACAGGCTTTTTGCTTGGAAAATATTAATTATGGTTCATATATGGATATATATGGATAAAATATGAATATTAATGGTTTCTCTGTTATATTACTGACGTGTCTCCAGTTCACTGGAGGACTATGTATGCATGTATACACATTAATGTATGTATGTACATGTAAGGCTCTGTAAGGTTACTTTAGTATAAATATGTACTTAATACTAGTGCTAAATTACATGGATAAAACAATAACTAATTACCAAAGGACTGAATGGCTGTGTAGATAATGCCCTCCATCAATGTAACAACTTCTCCTGACTCTGAATATATACCTTCGCCACATGCAGTATTGCCTTGAGTAAGATGGGTTATATTCATCTTGTTAATCAGCCCAGTTGGTCCTTCCTAAAGCTTTAAAAAGTGAGATTAAAAATCACCAGTTCTTAGCATTCCTTCATATCTGAGAGAATGACGTAGGGTGGACATCAAAGAGCTGAGGTAAGGTGGACTGACACAAAGGTCAGAGGCTGGTGTCCCATCGCAGGTAAAAGATTAGATCATCATCTGGCTTGATTGCCAGCAGAACAAAACAATATCGCTGTGTAGAAAGAGCATCCTCCTGGTCAAAAATACAGAGGATTTTATTAATCCACCAGGCTTTATTATTTCCCTAGATGTTTCTCTCATGCAAAGTAACTATCAGTTTACAGCTTTGTGTGTTTTGTGTGAATGGCTCAAGCAAAGTGTTGTTTTTATTATTCTTATTATTATTATTTGCGGTTATAACAGCGGGGAACTTTTCAGGGCAGTAAAACTTATGATATCTTGTCCTCTCCTGCTAGCACCCTACTCTCCTAATTTGTGTGACCTGGTTCTCCGTGATATACCGAAGACTCCTTTTCACTCTTTCCTGCAGTGGAGCATTTCGTTCAGCCTTTCTGATAAAAGCAACCGCCAGGCTCCATTGCACCAGCATAGATTTTCTTAGATTTTGTCTACAAAAATGACCCGGCTACACAAACTGGAACCGCCTCCATGACGACACACCTTTGCCCTTATTGGCTGAAGAGTTTAGTTACACGCATGACGTTTGTATCACAGGCAGTTCCGATGCGTAATCTGCTATTTCTATCAAATATCACGTAAAACAATGAGAACTGGTTTTCAGTTAATTTACCTTGTAAAATAAAGGTTAAATAAATTACATAAATGCTATAATAGTACACGTAAGTTAGTGGTTTATTTATTGTTAGTTACTGTAATGTTGCGCTGCTTTATTTGGTTAATTGTCCAGTCTGTGAAGAAGGAATTCAAGTAAGAATTGCATTGTAGTATGACTCCTGGCGTGTACAATTTATATTAGGTCGGCGTTCATGGTTCGACTTCTGATATTCAGATCGAGTTCTAGGTCAAACTGTTTGGTTCAACTTTCAAGTAATTCGAGTTCTAGTGAGTTCGAAAACCGAGGTACCACTGTATATGTATTTATCTATATGTATACATTTTTACTTTCTGTGCCTGGGGAAACAACTAAAGGGTGCTGCAGCTGTATGTGTGTGTGTGTGTGTGTGTGTGTGTGTGTGTGTGTGTGTGTGTGTGCGCGCGCGCGCGTGTGTATAACCTGATTTCACAGCAAAGATCTTATTTAAATTAAACATTACAGTGGCATACGTTTCCTCAGTATTCATGACATAAGACCTTTGAACGAAAACTTTCAACGTTAAATGCGGGAGCTGTGGTGCGTTTTATGTGCAGTATCTATTTGGGCTCACGGTGAAAGTGGTAGAAAAGGTGCCACGCTGTTCTCGAACCTCGGAATCCACGGATAAAAGCGGAGTGGCCATTTTCCTGCCCTGCCGCACAGCGGCGTAAGACGAGCGGCACCTCGATCAAAGACCTGCTAACGCCGCCTTCGGTGCGTCCCGGAGTCTCTCTAAAAGCGCCGCTCGCTTTCGCTCTAGATCTGCCGCTGCCGCTGCGCTGGAGGCTTTTATGAGAGTGAGAGATGTGCGGCGGGTGAGGAATGAAGCAGGGTGTCTCCTGCAGCCCAGCACGGGGTGTGCTGGTGCTTAACTGGCGATCGCACTTTGCTGGGCATGTGAAGGATGGGAATCAGTATTCCGCCCGCACAGATGGACCATGCAGAGTCTCGAGCCGCTACGCGTCCCGAATGACTGAGCGTTTCTCCGACACTGGGAACGCTGCCCTCCCCTCCACGCACTCACTTAATGAAGCAGTCTCTCCCCTCTCTACTGGAGGTCATGTCCCATCCGTAGGGGGGTGCCGAAGAGGCGGTCCAGGTCCCGGAAGGGGGTGGCCAGCCCGTGGATTTGGATCTGTGGCTGGAAAGGAAGGTTAGGGAATGAAGGTGGGCAGCGGCACCCGCAGAGGTAATTAAGGTTTATCTGTCTGAAAGTGTGTCTGTGAAATTTTAGCTTTTAAATTATATCTACAGCTCTTTGGGGTGATGTTTGACTCTAAGGTTAATGCCGTGATCAAAAGATCACCGGTCCCAATCCTGGGGTCCATGATATTACCCTTGAGGATGTCGAGAATGAGCCTTAACCCCAATTGCTCCAGGGACTGGCTGACCCAGCTGACTCAATTGCATTTCACTCTGGATGAAATTATTTGCTAAATAACACGTAAATGCATATTAAGGGATGCTGCACCCTAACGCTATGCATTTCCAATCAATACTCCATGTGATGGCTGTATTTTCAATAGTTAACCTGGGAAAGTCTCCCACACAAACATAAAATATATGCATAAAATAATTACCACTCATTGATACAAATGATTCTGGGAGTTTTACTCAACAAACCGCATCACGGGAAAGGTGACATGGAACTGCAGTGTGGAAGGATGTGTAGTGTTTACATTATTTAAATGCCACTCACACAAAAATCAGTGGTGGCTGGTCATTTCTGAAGAATTCACATGTTTCAGCACCAAAGTGACTTTTGAAAATGTGCAGAGCTTCTGCCCGTATGCTTAAAGCTGGCTGGGAGAAGTCTGGAGAGAGGTCTGGAGACAGGTCTCACTGAACTCAATATCCAGTGCATCACCAGAAAACCACTCGGGCCACAAGGAAAGACCAAAGGGAATGACATGGGGGTTTTCTGTCTTCTACCTGTACATCAAAACATAATATTAAGCCATATAGGACTTATACCAAGACACAGAAACACCATGATAAAGAATTATATCAACAAGGGAGGATTGCACAAAATGTAAGTGCAATCTAAGGCTGGTAATCATTGATATCAGACAAGCGTCGATATGAATGTTAATATCTGACTAGCCAGTGAATATTGTCTTTGCAACGTAAGCTTAGGCTACACAACGCAATACACCTGAAAGATTTATGATTTGGTGTTCAGTTTGGTTTCTTGGATAGAAAAAGCATAGCTATTATACTGCAGCATTTCACTAGCATTGCCTGTCACTGTAATGCTGTTTTCAGATATTGTAAGGAAAGTTTGATGTTGCCACATCATTTCCTTTCTTTTATGGGAGTGAGTGGTCTTCACAAGCTACAGCCAGAACGTGTGATAAAAAAGAAAGAATTATTGACAATTTTTAGATGAACTAGGTTAGGCTATTAATTAGTCTTAAAAGCTTGTCCATTGTAGTATGCAGTCTGTCCTGTACTGAAATAAAATGCCGTGTCCTGTATTGATCCACAAAAATGCACAATTTGTGCTGTATTTACCTATACAGCCTCCCCCTCCCCAGCTCAGCAAATTTAATTATGGAGGAGCCACAATAGATTTATCACCAGCAATCCAAAATTGCAGCCCATCAGATTTGTGCGCTCTGTTCGCTCTTAAAATATAGAAACACCTAAAATAACACAGAGCTGTGGCTATTGATGTAAAGCGACTATCTACTGTCCGTACTCCTGTGGTGGATTTGGACGATACAATATTATTGTTCATCTCAATTGATCTCTTAATTTAATAATTATATATATATATATATATATATGGTGGAAACATATCACATGACTGTGTATCTAACATTAAAGCATGAGAAGTGAGACTCAGGTGGGTGTTAGGGTTGCTCAGTGCTCTGTTCATACATGCCTACAAAAAGCAGGATATTGCCAGACACTAGGTATTCATGTGGTACTTAGCCTAGTGGTTCTGGAGGCCGTGTCAATCAATAAAACTGAGCAGGCTGGAAATGGTAGCTACGTGAAACATTCTTCACTCTACAATGTTACATGTGGATGTCCGGTAACACTTTACATTAAGTGCGCCTTCATAATCTATTCATTATGCATTCATAGAACATTCAGTGCACCTTCATAATGCATTCATAGAACATTCATAAGCAGCATTCAAGTACACCTTAACATCCTAACATCCCTTAACAGCTGAAAATACCTTAATAACAAACATTACATGATTATACAATTATAATGTTTGTTATTATTTTATAATGTTTATTATTATTGTATATTTCAGCTGTTAAGGGATGTTAGGATGTTAAGGTATACATGCATGATGCTTATGAATGTTTATGAATACTTAATGAATACATTATGAAAGTGTAATGGACGTTTTATGAATGCAATTTAAAAGCATTATGAAGGTGAAGTTAATGTGAAGCATTACTGGATGGTATTTATTGGACAAGACTCACAGCACGTGGTTGAAGCCAGCACTCATGACTCGACCCATTTGGTATGTCACTACATAGGGGAAATGGTGCTGGTAAAAGCCCTGGGCAATGATGTACTCTCTAGATTTAATGAAGGCAAGCTTGCTGGAGCAGGTACTTTAGTAGGGAAGTTACACTTCTTAAGTAAAACACCTTTGTTGCACTTTAAACTTTGCACAACACAATCAGTTACTACAATTTTACATAATTATATTATGGCGCTTAAAAATATATTGCCAAGGAACACATAAGGTAAGAAAGCTATGCAAAGTTACTGACATGTTTTGAAAGCTCAGTGAATGGTAAACAAAGTTTTTATCTATTAATAGATTCAAATCATGTTTCTCTCTAATACTACCATAATCTATTCTCCTATTGTATCTATTGTCTTTGAAAACATTCTGTAAGAAGATATACTTAAAAAACTGCTGTGAAGAGTTTAAATCACTCAAAAAAGACCAATAAAAATCATTGGATACAATTATTCCATTATTCTCCTTGGCTGATAGCTGGAGTCTAACTAGTTTGGAAAATGGAAAACTAACAGACGCTAATTTCTCTTTTCAGTAAATTTTGAGAAAGCTCTTAAAGCCGTTTCATCGTGACCTCTCAAATAAGTCACTAGTAATTACAAAATGTATTCACACTTTACAAAGTTTACACTGGGTTGGAATTATGTAAAATCTAAACTTCTAAACTGATCATTGTCATCTTTATGTAACATTCAGCTTTGGCTCTACCAGAATGTTCTTAATGCAGAACAATATGTTAATTATGCATAATTGTGATCAGCTTAAGCCCTGTTCATTTAATAGAACACAGGTTCCATGTGTATTATACATGTGCCATTTGAAGGGTCCTTGACATTTGTCATGATGCACTTTTCCATTATTTTATTAACAATATTCTTAAGGAAACCTAGATTATTAAATCAATGACATTTGACAGTATGCGTCAAATTGATCCAGCAATATTATAACTTGCTTTTCAATCTTCTTGAAATGTGTTTTATCGGTGGAACTTTTTAAGCAAATTAAACCATGGCTTAAAATGTGTTTATTGACTTGTATTACAGTATTAGGTTCCATAATGTGTGTCACACAGATGTTTTAAAACTTCCCAGTCTTTACTTGGACGGAAGGACAATGGCCGACATTTGATTGAATAGGTTTGTATATTTGCCACATTGTCTGTCTGCAGAAGGCCATTGCATTTTTACAATCCATAAAATTCATACTTCCTTATTTTTGGCTACTGTTTGGTTTTCCTGTTTAACACTGCATTACAAGTCTGGATTTTTCCACTTCAGCCGTTCTAGGGGGGGAAAATAAATCCCCCAAATACCCCGATTCCCTCACCACTACAGAGTTTCTGAAGTAATGGACAATTAAAAGATAGCAGACAGAAAACAATAGATCAGGGATATGGAATGAACAATGCTTTTATATGCAAGATTGTGGGCACACGTTGAACAAAAGAGCATCCATAATTCAGGGCGATGTCTTTTGACTCCTTCGTATAAGAAAGCTGCTTCCTGCCCTCAGATGAAACATGATGCCCCTCTTAGACATGCTGAGGTCTCTCTGCAGTAAGCCCTGGTTCAGGTTTCCTGCCTAGCAACAACACTTAAAACAAAACCACTGGACAAAGACCTATTTTCCTGTTCATTATGAATACAATACCATTTGCCTTGTAAGTACATGTCACCCAACATTCTTCCAAGAATGAGTCACCTAGACCTGGCAAGGTGCCTCATTCTAGGGGGGATGGGAATGGTAGCATTATAATAATTGATGTACTGCGTGGTGTCAGACCAGTAACCTTTTCTGCTGGCTTCTGTGCAATGCGTGATCAGAACTATCTTACCAGGATGCCGGGATCCACAGCCCACATGTTTATTGGCGTGCCGTCGGATGCATGTTGGAGAGAAGCGAAACACCGGCAACTGACCTATGTGACTCGTTTCAAGGTCAAAGAAACCCTAAACTACTCCAGAATCTAATGTTTACACGCGAATTTGATCCAAATGGCTTAATTTCAAACTGGTAACGATTGATAGTGGGACCATTAATGGGATATTAAGATTGGGAGCCCTGGCAGAATCAGGCAAAGTTGGGGAGAAAGACAAATGTAGGAGTCCTGCATGATCTCACAATGCGTGCCTTAGCTCATTAACCCCTTATTGGTTCTTTACCTAAATCTTATAATTTAATTATTGTCAAAACTCTGAACCATTCTATATTTTCATCAGAATTTTTAGGAAATGCCTTACAGATTCAGTCCCCTATTTAATCTGTTAATCCCTAGAATTACAGAGGAACCCAATCAGCAGAGTTTGTTGAGTAAGAGGATTTGCAAGTGAAATATATAAAAATACAGTTTGGAACAGATTTTGTGTTATTAGGTAGAATGGTGTTCATCTGAATATCTTAAACTGCACACATCTGTTCTAATCAGAATGACTCCTCGAGATTGTAGTGTGATTACATTTATCACATTTTTATTTAAAATTAAGATACTTTGTAAGAACCTTTCAAGTAAGCTGGTTGTAATCAAGAAATAGTCTAAACTAATGGTCAATTATACAAATATGAAAAACACACTGAAATATACAATATTCATTTATTATATTATATAATATAAACATGTAATGTTCTTAAACAACATGTTTAAAGGAAATTACATTTATTAATCCTGATTAATGTCCAGGTGTATAACTAGTTAGGTTTTTCTGTGAGATAATGAGAGCTGTAGCGATGTGCAGAATGACATATTCCCCAATAACAAAAACGTAACCAACATTTGTCAATTGTGACAGATATGTTACCGTTTACGCGCCAAATTAGCAAAAATAAACTACTGATTTTGACATCTGCTTTATTATTAACCATCTATCAGATAGATCCATACTCACATTTCCGGACGAGTTGCCTTCAAAGCCCCATTGAGAATCTGTATCCGAGTGCTTAATATCCATTTTGGTTCCTTGCTCAGCCTGCAGTCGAGTATGGTTTTGGGGCTTTAACGTCTTTTTCTTTAATTCAGATTTCAGGGCATAGCACGTACATGAGGGTGTGCTATCCTGGTATAATACTAAAGTGGGTCTGATCCTCTCTCAGGAAACCGAACCACGTTGGCCAGTATCAATAAATGATGAGCACACTGTTGTTTAGAAGGCTAAATAAGGGATCTCTGCATAGGGCTTCATGTTCCTTGGTTTCAGTACAAGCTGCTCAGGGGTGCAAGAATTTTAAAGACATTTTAATGCTCTTTCTTTTTATTAAGAGTACAACTATTAATGGTGCTGATGTAACTACAATCTTACATATAAAATCTGATACGTCTGTATGACCTCTCAGTACTCAGAAATCTGGGTGTCAAATTAAGATTCAGTGTGAAATTAACAAACTGATTATTAAATGAACACTCTCAGTGTGAAATTACCAATCGAAGTATTAAATTAGCACTCACAAGTGTTAAATTAGCCACTGTTTGTCATCACGGCATGACAACATGCTATTCATAAGATGTTTTACTCAAATGATTTTAGCTGCTTAATTTCTTTACAAAGTTAATAGAAAATACAAAACAACAGAAGACTGCATTTCCTCTTTTGGCATTTAAATGTGCTACTTTTTGATTCGATCCAGTTTGTCAATCAATTAATTAACAGTTTAGGTGATGTCCCCTGGTGAAAGAACTGTGTCGAAAGTTGATTTAGGGTTTTCAGAAAACCCTCAAGGTAATACACAATTTAGTGAGTAAATTCACCGAAATGCTGTGCTGACAGTTCTCATGTCTCCCTGAATGTTATGACCATGTCATTGACACCTTTCAAACAATGATTATAGGGCTTACTGTATATACGGTTTACCATACGCCAGCCACATAAAATGCAGCGTTAGCAACAAGATGACCTTTATTCTGCCAAGAAATTGGTTTAACCTGAATACCAGAAATATAATATAAGGAAACAATAATGTCAGACACAATACACAAGCAGAAGCAGTACAGCAATCCCATCAATGGTTTGCTTCCAAATTAGAGCAGCTGTGGCAGCAATAAGATCCATCAGCAAGGAATTTGTGCTCTATGAAAATTTAGCAGAGACAGAACTATGAGCTTCATTATTCAGTCTTTTTTTTTATTATTACACCCGGTAATAGTGCAATATAATAAATGCAAGCAATTTTGCATACTAACTGTTGCATTAATAATGCGGCTGGTCATCAGTGGATTTTCCTCGCTGACATCAACCAGTATGATGGGAGACCGAAGAGTGCAAGACAGCCCTACAGAAGAAGCCGGCTGTTTATTCTCGTACGCCCGTAAGCAGAAGCCGGACGTGTGTGTGCCGCCTTTGGTCGATAATCAAGGCCATTCTAACTGCACGTGTTCAGCTCACATTCCAGCCATGGCCAATGATATTTAAGGCGTCTGTGATCTACCTGCAGATGCAACAGTAGGAGCCAATTAACCCCACTCTGTGTTTTTCCCCGTGCCAAGAGCCATTAATATGCTGTAGCCCTATTAATTCTCATGACACACCTAATATAACTTTACAAACTCAAGTATAATGTAATCAGGGGGCTTAAAAGATCAGGCAGATGTGATTACTGGCATCCTGTCCGGATTCCCCTGCCTTTGTGCCTTGACCCCGTACTGGATAATAAATTAGAAGATGGATTGATGGATGGATGAAAGTATTACATTTCCTGTCATAATATATAATCATAACTGCATCTCCATGCCAGCTTAAAATATAAACACAAACAAATTGACGAATAGTGAATCATACCCCAATTTCTACCACTGTCGTGCTTGGGTGTCTCGCTCTTCTGCCTTGTATCCCTGTGGAGGTTGACTAAGGTAGGTCCCAACTGGGATTCTAACTGACAGCATCAAGGCCCAGATGGCAGACATTTTGATTTTAGCTTTTGTGCAGTGTCTGTGTGCCCTGATCCCTCTAAAAATATCTGCCAAAAAGTATCGGTGATAATTATATCCTATAGTATGAGGATATAGGATCGGAAGGGTAGCAGGAGGGGGGAAGAGGATTTAGAAAATGTCTGGAGGACTCATCTATTGCAGTCATATAAAGAAACAAGATAAGGCATAATGAACATGTGCGCTTTCAAAATGATTCAGATATGTTTGTCTTTAAAGATATGCAGCAATAACACATTGATATCTCATTTCTGTTTAGTTACAGGATATGTTCTTTTGATGTGGACAGATGAAATGAAGTCTGGCTTTTCCATCTGGAGCAATGAGATCAGTGCATCGTGTCGCTGAAAACTCACAGCGATGAATCAAAGGGAGCCCAGCGGAGCACCATGCTGGCTACCGGTCTTAGAAAACGGGGCTAACGAAAAATAAATACGAAATGTAAGCATAGAAGATGTCTCGGGTTTCCTCTGTGCGACTTATCAAGATCTGAAGCGATATTATTTGGCCTTCTGGATCTTTCATGCCTCTCAGGTCTTAAGTGAGCCACTTATTAAACCAGATATCAAAGGCCCATTTGTCGGTGGCGTACAAACTGTTGACAGTCCTCATGCGCATGAGAGACACGGGCTCCGTGTCACTCAGCTGGGCCGTGACATAACAGGAACTGACACCGTTATGTCTGGATTTGTAAACATGAAGAGCTATAAAGGCCCATCTGATGGGGGACCCCCCCTGCCGCCCCCACCGACTCCCCACCCCACCATCCCCTCTAGAAATTCTACCCCACAAAAGGGATGGAGGCTCCTCACATCCTTCTGGAAATGTAATCTGGGCAGCTAACAAGCTCGCCTCCCGGGGGAGGACCAGCTCTAGGAGAGCTCACTTACTGATGGAAATCAATTCCGACGTTCATACAGTGACACCTATGGTCAGGCAGAGGTCGCCTGAGAGCAACGCCCCCTGCTGGAAGGCATGCCGCTCTGCGGGGCATGAAAAAACGGCGCTGCATTATCTTCACCTGCTGTGCCTATGACTAACTGACATTTCACTAAAATGGAAGTTACTTGTGAGTTATTTAAATTATGACTTGCGGAATATTGAATGCTACAGTATGGGACGGATATTATTGGAGGGTTCCTGTTTAAAGTGAAGTGCCACCCTTGCTTAAGAGCTTGGTTTTCAGCCACTGTAGTCTCCTTTATTATAAGCAAAATGACACCCTTACTGTGATACAGACACATCACTAAATATTCATTCATCACTGTGTATCAGCTGCCCTTGCATCAGCAGGCTCATGCTGCCTAGGATGGGCTATACTTTGACTATGACCCTGTATTGGGTGGGTAATTATGGAAGATGGCTGAATACACAGTACTTATGAAGTCCTGAAACAAACATGACCCATTAAAAGCTTTCTAGCCCATCTGACCCAGGCTGCTCTCAGCATCTGCAGTGATACCTGGAAAGCCGCTGTTATTCCAGCACAGTGCATCACCGAATCTGCCACACATCCTCTCTTTGCCGGTTTGCCCTCAACCCAGTCACATGCATGCAGGATCAGGGCCTGCGGGAACTCATTCTAGGGGTTATCGCCAGTCAGCATAGAGATACATAAAATGCCGCACTGATGTTCTTTAAGGTCGAACGTTACATTCTCGTTTCACTCATGTCTTGGCTCAGCAGCTTGAGAAGCACAGAATTTTAAGAGTTATATTTACTCTCATGTTAATCACAAAATACCAATGCTTGACAACAATTTCTTTATACGGCTACACAATGATTATAGTACTACAAATAGCTCATAGTTTTATTATTATTTTACGTACTTTTAGAATGAAAGGTGCATGCTATCAAAAAAAGCATGCCTCCTAGTCCCAGTAAAAATATATTTCAACAAAAAAACTGACAGCATGGACGCTGTACCAGCATAGGCATTCCTCCAATGATAGGGCGTCTATGAAGTCATGTGACCCTGGCCATGGTAACATCAAATCCTACACACAGTGTTTGAAACAAAGACTCAACATTCAAGATACCAGGACAGAACTTGAACTCCATTCAGTTTCTTCTCATCTGTATATAATAGGTATGAATTGATACTTCGGAGAAATGATTACACGAGAATCATGAGCTACAAATCTAGATAGAGTTTGTCACCTGAATTTCTCTGACAAGCACTTAGCTGTTTTAAAGGGACGTGTCGTTGGTGGGGCAGGGACTATTTTGCACAGTAGACTTACAGCAAGGGACGTGCCCCCTCCCCCACTCCGCCCCAGTGGAATGCAGTCATCATCTCCTTTAGTGGATGAGACCAGCACTAAACATACTCTGCCGAGATACTGGCCCTCAGGCACGACTCTCGTGGAGGAAATGCTCTCATCATGAAAACACCGAAGCTCTCCCAGGCTTGAGAGGATGAAGCATCTGCTCTCTTGAAGCACATCTCCTCAAGCTTGCAGCCCGAGTCCCCAGAAAACCTGGTTTGCAATGATAAAGAAATGGTGCTACTCCCTAGCAAAATGGTAAAAAAGGCACCTATCTTATTTTATACCCTAATGGATAATTAGGCTAATTATTTTCCGTTCCAGTTTAATAACCATAGAAATGCTGAATGAATTTGACCCAAAGACTTACAAGATGAAATCTGGGAAACGTGGTTAAAATGTGTGTTTTTTTTTTCATTCGATATTTTTGTTTTAATGTGTATGTTACTATATTTCTTTTCTGTCACCTGTGACACATATGATACTAGACTACAGTCTGCTTTTACATGAGTTTTTTTATTATCCTACAAACATACTAATAGTCTTTTTCCCAAGATGCTGCAATGTACTCATGTTGTGACCTCACTCCCATATACAGCTCTGGTGGGAGTGAAGGCTTGTACAACTGTCGGTTAAGTTTATCCCAGCACCAGGGGCAAATCTTAATGGTCCAGAGCCCAATTTTAACCCTTAAATGTTCTCTTTTTCCATCATGGCTAAGGTTTTCCAATAAGCATCTTAAATGCTGTACTGTGTTCATGTTGTCTCATCACTCTGCATTTTTTTGGGACGGTGATGAGTTAAATGTGTAAATCTGTACTTCTTTGTGATGTCTTCTGCTTGACCAAATCATTTTGATATTGACCCGTTGAAAACTAGACATTAGAGTGTTTAGCATATACCCACGCCAGACAAGACGGAGGTGTTGAAGTCATATGGTTTCACAAAGCCTGCTTCTAAAAGAGAAAAAATGTGATATTCACCAATCAGGGCACCAAACAATTACTTGTCAGTGAATATTAATAAAGCATCTTTTGTTGAAACTGTTTTAAAGGAGACCAATATTACTTCAGAAGCAGATCTGCATGTTCATTCATTCATTCATTCATTCATCCATTCATTCATCCATCTTTGAACTGCTTATTTTGGTCATTGTCATGTTGGGGGGTGGAGCCTATCACAGGCACCACAGGGCTTATAGGGAAACCAGTCCATGGCAGGTTGGACACACACATTAGTGCTTGACTGCCTAAGGTTGGACCGTGTCAGGAAACCCGTGAGACACGGAAAGAACATGCAAAATAAAACCGATTTTTGGACGAGGATGGGGGTAACTAACTAAAATTTTAAAAGACTGCTCCTTGACCAACGTGTTTTGTTGCGCCATAGCTCTCCATCAGAAAATCAGAATGCGGTTTCAAAACACACACATGCCATTATTTGGAAGCCTGGAAATCCATGTGATGGGATATTCAGCTCAGTAAGCTTTATGGATGACGTGCGGAGATAGAAACGTGAACTTCTAGGTGTAGTTTTGGGCAAAGAGTTTCCAAAGAACTTATATACTTGTAAATAAAAAGTCTGTCAGTCTATAATATGATAAAAATGGATCATTAAATATGATACTGTAAGTCTGGGCGTCTGGGTTTGCAAAATACGAACTAACTACCTTAAAAAAACTCTCTAATATGATCACATATTTCCCATTAAGTTCCAGTAATATGAATTATGCCATTAAATGACCTGGTTGAAAGTAAGACTGCTGGAGATTCTATATTAAACTGACCAATATGGCCAGAGAGTGCAGCTCTCAGTGTTTAAATGAGCTGCAACACAGCGGTAATTAATGCTCATTACATGAAAACGCTTACTACTACAGAAAAAAAAACAAAAAAAAAAAAACAGATGCAGATTAGGATGAACGCCTTCTAAACAACCTTAGATAGCATGCAGCTATTCCTTGGGCTATATACGTATATGATTAGAAACCAATGCTTCTCACCACCGCTTTAGGCTAATAGTTATTTGAGTAAGAATACAATGAAAAGGTCTCACTACACAGGGTGAACTTTCTCTCTGTGAAAACAGCATCCAAGGCTATGCTGTGGGAGTCGCTGTTGCCTCATTCCTCCAGGGATGGCGGCTCAAACCTCCTCTCTGCCCTGTCTATATGTTTTTTGCATGTTCATGTTCCTCCTTGTGTTTTACAGGTACTCCAGGTTCCCCCCACAATACAACGACATGCAGTTAGGGCTACCTGACATCACTAAATTGCCCATTACTGTATGTTTGTAAATGTGCCCCTCCGATGGATTAGCATTCGATCCAGGACGTGCGTTGCTGCCTAGGACACCACAACCCTGCACTGCATGGATAGCAGTTTGAAGAAGTATAGGTGGTTATTCTTCATATTGCGACATAAAGGGTCTGTGGCAGAATTCATTAAAACATCCCATAACTTAATTTTTTCTCCTGGACAGCTTGGCCGGACGGTTCCCAGTCAACTGTAATATTTGAATTGACAGTGACATGATGCAAAGTTTAGCAGCTTCTCATCGTTGATTACTTTGTTCTGAGGGCAGACGGATCCATTCATTAAAATGATTATTTAGCTTGTGTGCTTGTATTTCGACCAATGATGCTTGTCAGACTGTTCAGCTGCTCTGATGTGACGAATGGGTCTCTTGGTCATAATGCTCACGGACAGAAAAGCTCAGTGCTGCAGTGCCAGGGGGTCAGAAGTGGTTTAAAAACTAAACGAATAAATCAAAATACACTCTACAGAACAACTGACTTCAGTTTCAGCTAACAATATATGCAAGGATTAAGGCCTGTTATACTGTTATACTCACTCAGCTATCCTTAAAAATAGTTACCAAGCTAATTCTGGTTATAAATTGTGTAGAAATGGTATTTAAAGATGAAATACTAAATCAGTTTTTCAAAACCCTATAATGTTTCACATAATAAAAATATACATAAAAATGTTGATATTGCTGAAGGAATCACCCAGAATTATTTATAACATGGAATATTTATTATCTAAAGCTAAAATCAAAGAACATATTCCATGGAAAACTTACCTGTTATTATTACAGTTGTTTCTGACAGTCATGCTTGTGTTGCTGGTAACTGCCCTTATACTGAGCACTAAAAGCATTAAATATAACATACAGAGCTGAAGTCAGTGGAATTTTAGCTCAAAAAGTCAGCTTGCAAATCAGTTAAAACAGTTCAGAAAAATAATGCCTATATTTTTATTTTATCTGTGTTGTTATAGTAATTAGCTTGCTATATCTGTATGATTTTTCATCCATAGATGCATCTCACCTCAAGCCCACCTTGGCTCATGTTAACATTACGATGGCTTAACACAACAGCTGTGTACCAGCTTGCATATTAGCATAGCACACACTTAAATGCTCTCCAGTTTGCAGTCCTCCAAGTGTGTTATGAAATGAGGATATAACAAGGGTTGATTGTTAACCTACTTCACCGCATCATTATTATGCATTTTACAAGATTCAGGATACTGGTTAACTTCCCACATCTAATGCTGACAGTTGGTTAAATCCACCATCTAGTAAATGTATATACCTATTTATCCAGAGCAGAACTGGACTGGAGGCTTGTTAAGCCTGATTTATACTTCTGTGTAGAATCTACGCTGTCGTTACGACATAGGTGTGCTGTAGCCGCGAGCCAATCACAGTTGTTGCAATTTGCATCAGCATGACCTATAGTTACATTTTTGAGTGAGGCTACAAGGTTGGGTACGCAACTACGCCTTACCTATGCCATACCAACGGTGTACATTCTATGCCAGACTATAAATTAGGCTTAAGGAAGCATGAGGCACAGATTAGGCACACATTAAGAGACCTAACTGTATGTTTTTCAACTTCTGGAGGATAAAAAAAAAAACATAGAAACATCGAGAAAATGTACAAAAGCTTAGAGCTGAGGGACTCAAACAACTACCCTAGAGTTGTGAGACCTCAGTTTTCCCCACTGAGTGAGTAGGCCTGCACTGAGTGAGTAGGCCTGCAGTCCTCCATTGATTAAATATATGAATTAAATTAAAAACCCAAATTTTTATAATTATTACTAAAACAAGACGACATTAGTTGCTATTCAACACATATTTAGTTAATGCTTTTCAAAATACACAATTCTTATCTCTAACCAACCTATTCAAGAAATCAGTTGCTGTAAAGACAATAACTGATGCATTTTAATTAATACTTTTCCATACATTTTATTTAATAGCTTGTATAATATTTTATGTGGGCATATAGTTTCGGCTGCCAAGCGTTCCCAGATTTGGTGCTTAGTCCTACTCACTAAGCCCATTGTTTGGTATGATAGTGTGCAAGGTATCGCACACTAGTATAGTGTTCAGGCAATGTCTGTTCTTATTGCTATGACCATATACCTCCAGATCATGGACACTTTATCTTCACACTGGGAAAACACCAGGTATAAAACATGCTTTTAGAGGCTTGTAATGGACTATGGACGTACCCTGCACTCAGTACTCTGAGCAATATAATAGCAAATACATATATATATTATTCATACATATTCATACATACACACATATTACACACACACACACACCTATATATATACATATATATATGTATATACATATATACACACACACATATAAATATATATATAA
>JAABNY020000001.1:37024851-37035564 GCA_015164015.2 Brevimyrus niger
CAGCTGGGGGGGGGGGGGGGGGGGGGGGGGGGGGGGGGGAGGGGGGAGGCTCATCACAGGGCGCTCACACACATATGGGCAACTTAGCAACTCCAATTAGCCTCAGCATGTCTTTGGACTGTGGAGTACCTGGAGGAAACCACATGACAGAGAACATGCAAACTCCACACACATGTAACCCTGGCAGAGACTTGAACCCTGGTCCCAGAGGTGTGAGGCAATAAACACTGCACTACCATGCCACCCTAATGAAAACATCCATCCATTTTCCAATCTGTTTGCCCTCTTGGGTAGCGGGGAGTCCGGAGCCTATCCCGGAAGCAGGGAACAACCCTGGACAGGGGGCCAGCCTATCACAGGGCACACTCACACACCAGTCATTCACACACACAAACCTATGGGCAATTTACAGTACCAACTCCAGTCAGCCTCAGCATGTCTTTGGACTGTGGGGGGGGGGAAACTGGAGTACCCGGAGGAAACCCCACGACGGCACAGGGAGAACATGCAAACTCCACACACATGTAACCCAGGTGGAGACTCGAACCCAGGTCCCAGAGGTGTGAGGCAACAATGCTAACCACTGCACCACCATGCCACCCCCCAATGAAACGTGTGACATGGAAATATTTATCAAAATGATTTAAAATTTAAAAAACTCTAACCAGAGCAGCAACTGAGCCGAACAGCCCAGGTAGAAGATTCTCTGCATTGTAACACCTGTGACGTCCATCACCGCTTGCAGATGTTATCGCAGTGTGACCATTAACACCTGCCATAAATCTCAGACCTGTGCTACAGTTATGACATGTAGTTATGGCAGGTGACAAATTACGATTCAAGGGCTCCGTTGTGCAGCGTGACATCATCATTAGCTATACCTGACATGGCAGTTTAACCTCAGTCTGACGAGCAGAAAAAATAGCATCTTATATTGATTTTAACTTAAATCATTCCTTCCGCAATCCACACTTTCATTAAAACCCATCAATTTATCATACCTACTGGCTAAATATTATTGTATAATATTTACAATACAAGTATGGTTATTGTCCTTTTCAGCTATGGTGTCCGTGGATCATACACTGAGAACTTATCATGTAGTGGAAAACCTGGAAACTGCTCTCTGTTGTTCCGTTAGCTTGAATTGTGCTGTTTGCTTTTGCAAAACTGTGTTTTATGTAACATAGCACTAGCACTGGAAAACCAGAGGGGGTTGTATGTTTTTTAAGCACATATATGCATTCAATCATGATCCATTATGGCTGTCTTATGTCGAGCACATGGTATCATGCAAGGAGGGAATGTCATTTATGAGATTTTACCAGAGGAATCTGCCCTCTGAGACATAGAACCAGTGAGGCTGTATGATATGACCAGAGAAAGCCTTACCATATCATCGAGGGGCTTCAGAAGCATTTTGAATTAATATTTTATGTTAAATGTGGGGGGGGTCCAAACAAATAATTGTGAAAGATTTAATGGCGGCGACGCCCATGGCGTCACATCGGGATCTAGACTGGATCTCAGGGCTGCCACTTCCTGTACCACCTACAGTTCTGGGCCTTTTTCTTAATTTGTTCTGTTTATGACCATAATATTCTGTCAGTATTGACCATGCCATGTAAACCATGTGTGAAACATTTAAATGCATTTGGTCATTAATAGAGGATAAAAACAAAGAAAATCCTCTATGCTACGTATATCCTCTGTGCTACAAAGGGATTCATCCTCATGCTTTTTAGTGTCCAAAACAATACCAATCTGGTTATATCTGGTCTAAGATGCTCTTAGATGGCACTATTGGTAATTGCTATTGGAAATTTAGATTTTTTTTAACCCCCACTCTAATGGTCATGTCTCTTTAATGGTATAGCTGGGTGGGTTACCAGTAGATTATACTGGTGTGGCCAGCCTATGAAGCTGGTCATGTTGGTATGACCAGCTAAACTATCGAACCATCATACAAAAACATTTCTCAAGCTGGTCAATTATCATAAACTGGTCAACCAGCACAAGCTGTTGTTTTCAGCAGGGGTGACCCAGAAGAAGCCCGTGGGTTAGTTTCTTGTGGCCTGTTTCTCCATGACTGTCAGATCCTGAAGAAAACCATCTTGGGGATGAGTCTGTCTCTGCGGTGGCTGGACGTGGTATGGTGCTGCCTGTGGGGAATCACTTTGGATGGAGGAATGTTCTTGCACCACGCTGGAGGGACTACGTCTCTCGGCTGGCCTGGGAACGCCTCGGGATTCCCCCAGAGGAGCTGGAGGAAGTGGCCGGGGAGAGGGAAGTCTGGGTTTCCCTCCTGAGACTACTGCCCCCGCGACCCGATCACGGATAAGCGGGAGAAAATGGATGGATGGATGGATGTTCTTGCAGTGGACTCGAGACCCAACAAGTTTGCTTCTTGAAAACGAAAAACAATTAAAATAGTTGCCCAATGGATTTATTAAGACTGAGTTTTATCAAAGCTTGTTCTATTTGCGTATTTATTACAACGTTTCCTTGTTTTAGTGCTCATACATCTTCTTTTTTTTTATTTTCCACTGCATGTTGTCATTCAGTTTCATTATTGGTATGGATAACAATCACTTCACACCTTCTGGGGTGGGTGTTAGCCCCTATTTGTTGTGTGTGTGTGTCTGTGTGTTTATGTGTGGTCATCTATATTACATCTATATTACAAACATGTATATGTTACATTGTGGGTACCAAAACATGTTATTTTGATCATATGGGGACATTTTTCTGATCACCAGAAGGGGAAATTCAATTGTCATGTAAATCTGTAAAATTTCAATTGTCATGTAAATCTGTAAAATCAGGGTACTGAAAAACAAATAATGCTAAAAGTCATGTATTTTGTTTGCTTACCTATGGTAAGATTAGGACTGGGTAGGGGTTGGATTAAGGTTCTGCCCATAGAAATAAAGAGAGTCCCCACAAAAATATAGATTACTAATTTGTGTGTGTGTTTAGGTGTGTGTGTGTGTGTGTGTGTGTGTGTGTGTGTGTGTGTGTGTGTGTGTGTGTGAAAGAGCAGGTATACCTTACCTTATGGGGACACAATGTCAACACAACGTGATGAATATCTGTTTAACACAAATTTGTGACTACAATGAAAAAATTAAAAACGCAAAAATTTTAAAATTTTGCTTGGTCACTTATGGTTATGCTTAGGGGTGGGTAGGGTGTCATAGTAAGCGTTAGCATTTTGCCCATAGACATGGATGAGCGGTCCCCATAGAGATGTGTGTGTGTGTGTCAATAGGGCAGAGAATTAGGGTTACGCCTCTAAATTGTCTTTGTGGTGTGTTTTTCCTGTGCTGGACTGACATATGGCTCCTATACAGTACATGCACTTCGTAGCAGAGCATATGTATAAAAAGGTGTGTGATAACTGGCTCATATAAGTTACCATTAACACATTGCACAAACATAACTTTGTGCTGTGTTCCGCAATAAAATAGTCTACATTAAAGGCTCAGTTTATTCCATTTTAGTATATTTCCTTTGTCAGGTAGCCAATTTAGATGAGACTTTCCCGGGGTCCCGTTTATTTTTCATTATTGACTAACTCTTGGTTTACCTGTTGTAATAATTTAGCGTAAGGTTCAATAGGCACATCTTTGGTGTTTCAAAGGTACAGCTAATAACCTTCATAGTTCTGAAAGTCATGGACAGAACTGACTTTAGGTGAGCATGTTTACTCTGAGCACGCCGAACAGTTTATGTGGAACACAAAACAAGTTATTTATGAGGAGTGTTATCGGTCGTTGGGAAGAGGTGTCGTCAAGGAAGTCTCCGACAGCCAAAGAAGGCTAAAAATTATACATTACCTCATAACACAGTGACACTGTCTCGTAATTCCTCCTTCTGCCGCATTGTTCTAGCACAGATCTCAGCCCAAAAATTAAATGAGGTAATCGCTCAGCTAGCGGTCTGAAAGGTGGGGGGACGTGAAGGAGATAAACAGGTTGAAGCGCTACAGTCAGAGGTAGGTGTAAATTTTAGTAGCAACACATGAAGTGGGAATGAGACTGAATCAGAGATTTCTGGGCATCTCCAGCTGCAGGCTGCTGGGACTCACCCACCTGTCATGTCCTACGGAAACCGTTTCCAGATGGCACCATCTGATTGAAATTCTCCCCTGACCACCGAAATCCTTGAGCTTTAAGTAGAATTTAGTGGCATTAATCATTTCAATATAGCAGCCACAGTCTATCGGTGCTCTGCTTTACTCTTCCTTGCTGAATTAGCTGCCCCCTGCTATGTCACGAAAGTCACATATGGGTTAAATGCAGAGGATACATTTCATTGTTGCGCACTGTGTGCTCTGATGTGGAGTGTTAACAATGACCACTGATCACTTAACTCTAACATGTTCAGTCTATTTTAATTTTATCGTTGAAATATGTCAGTTCTGTGATTCATCTTTCTAGTCCTTCTCCTATACAGGGTCACAGGGGCACGGATGACATCATCGGTACTGTTTGGGTAATTGTTTTGGGGGGGTGAAGATCGCCATTTGGGTGCCCCTGACACCTAGTCACAGGAAGCCGTAAGCCTATCCTGGCAGGGTACAGGGTGCAGGGACACCCAGGCAGTAATGTTAGTTCATGCCACACACACACACACACACACACACACACACACACACCTCAGAGCATTTCAACGATACCCATGTCACATGAGGAGCACATGTGACCAACCGTACACAGAATCGGGATAAAACTTGTGCCCCCAACTCTGATGGTGTGAGTCAACAATGCTGTCCAGTGTGCTGCCTATACACATAATGATACACTTTCATTAAGGATCCCGAAACCTCACACAAACACCGCTTTTTTTACCTATTGGACATAGCGGCTGATTTCTTTACATATACAGTATGATATGTGTATGTATGCATTGCACTGAGATCGCTTGCCTTGTGCCCTTTATTAATCATTATACGTTGTTTTTGTCATTACCCACTATTTGGCCAGAATTGCATGCTAACACCATGTACTGTAAAAATTGTACCACCTGTGGTTGTAGATACTATCACAAGGGTTTAGCTGGATAATATGTGATAAACCATAAGAATATTATAAAAATACCAAGCAAAAAGGGTTACCTTAGAAACCAAAGGAGAACATCTCAGGCATTGAATGAAGTTTCCATGGTCACCATTGAACAATGTAGTCTAAGTAAATCTTTATTTAAATAAAGTGGATCACCTACTGTAAATAGTGAAATAGTGGAGTAGAAATTTGGACAGTCCATTATAAATTGTGTGTGCGCATTCATGCACGCACACACACACACACACACACACACACACACACACACACACACACACACACACACACACACACACACACACACACCCATACTCACACAGACTAGGTATTTATATATTTGTGGGGACTATTTTATATGCAGAACCCTAATCCCAACTTTAACCCCTTAAGCCCTAACCTTAACCATAAGTACTGTAACCAAACAAAACTATGGACATTACTGAGATTAAACTACTTAAAGGACTCCACAAACAAGCTTATTTGTAGATCAAAAAAGACCAGTTTAATACAAACCACAAAAATGATATAGCATAGCCACAACTGGTCAATCCACACTGACTCATCAAATCACAGAAGGCAGAAAATTGTCTGTCTCCAACTTTGGTGCCGTTTCTATCTGAGACACGTGAAGGGAATGCTTAACTTCACCGTAGCACTAAACGACAGACAATAAGATTCTGGGTGTTACATTTCAGATACCTGATAGCAACACTCATGTCCACAGACCATTTCTCATCCGCTCTGGGAGGCTTGGATTGAAAGTAATAAGCAATTTACCTATAATGCAGAAGTAAGAAAAAAAAATCAATATTCTTGTGGAAAGCAGCTTAGGTCACAGTGTTGGGGCCTAGACAGTTCAGCCTGTATTCAACAAGAAGCCCTGCTCTCCATTGTGGGCTGCTAGATCACCTAACTTTGACCGACCAAGGACAGGGCACCGACCCGGGACAGGGCAGCTCCAGTTAACCTCAGCATGTATTTGGATTGTGGGGAGGGAGATCTGAGTACCCAGAGAAAAGCCCACCGTGACACAGGAAGAACATGCAAGCTCCACACACATGGAACCCTGGTGGAGACCTGCACCCACGTTTCAGAGGAGTTAGGCAGCAGTTTTAACCACAAAATGGCAACATCATGCATTCAAATTAGCATGAGTGTCTTATTATCCCATTAGAATTTGGGTCAAGTGTAATATATTCTCATTTTCTTATTTTCTAATTCTTCGGTCCTGCATGCAAGTATACTATAAATATGATACCAAGGAGAGTGTGCTGGTTACTGAGACCCAGTGCGAGCAGCACATCTAGGGGGCACATAGTATAAGTACTTGCAGGTTACTATAAGCCAATTGCATCAATCATCGGGAGGGAAACAATATCCGTTACACTAATCAGTAATTACAGGCATATAGATGCAGAAATAGACTTTAGTTCCACATGGTAATGCTGTCTCTCAGAGGAGCGCTTTCAGAGATGCTGGGTAACAAAGAGATTCCTACAATGATCTTCTGATAAAGAGCCTAACACTACAGGTTGTTTCTATCGCACTCCCATGTTTGATGTCCGTCCTGAGGAAACTGGTGTATTGGAGGACTGGGAGGGTGAGAGCCAGCACAATTCCAGTGGCAGGCCAATGATGAAATTAGCAGTAAGTGCAGACTGAGATCAATACATTTTTATTCGGTTATATTCCAGAGTTCATCCCACTAGCAATTTGACACCATCGAGCTTTACTCCTAAACCAAGGGACACTTTCATAAGTGCTTGATTACGCGCTCGTCTGAGATCTCAATTGCCTGAGTTCTCACCATCATCCCATTTCCGAATCAGAGGTGTATGTTTAGTGTGATGATACCACTCGAAAACCACCGGCACCTGGTCTTCGCCTAGAGACGGCATCCTCCCAGGGGGTCACAGGAAGATATTTCATCGATACGAATTACTTCCAGAAAGGAGAAAACTGGGTAATAGCTGAGAACAGCCTGGGACTTCACTGGTGCTTTCATTATTCATGGTGTGTAATTTCTGTTATAAATGTCTCGGAGAGGCCCATTAAAATGCGGCGTATTTGTGTGTCGGTGCATCGTGTACCAGCAGACAGATGTAGGGTAAACATAGGCCTTCAGGAACCGTCTCGGCGAGAGACACACTGTACCGGAACCTGCTTCTCAGTCTGGAGACTCACAGTACAGGTTTAGGTCCAATTTTGTCTTGGGTACCAGCTAAGTTACACCCCACAATGCGGGACACAATCGCACTTTTTTCAGGAGTTACGTGGTGGCCTTCGGTTTGCCATATACTCAGCGCAGTTAATCCCGTGTAAAACAGCTCATATGTGAGAAATAGCTTTCAAGTATTATTAACCCTATGGCGTTCAGAGGCAGACATCTGCTCTAATTGTGTGGCATTTGAAGGAATGGTGCTGTGCGAGGATGCTAAGAGCAAAAGGCAATAGGAAGACGCTATCATTGCTTAATTTGCATGAAAAACAGCATGGTAATGAGGCAGCCAAAATACAGAGAAATGCTCTTCCATTCACGGCGTCCTGGTGAGAATCTGCACGGAGCCAAACGCTGGGAAACAGCAGGAAAACAATAACAATGATCTCTCACAGGGCACTGAAGCTGACATCAGAGGGCGGTTTGATTTTGAATTAAGTGTTAATCATGGCTGCAGTGTCCTTCGAAGCCTCAGCCCTTAAACTTCCTTAATTAAGTAATACGTGTGAAAATGATCAGCAATTTAGAAAAATTGAATCAAATATAACTCTTTGTAACCATAGGAAAAGATTTATTTCTTCTTTTTCAAAAAAAAAAAAATATGGCTGAGTTAGGTGACAAGTCATATTTCTTCCAGGGAAACTGAAAGTACATCAGGGAGCACTGTGTGAGAATTGATTCCCTCTTTTATTGCTCTGTCATTCTCACTCTCTCAGCCATACACACATACACAAATATAAGAGCATTTTTCTAAGATATATGCTTTTTTTAATGTCTGTATTTTAACTGTGGTAGAGGAGATGCTGGAATGGTGAACAATAATTATTTACAGTCACATAGAAATGTCACTTTTTTGCCAGTGACATGAAGTCCTTGGGTGACAAACATCAAGTAGCAGAGGATTTAGGATCCTCTTGTTCTAGAATCCTTTCAGGACGTGTCATGCTGCAGCAGCAGCCGTCCATTTGATTTCTCTCTCTTGGATCTGCATTTTGTAAGGTCACTGATCAGGGCCCATTCCCAGTAAAATGATGTTGTGTCATGTAATTCTTTATCACGATTTATGAAACCCATCATAATTTAGCGACGGACTGCAGCTCACTTGGAAGCACCATAGCCTGGAGTTTGCATGCTTTTCTCCGCAATTCCCCGTCGCCAAACTGAACCACAACAGCTTCAGTTTTTTGGTCGATGCATGTGACATCCTATTCGACTATACAGCTTTGCAGTGCAAACCAGGAGAATCGGGGTAAAATTGAATTCAGGGTTTGGGGCGTTTCAATGTTTGTTGCTGATCAGAACAAACATTCCTACCACAAGATTTTTGAAAAGAATCTATTTCAAAAAGGTCGTATGGTCCAGGCGGATGCATGAATTGTTTACTCTCTGCTGTATATCGCTTTGGATGAAAGTGTCTGATAAATGAGGTAAATAAAATTGTTCATTATAGAATCCATATAGGATCTAATTAAGTTAGTATGCAGCAATTCCCTGCAGCCACGATTCACTTTATCCCTTAATCACTAATGTAATCATTTTTTTGATGTGATTGTCCATGAGATAAGCAGGCTTTGGCTTGTGTTTGGCTACAGCACCCAGGGCTGTCATTTCATTTCATAATGTGTCCCAAGAAAAAAGAAACAGTACCTTCTAAAGAGTGCTAATGAGCATTGATATATACATGGATTACTATTTGTTACATTGTCAAACAAAATTCCAATTCACATTTGAAGGTATGATTGTAATTGTACTTGGTGTTTTTTTTTTTTTTAATTTAAGGTATAAAAATGGACTCTGAGGAACATTTTTGTACCATTGGAGATTTTGTACCATTAATTAAAGGCTGTGTGTACCTTGGGGAACAAGAGTTCTCTCTGACAGTGTACTCATGACGTCAGCAGAGGTGGGTGTGTCGTTAACTCTAGTTTCTCATTTAGCTTGATAAATTACGATTTCAGCGAATGGCTACTCAGTTTAGCTTGTCCCCATTGTTTCCAGGAAACAGTGGATGCGTCCCCATAAGAAGGGGTAGATAAATTGATGCTCGTATCTATAAGGCTACCATATGGGTTAAGCATGGCCCAACAGTGAGTATAAGCCTGAAGAGGCAGCCGGCTGTAACTAAGCAATAATGAGCATGGGAACTGACCTCCCTTACCTGTGTGCTTAATCCTGTCCACACTATAACCTTCTACTGAATGCCCCATTAATAATACTGCTGAATTTTCCACATTCATTATTTCATTGAAAAGCATATTTTAAAGGCAAATCTGATTGTAACATTGATTGTAACAACCAGTTTACTTTAATTTCCTTGTCTTACAACTCTGAAACTGCAACTGCCTTTGTGTGTGTTATATACACATGTATACAGTATATAAATATAGAGTTGTACTACAATGCAATTCTTACTTGAGTTCCTTCTTAACAGACTGGATGATTAACCAAATAAAGCAGCGCAACATTACAGTAACTAACAATAAATAAACCACTAACTTACGTGTACTATTAGAGCACTTATATAATTAATTTAAACTTTATTTTACCAGGTAAATTAATTGTAGGTAACTTACTAGAGAGAGAGGATACAGTATATTCTTTATGTTTAGAACTACAGTACAGTGAGACAGGTGTTTTTCCAGCAATTTTTTTTTAAAATTATCATTGCAGTAGTGCATGTAAGTTCCATGTTTAATTTATAATCTAACAGCAAAAACGAGACAGTTCTTTTTGAAGAGGACTAATAAGAGTGATTATATTCTCACATTCTTGGAGGTGCAAAAATCCAAACGCAAATCTCTTCATATGTAGGTTTTTAATTAGTACTTTCAGTCATAAAAAAAAAATCTATGTGAGCGGGGAGTCAGAAGTATTTGCCAGAGAGAAGCAAATATCTTGTGTCAGCTGAGATGGTCGATTAATGGCTGCTTTTGGCCATGACGCTGAAGGATGACCTTTCGATAACCAGACTGTGGTCAATACATGGGCACTGCGGAAAGTACCCTTACAGTTCTGCGTGCTGGCTGAGGTCCACACCGCACAGCACAGAAGCGACAGCACAGAGTTATTTGAGGCCTACTGTGCCGTAGAGTATGGCCTGACATGTCACATATCAGATCTGAGTAATCTTTTCACTACTATATGACAAGAAAAGGAGCCTTTTGAGGTTAAGAAACATTAGACAGTGGTGGATGCAGAAAGCGACTGGTGGGTCGGCCTGAATTAAATGTGCATGGGACTAAGCGAAGCTCATTACCACACATTTTCACTGCAATATTCACAATATTCACAAGTGAAATAGATCACAAAAATGCCTACAATGTGATCTACTTAGATTTCCAGAAGGCCTTTAATGTTGTCCCCCACAAACGGCTCTTTCTAAAGCTTAAAGCTGCAGGGATTTTAGGAACTGTGGCAGCTTGGATCGAA
>JAABNY020000001.1:37053721-37066606 GCA_015164015.2 Brevimyrus niger
GTTACCTTTCATTTGTCTGCATTAAATATCACCTGCCAGGTATTAGCCAAGTCGCTAATTAAATCAAGATCCCGCTGTAGCCTCTGCGCTGCTAGTTTAATATCAAATTTAGCCAGTTTACTGTACATATTGGTGTCAATATTGTTAATGTAAATTAGGAATAACAGTGGTCCTAAAATTGAACCCTACAGTACTCCACTATGAATGCAGGCCCACTGTGACATCATGCCTCTGATAATTACCTGCTGCTTCCTGTCAGTTAACCAGTTGTCAGTTCAAGCTGCTGCAGTTCCTAAAATACCTGTTGCTTAAGCAGGAGCTGTTTGTGGGGACCAACATCAAAGGCCTTTTGGAAATCTAAGTAGATCACATTGTAGGCCTTTTTGTGATCAATCTCTCTTGTAGCTTCCCCAAAGAACTCAAGCAGATTTGGTAAATAGGATTTACTTCTTCTACCTGTCCTCCATGTTGGCTATCTCTCAGAACTACATCTTTGTTGGCTGAGAAAAACACCAAATTCCTGGATGTCCACATCAGCGATAAGCTTACTTTTTCCTCTCAATTCAGCCCCCTTAGCCAAGGGATCATGGCAGTGTCTGCACTTTTATAGAGACTAAAGAAAGCGAGACTCCCCTCGCCAATCCTCGTAACGTTCTACTGGGGAATCGGCTCTCCAGCTACACCACTGTCTGGTACGGGGACTGCAAGGCTTCAGACCGAAACACACTGCAGAGCACAGTGAGGGCAGCTGAGAAAGTCATTGGGGTGCCCCTACCTCCCCTGAGAGACTTTTACCATGACCACCGCTTTCACAGAGCCAATGACATCGAGGGAAACCGACTGCACTCCACTACATGGGCGTTTATTACATTTGTCATCTATTAAGCGGTACTGAAGCATGTGCAAATGCGCTCCAGCCACTGAAATGATACATGTACTCTGACTCTGGCAGCAAGCAGACAGAAAACATTCCAGGTTAGGGAAGTTAACATATGTTTTCTGGCATGAGAACTAATAAATCGCTGAAACGTCTTGTGTGTGCAAACAAAAATGTAAACAAAATACCCATATTTCCGGCTGTAAAATCACAGATGGACAATCTTTAATAATACCCCTCTCTTCCTATTTAGCATTAGTATAGTAACTTTGTATCTGTGGCTTAGCAGCTGGAAAAGCAGCCATTTTGTTTGTTTGATTTTTTTTGTAAATTTATATCAGCATTTCAATAATGAATACAGCCTGTTGTACTAAATTTATCCAAACATTATAAATGTGACAGGGTTATTGCTACTTTGTACTAATGACCAGCAAATATGAGTCAATGGAAATAAGAATGCAGTCCATTAAAAGACAGCCTACCAAATCTAACAATTATCAGTGGTTTTAGTAAGCTGGTCAGAGTAAAGTAATTGTACTGTAATACTGATTTGATAATAATAATAAATATAATAATAAATACACAGACTTTTATTAACTCATCTTTAAAGGTAAATGGTGCAAGTTACGCGAAGAGTAAGAAAGGTTCACCAAACTTTCCAATAGCCACGTTTTTCGGTTTCAGAATAAAATTAGCTATAAATGGTTCCATTTTGCAACATGATGATTTCACGAGGCAACAGATGGCAACGGCCCTTTTGTGAACATTAAGCATTTAGCCAAATGATGTCATATGGAAGTCGGCTACTCATAAATCCAGGGGGCTGTTTCCTAACATTATATGCAAATAATAGAATTAAGAATAATAGGAGAACATCCTCGCCTGTGCTGCCTTGTATTTCCTGTGGTTTATCAGAATTAGATAACCCTTAGATAACCCTTTTCTGGGACATATATATCACTAGCTTATGGGCCCTGAGAGTCAGTGCAGCAGATCCCTACAATGTAGTTTACTGCACAGCCATACCAGTTTGAGGACGCAACAATTCCTGAATGATATATAATTCTTTTCACATTTAATTCTTTAAACAACCTTCCTCTATCCACAAAACCACATCACCTTACTTTTTTTCTATCGAGATTTCCAGTTTAGCCTGCTTTCAAAGAACAAGTGTGGGTAATATGGTTAAGTTCCTATTTGTTTAGTCAAATGACAGGTGAACTAAAGATGGCATTTGTGTCCACACACTTCAGCTGAAGGCTTGACCTCCTTCAAGCTCTGGTTGGTCTTCAACGTGAAGAGCACTCTCCTTCCTCCGGCTTCCAGTTTGCTTATGACGTGAAGATCGTGCAAAAGGATTTTGCCGTCTCACCTTTGGTTATATTCATAAACTTCATAAAAAGCATAATCGGCTCTTCTAATGGCAAGTGAAGTACTGTAACACATAATTGTGTGATTAGTTTAAAGTCATTGTGTAATTAAATTGCAAGTACACCCAGGTGCAAAGTATTCCAGACCTTGGCGCAATTGTTTATATGGTATAAGGAGAAGGGAATGTGTGGAAAAACAAAAAGGATACCAGGGTAATGGAAACAGAGATCAGAGATGAGGTAAGATGAGTAACGCATAAGGACCATGCTTGTAAATGTCGACCTCTACCTCCATTCAGAATCACTTTGTTTTTCACATTGAGTATTTCATTGTAGCAAACTTTGGCATTTGTCACGAATAAAGATGCCCATGTAACATGCGGTGGACTGTGGAGTTTAAGGCAGAAAAAACCCAGAAAATACCTGGTCATTCTCATTTCGGCATAACTTTTAAACTGTTAATCCAGGAGGAATAAAAGGCAACGTTAATTTCACAGATGTAGTTAAAAGGAGAATAGGGGAATAAGTGTGCTCCTCTTCAGAAGCCAAGGCTGTCCCAAAAGTCCCCAAGTCTGGTCTTCTGCCAGAGGTGAAGTGTGTACATAGTACATGATTGGAAACCACAGGGCCGATGCAGAATGTGCTTCAGAAGAGTCACAGGTCACTTTGGTTGGATTACAAAGGTGCAGGTGCCTATTCATCCTCCTAAAGCTCAGCTAAAAGCTCTGCCTTCTTGACCTTGAGTTCCAAAACGCAGAAGCTAAACTCACCACTTTGGTCCTTTTTTAATCCCTCCTCACCAACAGAGATCTCGCCATCCTTCCAATCTGACTCGGATGTGAAGACTGTCAGGTGAAATTCCACACGTGATTTCTTTCATCTCTCGTCCAAAGCTGTACACTCAGAACAGGAAGCACAAGCAGCTTTTCGGCAAGGGAATAGCCCCAATCGCCAAGGGAGTAGCCCCAATTACCAAGGGAGTAGCCCCAATCACTAAGGGAGTAGCCCCAATTACCAAGGGAGTAGCCCCAATCATCAAGGGAGTAGCCCCAATTGCCAAGGGAGTAGCCCCAATCACTAAGGGACTAGTCCCAATCACTAAGGTTGTAGCCCCAATCACCCAAGGGAGTAACCCCAATCACTAAGGGAGTAGCCCCAATCACCATGGGAGTAGCCCCAATCACTAAGGAAGTAGCCCCAATCACCAAGGGAGTAGCCCCAAACACCAAGTTAGTAGCCCCAGTCACTAAGGAAGCAGCCCCAGTCATCAAGGGAGTAGCCCCAGTCACTCCTCGGAACACTCACGTCACATGTGGAAAACGGAGGTAAGAGTATTCAGTGAATCCTTTTATACATATCGTATACAAAAAAAATGTAAATTAAACACTGCATGCCATTCCCAGGTTGTAGGCCTTGCTTTCAGTACACACTTAAACCTAAAGTGAAAGGGGCAGGCTAGAGAGGCGCTGTTTGCATTTTCAACATTATGTTTCATATATACAGTAGCATGGGAGCATTGGATCACTGGGATGGTAATTTTATTAAACTGCTTCTAATGTAAATTAAGATGTAGTGTGGTGGGCAACATTCTTCTGTATTCTTATACATATGATGATGAGCCTTCTGATTTCAGAATAAAATGAAAAGTTACATTTGTAAATAGAAAATGCTGTACGGTAGCATCCATGTCCACAATGAATTCTTCAAAGCGTCATATATTTCTAATTTTTCACTCAGATGTTTCATAACAGTTCAGACAGGTTGGTTATGTATCCTAAAGCGGACTAGTTGTTTTCCCACTGTAGTGATCTTCTAGGCCAAGTGCACCAGAAATAAATCATATTCTCTTGTTTGTAAATCCTTGTAAATGACTAATTGCCTCCAGTTTGATAGCCCTGAATAGATCTTTCATACCTTTGCATTAAACAGCAAGAATTATGTGTCTTTACATGTATTTTGGACACTATTATCATATTCAAATTTCACCTCATTGATTTATATACTGTGCAGTGATTAAACAAAACAATACTTAAGTTTTTTTTTTATTACCACCACTAATAAACAAAATGACCCTGAAGTTTTTTTGAAGAACAAACACCAAATCTA
Organism: Brevimyrus niger; assembly: GCA_015164015.2. Classification (NCBI taxonomy): domain Eukaryota; kingdom Metazoa; phylum Chordata; class Actinopteri; order Osteoglossiformes; family Mormyridae; genus Brevimyrus; species Brevimyrus niger. The sequence goes on from JAABNY020000001.1 coordinate 37,058,075, forward strand.
CATTAATATGGAATTTCTTCAAAAATGTCAAATTTAAAGCACTAGCATCAACACCGAGGTGCCCAAGCGCACAGCCCACAGGGCAAGAGGGTGTCAGAGACACACAGAGAAAACACCACAAATAAATGAACAATGGAGAGTAGACCAAAGTGTTGAGAGAACATTTTTAAGAAGAGGTGGGAGAACCTATAATGCTGCTTAATAAAGTGCCACTCAAAGGCCAAATTCTTCAAAAGAGTACCAACATGGGGATTCACATTCATGGCTTATTTTGGATGGTTTCCCTGTCTTTTTGGATACTGTCATCTCCTGGCTAGCCTCTTAGGGATGATTGCATTGAAGTGCCTAAAACAAAACAAATCCAAGATCAGGGCTCACATTAAACAGGTTATTAAGTACACTTGGGACACAGCTGTGAATCATTAAATTCAGATGTTTCAGTCCGACCCATTGCCACGGGTATATAAAATAGAGCACAAGCCATGTGGTGGGGTTTACAAACATTTGTAAAAGAATGGATCTCGGTGAATTAAAGCATAATACTGTCATAGGATGCCACCGTTTGCAGTAAGTCAGTTTATGAAATTTCTTCCCTGCTAGATATTCCATGGTCAACTCTCAGTGGGATTATTGTAAAGTGGAGGCATTTAGGAACAACATAAACTCACAACTGACCACATAAAATAACAAAGGAGGATCACCGAGTGCTGAGGTTGCAAAGCGCGTAGAAGTCGCCAAGGCTTTTGTTGATTCAGTGACCGCAGAGTTCCAAACTTTCTCTGGCACTAACCTCGGACAAATACTGCAAATACCGGAGTAGGCTTCCAAGGCCGAGCAGCTGCATGCAAGCCTCGCATCACCGAGACCACAGTGGATGGAGTGGTGTAAAGCACGCCGCCACTGGACTCTGGAGCAGTGGAAGTGCGTTCTATGGTGTGACAAATCGTGCTTCTCTGTTTGGCCGATGCCAGGAGAGCGTTACCTGCCTGACTACATGAAATGCAAAGTTTGGTGGGGGAGGGAAAATGGTATGGGGTTGGTCCCTGGGTAAAGATGGAAAATCACAGCATAATTTGCAATATCTGGCCATTAGAAAGGGGTCCTGTTGTGTCTATTCTGAAAACCAATATGGAGCAGGGTTTGTTGGACAGTAATCTCAGACACAGCCTTCATCAAGCTCCTTCATCAGCTGTTGCACTGTGGCCCATCTGTTGCACCGTGGCCCATCTGTTGGCTTGTACCAATGGGAAAATGGTTTCATAAGCAACAGATGGATTGAGGACCATTAATCATTTTAGCTTTAGGTGAACTTAACAAAAATGTAACATTAGCCTTAGACGTAGGAGGAAACCATCACAACATACATGAATTATGATTTAAGGTGTTCAAAGAGTTATCATGTTTAATAGGTTCTTGCTAAGTCTGACAATTTAGATTTTGCCAACAAACAGCAGTATATTAAAAGTGATCTTCTGTTCACTGCCGAAAGCATGGGGCAAAGCACCAGGTTTCACTCGTAGCCATGACACTTCCTTTCATCCAGATTTGCATTTTATTTCACGCCAAGATCCTATATTGAGAAAGGAGTTAAACCACTCCATAAAGCCTCCTTCGGCAAATTCCAATAATCAGCTAACCAGAAAAGAAAAATGTCAACAATAAGGTAACCGCATCCTCGCATGTGATTTTATTTACATGATACAGTTCTTCTTACTTTTACAACAGACACCATGCTGCTGGTTGAAAACTGACTTCACTTACCAATTCAGAACATGTACGGACATGTGGTCCTCCGTAGACAGCTGAAAATACTGCACTACGCAGTAAATTTTTGCAGCACCTAATGAAATGTGTCAGAACTGGTCCCTGCCTTGTCCTGCTCTGTCTGTCATTTCCTTCTTTGGCCAGCAGGTGTCACTAGCCATCCTGTTCGTTCCTAAGGCTCAGCACCTTTCTCAGTCCCTAGTGTCTTTGCATGCGTCCTGGGCTGCCGTGTGGCTGAATGGGCTGTGTGTATAGCCGTGTGACTATGATTCTGTTGTGGGTTCAAGGCCAAGGTCAGTTATCTTGCGCCCATGTAAACTGTGCGCACCATCTTCATTCAGTTTTAGTCTTTTTCATGTAAATCATATTTTAAGTCTTTTTTATTACCTATTGTTATTAGTTTTATCCATTTGCATTAAATAATTTGTAAGTAATTTATTTTGTAATTGTTCTTATCGATGCTCCTAAAGCTGCACAACTGCAGTTGGGCCCCATGGTTCTGTGACCCAAGCATCTCCTCATTACTTCAGAGTAATGACTGGATGTGCTGCTGCCCAAGGTTGAGTCTCACTGCCCATACTCTGGCTGGAAGCAGATGTGACGCTTCACTGTGTAATTAGAACAATTCTTAGTCATTGTTTCCCAATCCTGTCCTTGGGGACCCCCAAACAGTCCACATTTTTGCTCCTTCCTAAACAGTCCACATTTTTGCTCCTTCCCAGACAGTCCACATTTTTGCTCCTTCCCAGACAGTCCACATGTTTGTTCCCTTCCAGTCTTCTTCCTTCCATTAGAGAAAGATACCCATCCACACAGCACAGAAAGGTTACAAAACACCAACTGAAGTCATACGCAATTCGGTAATGCCCGTTCTCCTTCCCTTCCCAATCATAGCAAAAAACGTGAATTGTCTCTGGGTCCCTGATGACCGGATTGTGAAACACTGCTCTAGGTCCTACTCCCCCTCTTCCAGCTCTCTCTCTCTCTTAGCCGAAGACACTTTTCCCTGCTCCAAGTGGACAGAGACAGTTGGAATTTCAGAACGTTCCTGTTACAGATTTTATTATTGCTTTTTGGGTAGAAATTTAACACGTATAAATGTGTGGCTGCGTGTTGACTGGGATAAATAGTCATGTTGCAATGGTGAATGAATTTGTCCCAGAAGAGTGCAGCAGGCCTGCTGTTTTTTTGAAGAACACCTATAGGGAGGTCTTGACTTGCTACCATTGTAACACTAATTATGCATCACAATTATGCAAGGACACTGTTTTTTCCTTGTCGATGGAATGCATATAGATGGGGAATAGAACCTCTATCAATTTGAAAATATCTTCTCATGTTCATGAAACAGTGGCTGCACATTTAAGTAACTAACAAGAGGGAGTCCATCTGCGGGTGTTACAAGAGCGTTTAGACTGCACTGCAAGAGGAGTGAGCAGTGTATTGTCAATAAAGCATGCGCTGTCCACACACGTGGAACATTCAGAAGGTCCTTCCAGTACTTTCCAGATTATATCCTCATGTAGGAGATACTTTCTTGGGCTGGATAATTTCATTTCCTGCTCTTGTTGAAGGTGATCCACTAGGAGAAAAAAATTAAAGTTGCTTGCCATGGTTTAGCACTCGCTTAGATAGAGTCATCCAACTTTCATCTCTATGAAGAAACAGAAATGCTCTCCAGGAATTGCATAATTGATTTATTCAGGCATTATACTTAATTATTGAGAACTTTTTGTTGGAAACTTATCAGAACTTTTCGTTTTTTTTCATCTCACCATGAATTTTGTCACTAATGAAATCCATATTTTGGATTCAGTTATTTTTTTTGTCCCAGATGCAAGGGCAATGCAATCAACCGGTCCCATGAGCGAGGCAGTCTGCCACGTCAGAATTTAGCACAAAGTAAACCAGAGGGTACAACCCTGAACAGGAATCTGAAGCTGTCCGGTCAACTGTAGAAGTGAACTGGGCCCAAAACCTGAGACTGGACGACATAAAGTGCAGGAGTTACATAGGGGTGATGAGACAAACAAGTAAACTCCAGAAATGGGGGGAGGGGGGATTCAATTGACACACACAGGAGGAACACATGAGGGTTGATGTCAATTATTAAATCACTAGTCACTTTGATTAGGATCAGGCTTTTTCTTACCTTCATGCTTGACGGACATTATTGCGCAGGGAGTTTAAGTCTTGTTAAAACATTTTTACTCTGTCATGGGGAAAAAAACCTAGCTAGCTTTACAATTTTAATTGTTATTGCTTCTCAGGAATATCTAACGTAAGAGGAGTTTAAAAATTTTCCCCGCCGCTTTTGTATGAACGCTGCATGCGTTTTTATGAAACAATCATTATCATTTTCATTCTTGGTGTTTAAATCACTCCTAGACAGGTTTGTGAGAAACTATCTCGTTGTATCTGTTTTTCTGACCAGATCGCAATTAAAGCATGCGTCGCTTCACTTGTTCACACATCCATTATCATTATTGTTATTTTTTTTTTTACATCTGTGACATAATGGGTAAACTGAAAAAAGCCCAATACTAACAAGCCGGACGGAGCCATATCGCCACCTGTTAGAGTCGGACATACCGTACTTCAGTCAATATATCGATTCCCCTCCTGTGGATGTATTCTGGGACAGGTACAGTGGTCCGCAAACGGTTTGGATGATATGCCGACCCTGAAGCAGCTGCTTCACAAGAAGGCTGTGGTTCGGCTGTCTATCTGTTGTGAACTGAAAGCTGCAGGGGCATCTGTTTTGCATGAAATAAGCCTTAATTTGTCACAGCGGAGGAGCACTACCCACTTCTGATTCCTTGGCAACGCCATTTAGTCTTGAACATGACAGACGTTGCTGTTTTGATTTACTTTTGGTCACGTCTGACTCCAAAAGTCAGATCCTAAAAGAAATTGTGCCCTAAAAGGACCTAGATGGTGTATAACAAGGATTTTTAAATGCAGTCCTAAATACTAGCTGTAGAGTGTGGTATTACACCTACGCAACTGCACTGCTGATTGCTTTGTCATAGTGTTGGCATTTCTTCTACTATCTTCTTTCAAAGCATTTACTGCTATGGCCAAGCAGAGAGTATTGCGGAGTACTGTTGATCTGCTGATATACAGTACAGTAACTGTATCCTATATGGTGGGTAGTTGCTGTACAAACAGCTTTATATTTAGTGAACCCCTTCAGATTTATCAGCAGCGAGACAAAGTGGCATAAATTTTCGTGGTGCTGTTCTCAGATTGTTCCCCCTTTGAGTAAGGTATGGAGGAAACTACCTAATACCAAACACTTTAAGATAGAGGCCGTTCACTGGTTTCCCCTTTGGAATGCCTCTGCCTCGCATCCTGTGCTTCCTGGGATAGGCTCACCATGGCTCAGTACTGAAAAATAGCATAGCAAAGGGATGATGTACTTACTACCTACATTTAGTACTTGGACATAAGGCTTTACCAAAGCCTCACAGAAAGAGATTTCTTTATAGCTGTGTTTCATTATGAGGGCGCAGACCTGTGACCTCACCAGATTACACTGCTCTGTGCTGTCAATGACATTCCCCAGCAGACAACTCACTAGCTAGCATGACACGCTTAACTTAAGTGTTGTATTGTATTTTTATAACGTGTTTTTGTGGTGGGAAGAGATTGCTAAGTGTTACAGGTGCAGGGCAGGGTGCAGCCACAGGGAAAGTGACGATCGACGAGCGGCTCTGAGGCAATGAGGTTTATTAAGGGAACTGAGACATAGGGGGAACACAACAAACTGAAGAACCATGACGGGTTAAAAACTGACAAGGAAAAATAGCAAGAATTAACTACACAAACTATAAAGTAACTTAAGAGGACAGAGCAATGCAGGGAACTTAATAGGATGACTCACTGGTGGAACACAGCAGGGCAGGCATTTAAATACACATAAAACTGGGACAAACAGGTGTAAGACATAATCAATTAAGCAATCAACATACTATAGGGTGCAGGATAATGGCCCACAGAAAAGAACAATCAACATGGACTGGCACATGAAATAATAATAATTAACAAGCAGAAAAACTAGGGAACATAATATCAAACACTAATTAACTATAAAATTAATAATATTAACTATATACTTGGAATTATACACTAGGAATAGAATGCAAGGATAAACAGAACCAGGATGGAACAGAGTTTAACACAAGCAGGGAAAAGTGAGGACAAGAAAACCACTACAGAAAATAAACTGGGAACACTGGGAAAGAAAAAACCAAGAAAAACAGATAAACAGATGAGGCTGAAACCCCTAACCAGCAGAACCCTCTGAAGCATACACAGAGCCTGTTGAGCCGAGTGCCAGTCATGGATGCAGGAGAAACACCAAGGGTTTGACAAGGAGTGACAAGATGGGATGGCCAGCGACACCTGCTGGCCAAATGGGGGAGACACGAAGGACAGGACCAGACGGGTGCTGAGGCTGACAGATATGATGCTGTTACTGATGATCACAGTGGAGTGAAAGGACTGAACACAAGGTCACTGAAAATGAAGGTCCAGTTCTCACGGGAAAATGAGCCTCAGTTGCATGCATGGGAGAGGTATTTAAACTACACTATAGACATCCAAAGAGTACAAACTTTACTTGTATATTTGGGGTGTTGCTGCTGTTGTGGTTGTTTTGGCTAATAGCACCCCCTAAATTATCTGTTGCTTGGATGGGGATAACGACACCAAGCAGTTAAGTGTGTGCTGCATAGACATTTCAAAACTATCCAGATATCCAGATACAGCTCTGTAATGGAGTGAGTCTCTGTTCAGACAGAATGTCAGTGAATGAAATGTTTATTTTAAAGCTTTATAGCGCAGGTCTGCTAGCGGCACTGTGCAGTGTCGTAATGCCAGGCCTGGGGAAATAGTATAAACATGTTTGTTAAACAGGTGGTTAGGAGAAGGAGGGTGTGTTTAAAAAGTGAAGGACCCGCATGTGTTCTGACAGGTGGAAACTTGTCAAGCGTTGAAGTCATCCAGACAGCAGGGGGAGCTCTTTACCCTCCTGTGTAGTTACTTTTACAAATGAGCGTCCTGTCAAAACTGTCACTGAAGTCATTTATGTAGTTTTGATGGAATAATATAGCTTTTAGCTTTTTTAGTTATATTAAAGAAATATGGCGGTTTTATTTCAAATGTTCTCTTCTTATATGAATGTTTGCCCTGAACGTGTAATTCTGTGAAATGTTAATATTCTTAAAATATTCTATTGTCAGGTTTCTATTTGTGCACTGTGCAATTTTCAGTGTGTTTGCACTACGTTTATTTAATCATGCAGTTTATTTTTGTTTTGCTGTATAATTGTCTCTACCTCGCTACTGTATGTACAAGAATTCCCCCCGGGATCTAGTTTATCTAATTTAATTCCCCTAAAATGTTTCAGGGGCACCAGATAAATGGCCTTACTCTGCATGGTAAAGAGCCGTCACCCTCGGCTTGCTCAACAGAGACAATTAATTTACCTAACTATTGTCTAGACGCATCTCTCGCACACATACACAATTTATTATTGTATAAAAAACTATTTTTTTTTGTGTGAAGCTGCTTTGAGACAATGTCCATTGTTATAAGCGCTATAGAAATAAAAATGAATTGAAATTGAATTGAAATTCGCACCACAAGCTTCGCTCTCATTTGTATAAAAACAGGACCTGCATATAATAAATATTTGTGCATGTGCCTCAATGGCAAGAAGATGGGATGTGTGAAAAGAAGCATTCAAATGTACCTGTACCTGCGCAAATGGGAAATAAAAGGCAATCACACTACTAAGGCAAATCAGGTCGTGTGTGGAGATACATGATCTTGTGCATGGCTGCCTGGATATGTCAGGAACATGAAAATGTCACCTGTTTCAGGGAGATGCAAAGTGAGGTTCGGTTAGCTGAGGCTGTGCTCTGCCACAGGTAGCAAAGCTCAGAAATACAGAACTTTAAACGCCATGAGTTTCTTCTTTATGCATCGCAGTCTTTCTGTTGTAAACTTCATCGTTGCTGCCTTGAAAAGACACAGTTACTGATTTACTGATAATTAAAGTGTCGTTCTGGTTTCTGAGGCTGTGAGTCTCCACGCCAGCATCTCTCTATTGTGTAAAGAGGTGGCACTCTGCAGCCGCAATGCTCCAGCAAGGGCGGGAGGATGATGTGAACCCATGACCATGTTCCTGAAATGAACAACCCGTTTCCTGTATAACTGAAGCTCATACCCAGGCCTGCCCCTAAAACCACTTCTGCATCCTGTGCTGATTCTATTGCCTCTCAAGTGTCCCCTTTGCCCCGATATAATCAACCTGATCAGCGGTCAGTGTTTTTATAAAGATTTTCCACAGTGTGGCCCTCAGGGCAAGTTGGGAATCATGTTTACCTTACAGGATGTAATATAGGAGCCAGTGGTAACAGCATTCATAGGAGTGGAACAGGAATGAGGTGCCTTTGTCAATGCAGAAAGACTTGTGAGATACTGTTATCAGAGCACTTACAAGTCAGCCTGCTTTAATCGCAGTGTGACGTATGCGGGGTGGGGCCAGCATGTTTTATTACATATTTAATTAATCACGATCCCTCACTTCGAAGAGTCACTGCACTGGAATGTGTTCTGCATCCACTTGACTTCCTGTCTGCATATCTATGAATCTTTGTCCCCCTGACAGCTGGAGCAAATCATGTCAGGCTGACTGAACGACCCGACCTTTAGCGAAACACGGTGCTTCTGGATGTATAACCTGCCAGGTGGCAGTGT
>JAABNY020000001.1:37076396-37087368 GCA_015164015.2 Brevimyrus niger
CTCCAATCAGCCTCAGCATGTCTTTGGACTGTGGGGGGAAACCGGAGTACCCGGAGAAAACCCCACGACGGCACAGGAAGAACATGCAAACTCCACACACATGTAACCCAGACTCGAACCCGGGTCCCAGAGGTGTGAGGCAACAGTGCTAACCACTGCACCACCATGCCGCCCAGTGATAAGATCTCACTTCTGATATTCGTAGGGGGAGGTACTACGCCTCAGTGTGTGGCTCTGGGGACTCGTACCTGCAGGGTTGGGGGAAGCTCCTCTGTGCATTAATCTGGGTTGGTGTCCCAGCCCTGCTGGAACCGTGCATGGGAGATGTGTTTCTAATCTCCTGTAAATTGACAGGAAGGGCCATTCTGGCTTGCTTTTGTTTCGCCCTCACTGCACCTGTACTTGGCTTATAGTCGGGCCCCTGCACACACGCTGATGCCTGCAGTATTAGTACCTGTGATCCTAATGAGTTTTCTGTGCTTATTAACCACTGCACTCCGAGCCCCTCCGAGGAATGTGCAGATGCGTGTTTGTGTTGTCACTGACCTGTGCTCTCTGGAGCCCCCTGCCTCTGAGTGTACGTTCATTTTGGAGCCTGTCGTGCCCCCAATCCCCCCCCCCCCACATACTCCTTTCTTATGTTTCTGAAGAGGCTCCCTCTGTCTCAGAATGTGTGAATAGTACCATTATGAAGAGACCTAAGGACAGGCGACTGGAAGACAGGATTGAGACGCTTGTTGAATGTGGAGGACAGGTGTAGTAATGTTTGATTCATTCTTAAAATAGCCTGCAGGAGTAAACAAGGGGAGAACACATGGGGTATGGGGGGGGGTGGAGGATCAGGGGGATTCAGGTCCAGGGCATGTAAGGTAACAGTGCTATCCATTGAGCCACGGTGCCACCCTTTGGATTTATTTATTTCATTCATAAGCCTGATATTTGATGCAAACCTTCTTATTACCCCTGCAGTCTGGTTTATTTTTGATAATTGATGACAAATTATATGTCACATCATTTAGATCCCTTTCCTTGTACTTCATATATTAGCCAAATATTGACCTGTAAATATTTAATGAATGTGTTTTTTTTGGTGCAGATTTTCACTTTTTTGTAGACATTTCCGTGTCTCCTATTTTCTAGAATATTGCTTAGCAAATACCAAACAGATTTTTTTGAGCCTTTACCGTTTAAAACTCAGAGGTCAGGGTAGCTCATTTGATTAAGCAAGTTAGCTAGGGTAAGCTTCATAATTGCTTCATTATAAAGTCTTCATAATTGCTGCAAGCAGTGTTTGTCATGGGAGTTTTCTGGGTATTGTTTCAGGATTTTACTCTTAAGTGTGACATGTGAATTTGTCATAAGCTAAACTCACATACAGCCATACACTATGTGCTAAGCCAGAAGGCTCAACTGTGGCTCACTCTGGCCTCAATTACAGTCTGTCTCGTTTTCTTAGTTATTAACTGTGACTTAAAAGTACGGATTTAAATTTTGTGAAATGAGGAACTAAACACAGAGATGTATGTAAGCGTAGCCATAGCGACAAGCATGTCCGTATTAGCTTTCATGTTCACATTTAATTTTAATTAATGTGGAAACAATGTAACTCTGCACCAGATTATTGTTCAAATAAAACTTAATGATTTCTCTCTAAATATTTAATATATACCATCTTTACTTACTTTGAACCACCCTGTACTTGTAAGGCACCCAATTGCCATATGAAATCTGCTTAAACGTGCTCGCTTTCTGATGCTCTCTAACTGTCATGAAGTAATAAGATCAGTACCGTGAAAAGTATTTACAAAACATTTCCCTCTATTGCGCATCCAAGTGTGACTAATAATTATTACTGATTCATCTGCTATTCAGGTTTCTTCTTTTAACAAGCAACAAGCCAAATGATGTGACATCGTGTAACGCACCATGCACAGTGGCACAGAACCCAAAATAATTTTGAGAACATTTGATTAAACAAACCATGGAAAAACATAATTATTGCAATCAATGAGAGTGGTTTTTTTTTGTCTTCAGATCTTTCCTAACCTGAAGCAACATTGTTTCCCCCTTCAGTTTATTAGCGAAGAATCCCTGCTGAAGAGTGACAGTGTTGATATTGGGGTATATATATATATGGAAATGTAGGACAGTACTTGTTCTCCATCCGTCTTTCTATCCATCTGCCTCCCAACTGTCTGCCTGGTTGTGGGTCATCGGGGGCCCTTGAAGCCGAAGCACCTGTCAAATGCAGATGTCATCTAAACTGAATCATCTGCTGCTCATTGCACAAGAGCCTCTCCTACTGTGGCCGTATCCATGATGTCATTTGTGGCTAATTAGGGAGCAGCAAGGTGACTCAGTAGGTAGCACTGTAGCCTCATACCTCTAGGGTTGGGGGACCTTGTCTCCGCTGTGGGTGTGGACTGTGCATGTTCTCTTAGTGTCAAGTAGGTTTCACCCAGGTCCACCAATACACCATAAACCTACCTAAAGGGTTACAGATAGGCTAATTGGCATCTCTGAATTGCTTGTACTGTAATTTGTGTGTGTGTGTGTGTGTGTGTGTGTGTGAGCTGGCTGGTTTCCTACCTGGGATGTACCCCAAACAGTGTCCTTACTCTCTGGAATAGACTGCAGGTCCCCCACAACCCTTCCCAGGATAAGCCTCTAATTATCTATGACCAAAGGGTATTTATGGAGAGTCTCATAGGATTGAACTGTAAACCTGAGTTTACTTTGAAGTGAAATAGCTTGATACTGTAAATTCAGGTGTGGGCATGTGTTGCTGTTAGTGGAAGAGATTTATGCTCGGCTGGTGATTTGTGTTTTGTAATTTTTGACACAACTTGTGTAATCCTGGCTAATGCTGAGGCGCAGAGTGTGCAGAAGTCGCCGACTGTCTGCAGAGTCAATAGCTACAGACCTCCGAACTTCGTGAGGCCTTCAGATTAGCTCAAGAACAGTGCATAGAGAACTTCATGGAATGGGTTTCCATGGCCAAGCAGCTGCATGCAAACCTTACATCACCAAGTGCAATGAAAAGTGTCGAATGCAGTGGTATACTGTAAAGCATGCCGTCACTGGACTCTAGGGCAGTGGAGACGTGTTCTCTGGAGTAATGAATCACACTTCACCATCTGGCAATCCGATGGATGAGTCCTGGGTGTGGCGGCTGCCAGGAGAACGGTACTTGCATGACCGCATTGTGCCAAGTGTAAAGTTTGGCGGAGGGGGGATTATGGTGTGGGGTTTTTTTTCAAGAGTTGAACTGGCCTGCACAGAGCCCTGACCTCAACCCAGTAGAACACTTTTGGGATGAATTAGAAAGGAGACTCTGAGCCAGGCCTTCTTGTCCAACATCAGTGCCTGACCTCACAAATGCTCTCCTGGAAGCATGGTCAAAAATTTCCTAAAACACACTCATAAACCTTGCGGACAGCCTCCCCAGAAGGATTGAAGCTGATATAGCTGAACAGGGTGGGCCAACGCCATAATAAAGCCTATGTATTAAGAATGGGATGTCATTACAGTTCATGTGTGTGTAAAGACAGGTTTCCCAATACGTTTGGTAGATTCCCGTTCAGAGTGATAAATTAGCCCCTCCGTGAGAATATCAGTCCAGCATGCCCTGTACATTATTAATCCATTGACATACCTATTCAGTACTGGGTCAGAGTGAGCCTCGAGCTTGATCCAGGACAAGGGCATAAGGCAATATTCTCTGCAGTGAATCACTTCTCCGTGAAGGTACAAAGTATTCATTTTTTTAAATATGTATTTAGCATTGAATATCGTATATGTATATTTGTTTTCTGTTCTTCATTTTGATATTTACTACTGTTTTCTAACTCTTTTTTTCCACATCTCCCTATCATCGAGCTGTCTTCCTAATTACATACACTTAAGTTGTTAATTGAATGAGTTTTTTGTAATATTACATTTTATCGGCTCACATAAACTATAAGTTGGCATTAAACCAAGGCATTGTTAGTAGCTTGATGACAGCGTATGCCCTAGTTTTGTCCTTTAAAATGAATGATACTTTATTGTGATCAATCATTACTCAAGTATTTAGATCAATACCGAAAGGACTGACTGACCTAAGTACAGTACATGTAATTTGTGAATACACTCTTTCTTGCTTTCCTTTTATTATAAAATTACCATGGGTTCAACATAAATGTCTCTGCACTAGGTCTTCAGTGTTTCATTTGTTTCGATTGCATTACGATAACCAGTGATGTCTTTCTTTCCCTGCACAAATTTTCACAAACAACCAACCTAACAAACAAACAAATAAATACAGTATATAACCATAGCAGTGGAGAGCATCCACACACAGAACATCACATCCTGGTGTGGGAATAGCTGTTTGCAGGACTGAAAAGCTCTTCAGAGAGTGATCCATGCAGCAGAACGCTGCTGCAGGTCTGTTCTCCCTTCCCTACAGGACATTTACAACACAAGATGTTGGTCCAGAGCAGTTCAGACATGGAAGGACTCATCCCACACCAGCAACGGACTGTTCCAACTTCTGAAATCAGGCAGAAGGTTTCGCACTATCAGGGCAAAAACAGAGAGACTCAAGAGGAGCTTCTATCCTCAGGCCATTCGAGTCTTAAATCAGCACATGCCCCCACTCCTCTCATAGCGTTACCTCAACGGACTGAAACAGGACTTCATGCTACACTGATGCCTACTCTGCCTACTCTGGTCTCTGTTTACATGGCCTGTTTACACCCTCTGGTCACTGTGTTCTCTCTTGTTTATATTGTGGTGCTATTATGGCACAATGCACTTTACCTTTTATTTTTTCATAGTTATATGTTTAATTTAAAATGCCCCTAACTTAAAATTACTTCTGCATAGGCTTATAGCATAGTCAAGGAGCGGCTCAGGTTTGCATTTCACTGTGTGTTATACTGGTATAATTACGCATGTGACAAATAAAGAGCTTGAATCTTGAATCTTGAACAGCATATGAAATGCATTGAAGCAAATATATTAAAGTTCAAGTAAATTCCAGCTATAGTGCAGCTGCATGGAGGACCCTGTTCCTGGGGGAGATGCCTGAGGGTTCCTGTTTAACTGCCAGAAGGCACATTGACACAGTGGGGCTTGTTCAGGCGGACCAGGTTCCCAATCTGCCTGGCGTGTTTGCCTCATATCTTCTCAAAATTCCTTTGCATTAAGTCGTTCTGGTGATTTGATGACATGTTGCCTTAGGTCAGCGATTTCAGCAATAACCCCCGTCTCACTTGTGTCAATCAAATGCGCCTGTCTTTCGGCATCAGTGAATATGGTCTTCTACCCCTGTGATGATGGATTGCATCTTTGGAACCTGAATTTCTTGATGTGAATCACTGCTGTAAGGACAACTGTGGATTATTGTGCAGCGGCATGTAATTTTGACCCTCCCCCATCTGACTGACAGCACGCCTGAGCAGTTCCCATGTAATCTCCCAGGTCTCTAATATCTCACTATTGCAGCTTTTTATTTATACATTCCAAGTTGGGTGGGATGACCAAGAGTCAACTAAGGACATGGAATCTGGTGTCTCTAGAAAGGAGGAGAACAGTCTGGCGAAAGTAAGAACATAAAAAGTTTACAAACGAGAGGAGGCCATTTAGCCCATCAAGCTTGTTTGGGGAGAACTTAAGTAATAGCTTAGAGTTGCTAAAATCTTATCTAGCTCTGATTTAAAGGAACCCAGGGTTTTAGCTTGTGCTACACTAACAGGAAGATTATTCCATACTCTAACTACATGCTCTGTAAAGAAGTGTTCAGTTTAAAATTTTCTCCCGCTAATTTTCACCTAATATTTCTCTTTTTCCAATAGCAGTCTGAAAGCCTGCAGTTTAGGAGAATTTTTTTTTATTTTTATCTGAGACCTCAATCAGCTGACCTCAATCAGCTTCAGTACCCTGTTCCATACAGTAGGTCACAGACCACAGGGAATACAACTTTTGGCCTTCAGGGTTTTCCCGTTTCTCCAGAAATTAAGACACGCGCTGTGCTCTTCATTTGCATATACATATATAACGTCCAATATAAAGCTTAAAAACAGGTAAAAAGTGAAAAGTCAAAACTGTAAACCGGATAGAAACTTCTGGACAAAACCAGAGAACATCTAGCTGAATAACAAAGTATTTGTAATTCTGCCAAATAGCCCATAGTTTTGTTTACTCCTTGACTTGCTGAATTTGGAAAGAAGTAGCTGAACGTCCCTCAGCATTCCTGAGTGAAAGTCTGCTGGCCTTTGGTTATGTTAGGTCAGAGTCTCTCTAGACATGTTTACTCTCACTCTTCATATTGTCCTTTTTGGCTGAAGAAGATGAGACATGGTGGTTTACAACTGCAGGGCACGTATATAAATATTTACTTTTAATAATGCATGCACACAGCTCAGAAGCCCCACAATGGCATGGAAGTGTGACTGAATCTGAGACCCTGCTGCATGTCAAAGTAATGATTTCAGTTAGATTCATTTTATATTTCGGATTTTGTTGCTGTAATTGTTATACAAAGCCTTGTTTTATGTTAATCAGTGATTTTAGAGTTTACTTGCCGCTTACTACAGAAATT
Organism: Brevimyrus niger; assembly: GCA_015164015.2. Taxonomy (NCBI): domain Eukaryota; kingdom Metazoa; phylum Chordata; class Actinopteri; order Osteoglossiformes; family Mormyridae; genus Brevimyrus; species Brevimyrus niger. The sequence goes on from JAABNY020000001.1 coordinate 37,082,983, forward strand.
ACTATTGGGCTAAATTGCAATACAGCTCAGAATGAATCATTCAGCCGTCTTCCACTCGTTTATCTAGCAGAGGGTCACAGACCCAAGGGGCCTGGAGTCGATCCCATGCAGCACAGCGTACAAGGTTGGGGAACCCCCTGGGTAGGATGTCGGGCCAACTCAGGGCATGTAGCCACACACATCTCTGGTAGGAGATCAGAGTGATAAACATTCTTACAAAGTGAAGTGTGGTTCAGACAGACCCTGAAAAAGGAGCGTATTCAGACTGCACTCGTGATCCAACCCCAGTCACCAGAATATCCAATCATAAATGAGAAGCTGATTTCCCAGTGCCTGAGGTGGCCGCCGTAGTGGCCGGTACAGCACAGTGATTTACGTAGCATTCTGTCTTCACGCAACGAGGCATCTGCCGGGCAAAAGGAAACATCATCGTATTGTGGCGTCATGTGGAGCACAGACTCCTCTAATGTATTTGTTTCGTACCGTTTTAAATTTCTATTTTAAAGTTTGAAAGGTACAAAGCCGATATAACACATGCAGCTACATTAAAAAAAAATAAGCTGATTAGGTGAGATGGACCTCACTGACTTTCTAGGAAGTGAGTAATACAGGGTCACCATTTTCCACTTAGAGTTAATAAGGTTTGAGATCCTTGGCACAATTACACGTCAAATCATCTCCCTAAACAGTGCCGTCTTTGTCAGTCACTGAGGTCCTATCTCTCCCTCTTTTCGTCTCTGTCCAAAACGTATCGTTTACGACATTCAAAGCCGATGCAGGGAATTGTATCTAAAGCTACAGTTAACAGCAGGTCTGTTCAATGTTGCTACATCACATACAGAATCTTTAGAAACGCATGACGTCGGAAAACTGCAGGCTCACTATGACCTGGTACAGAATGAGCAGGGGTGCATGATGGACGGCGTCATTTTAATTTACCCTTTTGGCGGCCAGCAATGTCTGTGTTAAAACCGAAGACCATTGTAGCAAGAACATTTACAGAAAGCATAGAGGAAAGGTAGAGATCAGGAGGTCTGAAACATTTCAAAGGCGTTAACCACACCATCGTCAAATCAGAAAGGGGCAGCGGCGTGTACGCTATGTAGAATGATCATCAAATCAGAAAGGGGCAGCGGCGTGTACGCTATGTAGAATGATGAAGGGGCAAAGCAACACTGACGATTTCTAAACCAAGGACACTTCAGTAGTGATTCACACCTCGGTCCAGATGAAAAGCCCGAGACAACGGACTACCTACTGATGACAGGGACGTGATGTTTGTTACCCCAGCCACTGTGATTAGGGGAGAGGCATGACAGCAACACATCAACTCCAGCCCATCCATGTATTTTTAAAAGATGCTTTTCAAGAGGGAAGTTCAGGGAAACAGCTTGGGTGAGCTGCTCTAGTCAAGGATAAACAGGTTGGAACTGGTTGGTCAGGCTCGCCCGGCTGGTGCGGTGCTTGATCTGTGGTGATCTCAAAGACTGCGATATATTAGTCTGACTTACAGCCATACATGGGACGGGAGGAGTCAAATGAAATAAAACACAGATAATTGAATAAAGAAAAAGCATTCTGTAAGTTTTTCGTGCCATTTCATGCCTGAGCTGTATAATCCACTAAGCACGGGTGGCGTGTTGGATTGGATGGCGGTCGGTTACAGCGGAACAGAAACTTGGAGCAGATACGCTCCACATAAACTGGGACTCAAAGTTAAAGCTTTGGAGATGTGATACCATGGTATAAATAAACAAACAAACAAATACATAAATAACATGAAACATGTTTAATCCCCCACAATGACCAAAGTAAATCATTATTATATCCAGTACATGGCATACACAAGTTCCGAATTATGATTTATCATGTTTGTGGTTAGAATGCCCTTCACTGATGCATTTAAAAATGAAGTGACCAGTATAATGAAGTTGATGAGGAGTCTGACAGCAGGACCACTATCGCGGGCTTGGCAAACACAATGCACATCCCTAGGGCCTCACATTCCAAGTGCTTTATGCCATAAATCTGATCCAGTTTCTTTGGATCTGCAGCTACTCGAAAAGCTTTCTGTTGTTATACTGTCATTTGAAGCCTTTGCTGCCCATACTATTACCATAAGTCAGGACATATTCATACTACCCAAACTAGACAGAAATCTGAAATCATTGTTTGAAGCACATGGGAATTTTAAGGAATTCAGGTGTTAAACCTACTGAGGATCACTAATACGAAACAAGCCCTTTATGAAGACAAATATGTGTGCCTCTGATCTAATTTATTCTTAATAGATTTGCTGGATATGATAATTAATTTAATTGATTTATTAATAATCTATTTTACTTGTTTATTTGTTCATGTGTTTTACCATTGCATATCTGTTGACTGCCAGATACTTCTTGATACTGTATGTCAATTGGACATGGGTGGGAAAACGGAGCCCAAAAACTGTTACACAGTGAAATGTGTATGAGCACTAACTGTGCTGTACTACCAGCCATTATGCATCAATAGTCATGTGAAGTATGTCATGTTCTTAGAGTTCAGCATTAGTTACGTCTGTTAGTCATTATTAGTTGCTCTGACAAATGAGACCCTGTTTGTGATCATGCCCAGATTCACAGGGTCTCAGAAATTCCGCCTGACATAAACGGTAATAAATTGCTGTATGACAGTAAAGCAAATAATATATTTTGGAAGCCCGTGCTGGCATTGGCCTGCCAGCTTGTCCCTAGACTGTCTTCTTCTTTTGTCCCCTGATCATTTACCCAAACCCTTCGGGGAAAAAAAAAAGAATCTCTATTATTGGAACTACTTAATTCAGCACAGTAGGAAATTACCATTTTATTCCGAAGGAGAAATGCAACCCTTATGAGGAGATTTTTATCATACTGAAGAGACATCAAAACCTGTAAGATGCATATATCTTCCTGCAGATCTTATGTGTCATGAGCTGGTCTGGGGAAGCCCCGCTTATCATTTTAACGTCACCTTGATCTTAGGTGGATATTTATGCCCGTCACAGGTTATCATGAAGCACATAGCATGTTCATTATCATCTTCTCTGGGCTGGAAAGATACTTAAAAAGCATCTTGACTCGAAAGGAGATCATTCCAACATTGTTTACATTTATGTTATGTTTGTATGTTTATATATCTTGTTTTTTTTGTTTTTTTTTTTGCATTTTTCCTGTCTATCTCTGCACTTTTCGCACGTATGCAGCACCGTGGTCGAGGGGACATTATTTCATGCCACCGTGGGCTGAGTCACGGTACATATGTGGTTGGCGGGACAGTAGCGTGTAATCCAGGTTCCCCGATCACTGGCGGCCGCTTCACGTGAGTAACAACAGGCACACGCCTTCCTCCCCACAGGGTGACTTCACCTGGAACAGCATGTCCGGACGCACCGTCTGCCTCAAGCCCGTAGCGATCCAGAGCCTGTCTGAACTGGAACGCATCCGCCTGCAGGAGGTGGCCTTCAGTCGGCTGCATCACGACTACGACCTGGGCTGTCAGATCACCATCCCCAAAGGTGGGTCGGCCTGATTATCACCAAATCCGGGGCGCTTTAGAACCAGCGGCAGTGGTTATTTAGCTAACAGTGCTAATGCTATTCCCGTCAGCAGATGGTAAAACTCAGGCAAGGAGCTGGGCTCGTCGGGTAATCAAATGCCACTTGTATCAAGCTTTCCTAATTAACCATGAGCAGCTGGAGAGGGGATATCAGGCAGCAGGTCAGCCTGCGCAGTCCAGGCAGCACCGCAGAGTTCGCTGTGCTTCTGCTCTCTCTGACCTGTCCGGGCAGACATGTCTGCAGTACGGCAGGTACACCATGTTATTTCTTCACAGAATGTAGTGATGCTACATTAAAAAAAGAGTATGTTTAAAGCCAGAGTGTTGTACTGGGGCTGTAATGCGTGTCCACATTTAAAAAAAAATAAAAATAAAAAAAACAGTGCCATTGCATTTTATTTTCTGAGACATTTTGGAAGGACATACCGTCCAGACAGACATCCTGTCCAGCTGGTCCTGGATTCGCCTCGGTTAAGGGCATCCAAGGTTTCAAATAATGCACCTAGAACAGGGTCTCTGGCAGGAATTACGCAGAAGCCACCTTACACACAAGATAATAAAGTATGGATTGCATCATAAATCTGTAACTGTCTTACTGTACATACAGAAACGTGCTTAATCTCGAATCTCGTGTTCTATTTGCACAATGTTGATCCAAGAAATATATATTTTGTGGCAAAGTACTATTTAGAAGATAAGATAAGATAAGAAAGAACTTTATTTATCCTGAGGAAAATTCTTTTGTCATGATCATGCTCAGTGCACAAGAGGGGTACATGTAAGAGACAAATACAGGTAAGAGGCAAAGTA
>JAABNY020000001.1:37087468-37099007 GCA_015164015.2 Brevimyrus niger
AAGACAAATACAGGTAAAAGGCAAAGTATTAATAGTGCAAATCAGATAATAAAATAACAATAAAAATTATTAAAATGTAATACTTGTGTAATATATTATTAATATTTGAGTCATATTTAGAAGAGGAAACTAAGGAATTTGATATACCTTCCATATGTTTCAAATACACAATTAAAATGTGTTTCCAAATATATTTACAATTCTTGAAAACCATCATCATAGTAAAATGTCTTAAAAAAGCCAATATTCAAAATTTTCCTTCAGAAATGCATAAATGTTCTTGTCCATATCTCAGGTGCATGTGGGGCATGGAAACGGCTCTATTGCATGAAAAGGGAAAAGCACACTTGAGAACTTACTCTTTAGATGTGTGGGAACTTGTTCCTTTATTCTTAAATTAGTCTTAGGTTAAATTTTTCTTGGTGGTGAAATGTATCCAAACCAGATGTCTAATAATATTTAACCGTATCTTATAAATAACTTTATTCTTAAGAAACAAGCAATTGGGGTTCTCAGCCACATTTTACTACCAGCCGACACCATGTACTGCAGTTTAGAGGATTAGATCATTTAGACAGGCTACTTTCCTTTGGTGTATGGAGTATGTGCCTCTTGGCTCTCCTCAGGAATGTGTGGTTTGCTTTCGCACACATAAATCTGTCTGCATTTATGAATCACAGTGCGACCCCCACAGAACGTTCGTTCACGGTGCTTCTTTTCAGATGGACAGAAGCGCAAGAAGTCGCTGCGACGGAAACTCGACTCGTTGTCAAAGGAGAAGGCCAAAGACAGAGGTACCTTCAGCCCTGGTGGCCACGTGCAGTCAGCATTGGGCTGCGATGCACAAGCCAGTCACGTCGCCGCCTTCATGATGTCTTATGGGATCCGATGGTACTTTCTGGCATAGGTGAATCCTGGCTGCAACTCCAAGCCTGTTATATCCAGTTTGAGAAACGTAACATGTATGATAACTACCCTATAGTTCAGGTATTGAAACATAAGGTCCAGTCTTTAAATCGGAATGAGGAAAGAGATGTAAAAAGCATAAACTGATACAGTGTAGTGCTGCACCAATCGCATGACAAACCACCTCAGGGATGAGGCCCGAGTGTGGCGATAACGCAGAGCCACAATAGATCAAAGGGGATGCAACAGTGTGAAGTTTTTTTTCCAACGGCTGGAGTGGCAATCCTGCCAGCAGCCCCCAGATTTTCCCTGAAAGTTATAGGACCTGCTTGTAGGACCAGATAGAGGATAACGTCATACTCTAGACAATGGAAATGCCCAAGGGCCCAACAGAGTAGAATCACTCATGGCATTCATATGATGTAAACCAGCAACCTTCCAACTGCTAGCACTGTTCCCTATAGCCTCAGAGCCACCGCTCCACCCAAATCTGGGATGCAAACCAGCAACCTTCCAACTGCTAGCACTGATCCTTATAGCCTCAGATCCACCGCTCCACCCAAATCTGGGGTGCAAACCAGCAACCTTCCAACTGCTAGCACTGATCCCTATAGCCTCAGATCCACTGCTCCACCCAAATCTGGGGTGCATACCATGAAATTTGTATCCTGAACCTAGAAATCTGGAATTGTACATATTGCTTGATATAAATAATGCTTATGTATGTAATATTATGATACATAATATGTATATGAGTTCATGTGAATGGGTCACACAACTTGGCTGTATTGTTTTTATATACACTTGCTGAGGGAGGAGTAAAAACAATTTCCCCACGGGGGCAGGAAAGTACCAATTAAAGTATTATTGTGGGACAAATCTGGACGATTGTTGTCAATAGTTGACCTTATTTGGCATTTTGCAGCGTGTTTATTAAGCGTTGCTCCTTGGCCTTTGGTCAGAGTTTACAGCCTAATTCACCAGCTGCACTCATAAATGATATGCAGTTTATGTTGCGTGTCCCCCATCTGCCGATGACGTACCATGGAAAATTTGGTGGCCGCGGTGCTGTGACAGGGAGTCAGGCCATTTAATGTGGTGAAAATACAAGAGTGTTTAACGCCAACGCCTGTTGGGGGCAGACATGTGGGTGACACATGTCAAAAATCAGCTCAGTAAGCACTTCCAGCAAGCAAGACCTCAGCTCCTCGTATCTGCGATCTGCATCTGTATTCTGCCTAATGCAAATAAGAAATAGTATCTGTTGCTCAATATTTTACTCGCCCCAAGTTGTAGTTGACAGGGAGATGCAAAAAGGCCCATGCCATCTACTAAATACCTGTCTGTCTAAATGGAACTGGTTTGATGGCGCCAATTTTTTATGACATATTTGTAATGGAATGCTGTCCCGGAGACTCAGGGTAAAGTATAAGAATGGAGACCCTCTGCAGATCATTATTCCTTCGGTTATGTAAGGCTGCTTGAGGAAATTTCTATTTCGGAAGATAACGTTTATTAGGTCCATGTGGGTGAAGGTTTGCCATTAGAATGGCGATGGGGGAGTTGGCAGTTAGCGATAGGTTTATTGTAAATGTGTGGAACCGGCTTGGAGGGGCTGGGACTGTGACCTATAGCATAAATCACAAAACAAATCATGGAGGAACAGGAAGTGCATAGGGTAGGAGCATTTTACAGGTTTTGGGACCGGAGTTAAAATGGAAACAAAGCCCCTACACACCAGTATATAGGTGCTGCAGGGGACAAGGGGCACTGTGAACGAACCCGATCACACATCCTGAGTTAGTCAGTGGAAATCCTGGAAATGAACGCGTTTTATTAACACTAATGGTGTATACTTGTGTAAAAATTAACTTTGTAATATATTACAGTATCCGGGAGAGGGAGTGGGTCCCTCAGTAAGGGTGATTTAATTGGTACAAAAGATTTTGCAGACATGCAAATTTTTCTAAGGTCATCCTGTAGTTTCAAAGTGAATGTGCAATGAAGGAATTCACTACAAAAATAAAAATTACTACATAGAAATGCCTTATTTAGTAAAGTGTTACTGCATATAAAAGCATTATGTACAATATAGATATAGACTTGGAAAAGCATTACTAATAAGAATAGCATCATTACATAGGTCGGCATTACTACACAGAAAATAATTACTACATACATAAGCATTACTACACAGAAAATAATTACTACATACATAAGCATTACTACACAGAAAATAATTACTATATAAATAAGCATTACTACACAGAAAAGAATGACTACATAGATAAGCATTACTACACAGAAAATAATTACTACATAGATAAGCATTGCTACACAGAAAAGAATTTCCATGAGGATTACTTCTGTCCCCCCTAGAGTCCCTGGCCCAGGCCTTTGGCATCCCGCTGTCTCAGGTGATCGCCAATGACCGGACCCACAAACAGCGGCTGGACAGCCAGCGGGAGGGGACTCAGGATGTGGGTGACCTGGTGACATCCTTCCTGCACTTCACTACCAAGAGGCCCGTCAAAGACCTGTCCAGTAGCAACTCATCTCTCAGCTCCACCTCGGAGACACCCAGTGAGAACACCTCGCCCAACACGCCCGAGCCCGCTCCGAGAGCACGTAGAAGGGTAGGGCTCCCCCTACTGGACTCGGCTGAGAGATAAACAGCAAATCGCAGTGAAACCCGACTGGGTCATTTATGCGCATGAATCCATGCGTCGCTGAAGCCACAGTGCAGAGAGAGGCGCTTCGGCTTCAGCATCTTTTCTGTACGGCAGGGCGCGATGTCTGTGGATTCCATCACTGACCTGGACGACAACCAGTCCCGCCTGCTGGAGGCCCTGCAGCTCTCGCTGCCGGCGGAGACTTCCAACAAGAAGGAGAAGCAACGTGACAAGAAGTTCAGCCTGAATCCCATCTACAGGCAGGTGCCCCGGCTGGTGGACAGCTGCTGTCAACACCTGGAGAAGTACGGTAGGTTTGCGGTGCGGCCAGGCGCGATGACAGTGTCCTCTTCTCGGTGTATTGCACATTACACGAGCACCGAGTGAGTTCTCCTACATTTATCATTGGCCATAAATATTTGTTTATCCTTCTTCTTGCATTTAAATACTGTAGGTCTTCAGACCGTAGGGATTTTCCGTGTTGGGAGTTCGAAGAAGAGAGTACGACAGGTAAATGTTTCTGAACGTGGTTTTACCGACGCTCACATTCTGCGCACATCTGCTGGTCCTGAAAACAAGGCGTGTTTTGATGTGTTCAGTGTAGATGAGCACTCAAGTGTTTATGTAACGTTTTCAAGTGCCCTGCACTCTTGCACTATATCTGTGCCTGAAAAGCATTCAACTGTTTGTTACCATGGGGAAAAAATAAAGGGAAAAATGGTCTCTGATTAAATACTAATAAGTAGCCTTTTAATAGGGCCTCTTCTCTGAGACCAGCTCGGTCACAATGAACCATTTGTATCTCTTACAGGTTCTAATTAGTTTAGCTCCAATTTACCCCTTTCAAATGACAAGAAACCAGGTTTATTCATGGCCTGTGTTTCCTAGTTAGATATACCTAAAAGAAAAGAGGGATATATATACCAAAACCATTTCTACCGTGTTTATGTCAAGTGGCCAGGTCATGTGATGCGAGACAATCACTCTTTTGTTGTAGACGGCTTAGTGCGTCCGCACGTTTGACTGGTGCTGTATGTGAGTTGTTGGAGTTTGAATGTTGCCTCATGGTACTATGGTATTTCACCTGATCTGCATCGGAAAGATAAACAAGGGTAGATATACAGTATGTCATCAAAGCCAGATCCTCACTATGAAACTAGTTTGACAACGGGTGCTATAGAGCGATGGAAGCATCATGGGTCCGGGTAGGGAGACTGGCTTACATGAATGACACCTTAAGCGGCAGCCACAGCTGTGCGCAGGTAGCTGCGTCCAGTGGGTTTGCCACCAGACCCCAGTTTAACTGCGTCGGTGTCCGTCAGGTAACCGGCATTCTGCCATTGTGGCTTCTTTAGCTGCGGCAGGAGTTTGACCAAGGCGTAGACGTCCTTTTGGATGAGGAGCACAGCGTCCACGACGTGGCGGCTCTTCTGAAGGAGTTCTTGAGGGACATGCCCGACTCGCTGCTGACAAGGGAGCTCTACACCGCCTTCATCAACACCACATGTGAGGAAAGAATCTGTCCCCTCACGCGCCGGATCGGGGGTTTTCCGCGGCGACGGCCCGTAACCCTTAAGCTGTTGCTTCGGTCCAGAGAGGGCCTGCCCTTGCACGCCCGAGAGAGATCCCTCAAAAATTTCAGCTAAGCAGTTCAAAGGAAATGGTTTCCATTTGCAATTAAATATCAGTTCTACACTTCGACCGTTAACTTAAACCGTTGCCGAATTCATACTGATTAAATTCCTTACAAAAAAGCTTTGATTTTTAGCACATGAGTTTAATTGGAGCCATCTGTAAGACACATGGCCTTATGGGTATTACAGCAAGGCTGGGAACCTTTTTTACCCTGTTTAGCGAAGTCTTTTTTTTCCAGCTTGTGATTTTTGTCTTTTTTGTGAAATATTTATCTGCATTCGTTGTGAAAATGCTTCCTTGTCTTCTTGGAAGTCCTTGCACGCTACACGCCCGGTGTATCATCACAGCATTTAACCTTCATCCACTACTGACCCTGGGGGGGCTCCGGACACCTCAGTCATTTTCCGCGGCTGCGTGTCGACGCATCGACGCCGACCCTTGACCTCTGACGCAAACTTTGTTCTGGCTCCTCAGCGCTAAATTACGAGGAGCAGCTAGGCGCCCTGCAGATGCTGATATACCTACTGCCTCCGTGTAACAGTGACACCCTCCAGCGTCTGCTCCGCTTCCTGTGCACCGTAGCGGCCCACGCCCCCGACACCTACGGCAAGGATGGACACGAGGTGAGCAGCCAGGGGGGCCTCTTTAGAGCAAAGGGACGCTCTCCTCATATGGGGGAAATAAGGTGGCTGTTATTCAAACAGCCAGCACAGTCCATGAATAGCTTACCCACCTCCCCCCAAATATCCCCGCTCGTCAAAGTTCTGTTTCAGCTTTCTTGCATCAGACGTCATGCCAGACGTGAGCAGTTCTCTTTACAGCTAGATGAAAACCAATCCTGCAGGTTTACCCCCATCATGCACGTGTCGCTGTAAAAGTAAGACACGTTCAGATAGCAGTAGTGGTAGCTTTAGCTCTGTTTCCGGGCTAGAATAAAAAGCACGCACTTTTACAGCTGCAGACACCCTGTTAGACACTTAGAGGGATCCTGCATCCCACGGCCCTTTCCCACGCAGCCCTCTATCTCTCATCTCACTAGCAAACAGTATCGGAGCTTAAATTGGCCAATTTCACGGATGGAGGGGAAAAGAAGGGTTCAGCGTTTTTTTGTCACATGGCTGGAACTCCTCGGAAAGGCCGGAGACAGCCTAGGAAAGTTCCACACTGAAGTGACATCATCCAGAGCTAATTGCATCGGTGACAGGATGAGGAGTTTGCTAATCAGCATTTTTAATGGCAGGACTGGCTCTCGTGAAATTCAGAAACATCACTTTAGGCGACTCAGCGGCTATATACAACCATTTATCAGACGTCCAATTTTGTTAAGTTGTAGCATGTGAAAGGCACTGGGTTGTAGGTTACTCGGTTGTGGATGCACTTTAAGTTTTTTTTTTTCTTTTCTTTTTTTTATCAGGTTTCGTTGTTAAAATTGAAACAAACAGTGCAGATGAACTTTCACCCACAGGAGGAAATACAGAAGGATTTCATAAGGAAATTCATTCTGTATGTTAACCATTACACACCTGAAACCCTCTTGTGTGATTCACATGAAGCCAAAAGATCTTGCATAGTAGCACAGGAAATTAACCTTCTAATCCTGTGGTGGGTGGCATTACAGTGCCCTGTCAATTACCACTTTAACCCCATTGACATTCTACAAGTTTCGCTAAGCGCACGATAATTCCACCCACCATAATTGATTTTGAGTACAGCTACATATGTCTTCCAGCCTTGCAATCTAACAGACCTAGGATCAGTCGAATCCCACTATATATATACCCTGTAGTCCCAGATGATGTTTTGACATATCAGGGAAAAAAAACACACTGTAATCTTCCCGGGAATGGAAGATTTACGTCCAGTCTGTTGATGCTGGACTTGGTCCCAGAATTCCTGTTTCCAGTCCTTCGCTGTTTGTGGCTGATCTAACTCTGAGTATGTTGCCTGGCTTAGGTCGCAGGAAACAAGATGACGTCATTGAACCTGGCCACCATCTTTGGACCTAACCTCCTGCACACGACAAAGAGCTCTGATAGGGAGTTCTCCGTGCAGAGCTCAGCTCGGGCCGAGGAGAGCACAGCCATTATCAGTGTGGTCCAGAAGATGATTTCCTCTAATGAGGCCCTCTTCATGGTGGGTAGGAGGGAATTTAGGGGATTAATGATTCTAGAATCAACATGCTTCCTCTCCCTGTTACCCACACATACCTACGGTAATTCTGTGCTGGTAGTTTTCAGAAAAAGTAAAACTTCCCTGGCTCCTGATCTAAAGGTGTCAGCTTCTTAACAAAACAATACTTAAGTCTGTCCATGTGTATTTTGGAATGTAAGCATTTCTCCTAGTAGAAGAGCACCTTGAAGATTGGGGGATAAAACCTACTAGGAGCCAAAAGAGTAACCTTATGTTTGAGGAAGATATCTTAGCCAACCAAAATTTTAATCACTGCATAATCTGGCCCATTCTAAAATATATTAGTCATTTTGTGGGAGATTGAAGTGCTGAGGACCCTGGCAAAAGTCAGCTTTATGATCCTGCTGTTTTTCATCATTTCTATCCATCCATCTTCTAACCTCTTATCATGGTCTAGATTTTTTCCCTGTGCATAAATATTGTGACAGATGGTAGCCTGGTTTTTAGTACAGTGGTACCTAAGAACTCGAATTTAATCCGTTCAGAATAACTCCGGATTGAATCCTAAAAAGTTTGAGGTCTGATCGAATTTTCCCCGTAATGGAAAACCAATTAATTGGTTCCCGGCCCCAAAAAGATTACATCTCAATATGTTTTTTTAGCATTTACAGTAAACACAAAATGAACCGGATAAGACAAGAAGAGCACATACTGTACTAAACATATTTAGGCACATTTATCAAAACAGTAATTTGTAACGTAAGAAAATAAATGTATCCAAATAATGTGTAAAGTTAAAAAAAAAATCAATGTGTCCTGCCTCATTCGTCCGCTCCTTCCGTCTGCCACACCCCCTCATTAACCCTGTGGAAATCCCCTTGTGATCAGCTGTTTCTGGTTGTTGTCATTAGTCCTCTGTATTTAGTCTGCATTTCAGTTTGTTTTCCCATTCCAGTCATTGTACTGTCCATCTGCGTTTTGCCTGCCTTACCTGTAATTAAACCCCATATTCTCTGATACCCTGACGTCTCTGTTCCGTCCCCACTGTGCACAACAATATTATTATAATTAAATGTATTCATGTTTTATGACTCATTTCCCCGTGCGTATAAGTTATCTTTGGTCGGCGTTACTTCTGAAATTCAGATCAAGTTTTAGGTCATTTTTTTTCGAACTGGTTGCTTCGAGTTTTAAGAAATTCCAGTTCTAATGAGTTCGAAAACTGAGGTACCACTGTATACCACAAAGAGATAAAAGAAAAAATCCTCCAGCTGGTTATTGCGTATTATTTTTGAAAACCTGATACCGTGCATCAGACATAATGTTTCTACTGAATGATGCTTGTCTGTGATTGGCAGTTTAGCTATTTAGCTATTATATCAGTTATTTTGTTATGAATGAAAATGACAGAAGAGTGGAGCATTTCAGCATCCATTGCTGTGAAATCACGGACCTTACAGGTGGCCCCAGATCTTCAGAACGAGGTCTTAATGAGCCTGATGGAGACAGACCCCGATGTGGTAGACTACCTTCTCCGGAGGAAGGCCTCCCAGTGGTTGTGAGTTTGACTGTCTCTTCTTACTTATGCGGTCTTTACTAAAGCGGTATGAGTGAGAGTGTGCAGGAGTGCCCCCTGGTGGTAAATATCCATAAGCTGAAATGCATGCTCCGCCCACACTTTTGAAACAGCCAATTGATAAATCCAGCAGTATGCCTGTACTTCTATGTTTTCGTTGGGCTATACGAGTCATTTTGAGTGTTTTTCTTAACGTGCAAGTAATGGATTTAGCGATTAGTGGTATACATCCCTCAGTGTTTCTAAAAAGGAGCAAAACTGGTTTTCTTAGTATTGCATGAGCTTAAGAAGGTATCTGACATCGTTACCCCCCCAGGAGCACGGAACTCCTCCGCTCTGACGACCATTGTTCCCTGGATGAAAGCCACTTCTCCAGCGACTCTAACAAGGCATCCAGCGGGGACATCTCCCCCTACGACAACAACTCCCCGGTGCTAGCGGACCGCTCTGCCCCTCAGGACCGGGGGGGCGGGCCAGGCCATGTCCCAGAACATTCTGTGCTGATGCCACATGTCGAGGGCTGGAGCAGGGAGCCATGGAGTGCTCAGGCGGACGCCGAGGGTGAGGACGGAAGTTTATTCGCTCGTCTTGCATGCTTGCGTGATTCTGTGCTTGCATTTTTAATGGATTTATTTCTAAAATGTTTGGCAGTTTTACTCATTTATATTTAAGGGTTAATGTAGGACAGGCTGTTTTTTAAAAGCACAGCCTCTCGGGCAAAGAAGCAGCGGGCGTGCCGTTCAACACTGTTCTACGACTGAAATTACGATAAACGTTAAAGTTAAAGATCATAGTAGTGCATTGATTTCCTACTGTAATTCACTGGGCCGACACTATGTGTGCAGTTGTATAAAGATAACCGACATCCTCCTGACCAGCTACATTTGCGAATTCAGCAGCAGGTATAACAGAAAAAAAAATGTGTCTAGGTACCCCAATGAAGGCCACTGCGTTAATGCTTACACGCCGACCTTTGTTGTGCTTCTGGAGTAAACTTTGCACTCTTTTGCAACCTTTGTGCTCCCATTAGGGGCATCTGATGGAAACACCACCAGCTGGGGAGCCTGGCATGCAGCGCTGAGACCAAGCCATCAAGACCAGCAATGCAGAGGTACAGTACCAGTAACGGCATGTGGGCAGTACTGGAGGAAACACAGGACCCTGCGCTTCTGATGTGGATTTACAGGGGAAGCAGGTCTAACTGGCCTTAACGATCACTTGGAAACTGTAACAATATCCATTGTCCCATCGAGATATTTAACTGAATTCTGAGAAAATGCACAAATTCCAAGAGAGCGTTTTGATTGCAACAGAGGGATTTTAAAAGAACCCTTTGGATGTCTGGGACAAATGAATATAAATACAGTCTGTTCCACAAACCCTTACATAAGTCAAATTTTACGTGTGGGATTTGCCGCCACACCAATCAAGACACCTTATACCAAAAATCACTTATTAAAATATTCTAGTAATATGTACTAAAGAACATTTTGGTTATTTGCCGGAAGCTTTTATCCAAAGCATCCTAATATTTCGGAGCAATTGGGGGTTAAGGGTCCTTTTCTGAGGCCCAACTCTGTCAAGTCTGGGGAAAAAAGACACAAGTCCGATTCCACTGAGCCATACACGGTCCCCTGTAGAGGAACACATTCGCATGATCATTTCTGTAAACTCTGCGGATATTTATTAAGTCCAGATTTGTTTATGTTGCTTTTACATGAGTCCAGAACTGCCTGTAGAATCATTGTCCTTGCCGGGAGGAGGACGAGGGGGCAGCATGTGGCAATCAGACTTTGGTTTATGTGCTTTTAGATGTGATCATTCTCAAGCGTGATGTCATCACGCTCGGGTTCGAAAGTGCTGTCGTTTTTTTCCCTTCAGGTTCTCGTGGCAGCTTGTCTGAGTCTGGTTCCCAGAGCTCGGGTGAAGGTGGCGACAGTCACCATGGAAACCAGAAACAGAGTGCGCCTCGCTCACGGGCCGCGACGGTCTCAACCGAGTGCGGACCACACCCCCAGTTGGTGGAGAGACAGAGGCAGCAGTGGCAGAGCCTGGATCCAGTGTCCATCCTGCAGGATGATCAGTCGGCATCCAGGAGGACTCGGCACTGCCTTCAGGGGAGTGGTGTACATGCAGCACCCCCTTACAGATTTAAACCAGCCAATAAAAATGAGGGCAGGCCGCCCCCTCCCTACCCTGGAATCTCTAGGGCAACTGTCACTCCAGCGCCCCCTCCGACTTCACCCGGGGCTAAGTCCTCTGCACCACCAAGTTACTTACGTAGCCAGCAGCGACAGCTGGGCCCTCAGAGACAATGTCCCCCAGCTCCCCTAACTCCCACTGACCCCTTTGGGTCGGTAGGAACTGAGTGGCAAGACTGGCAGAGGGAGAGGTGGCAGATTTGGCAGCTTTTGACATCAGACAATGCAGACACACTTCCAGAGACCCTGGTCTGAGCCAGACATGACAGCCGTCGCTATGGAACACAGGGTCCTCTAGTGGAACGATGAGTATTTAGCTGCGCCCTACAGGATCAAATGAACAAAACACCAGTATGATTATTTTTTATACATCTGGTTATCATTGTTGGCGGCATGGTGGTGCAGTGGTTAGCACTGTT
>JAABNY020000001.1:37099442-37115095 GCA_015164015.2 Brevimyrus niger
GTGCCCGTTGCTTCCGGGATAGGCTCCGGACCCCCCGCGACTCAGTAGGATAAGCGGTTTGGAAAATGGATGGATGGGTTATTGTTGTTTTATATTGTAAAGAAATGTTTATTGTTACAATAGATTTTTTTCTGTTTTGCCGAATAGAAAAAGTACCTCAAATGAAACACACGAAAGTATTAAATATTCGGGTGAATTTGACTGAATGTTGCCTTTATGTAAAATACAAAATCCCATTTAAAGATCAACTTCCCTGTGAAATTGGATTTTTGGCTTTATCATGAAAATCAGTGTGACTTTTCCCCAAGTGCCAACATTTTTGTTGGTGTGTTAATCCTTAAATGATGAATTTCACCAAATTGGTTGATTCTCTTTAGCTGCTTGTAATATTTATTTTGCCTTTTTGTATCGCAGAGCATCATGTTTTTCATGAAAATCAGATATTTCTAGCAAAGATGTTTTTACAGTTTTCCATATTTGTGGGTTTCTTTTGATCTTTTAAATCAGTAAGTTTTGAAAGGATGGTACTGGGGGTAAGAATCATGCCTTTACTTTGTATGTGCATGTGCACAGTTTCCATTAGGGATGGGTGGATTGGTTCTTAAGTATTGATGATTTCGATATAAATGTTTTCATTTTGAGACTCAATTGTAACATAAAAAAAAAATCTTTTTAGCTGGTAAATTAAATGCTATATTAATGATAGGAAACAGGACATGAACAAGTACTGGGTGGGGCCACCCATCACACGATGGAAACACGAAGGAAATGGAGTAATCCTCAACCTCCGCCTTCCCAAACTTTGCCAAAAAGTTTCTGCAATTACAGGAAGTTGGACGGCTCTTAGAGGGCAAAGATGAGGCTGATATGTCTGGTTATCAAGTTAACGTTAAACAATGCCCTGACAATTTGAGAGAAAGTATCACTCGCACAGTATAAAACGTGAACACCTCCTATGTTAAAGCTTCATGTAGACCAGTTTTTCTCAACCCAGGTCTTGGGGACCCCCAGACAGTCCATGTTTTTGCTCCCTCACAGGGGAGCAAAGATGTAGACTGTCTGGCAGGGAGCTGAATGGAAGCAGATGCAATACTGTCTGGGGGTTGCCCAGGGGTCAGGTTGAGAAACTCTGATCTAGACAGCTATGAACGTGATTTACAAAGCTACAAAAGCGCTATGTAGAAGCATAGCCTCCATAATGTATGGATTTTATAAATTTGTATTTTTTTGTATATAGCAGATAGTTACTCCTTATGACTTCTAAATTTTGTCAAATGTATATTACTTTTAATGTAAATATAGAGCATACTTTCTCGATCAAAATGTAATAAACAAAATGACCTTTCTGTTGTTTGACAATTGGTAACCTGCTTGTTTACATCCCGCCCATATGACAGTATGTGTCATATGACCGTCCTCTCATCACACCTGGGCAATATTTACATTCTCACATTTGCTCACTCTCCGGAGACCCGCGCCTTGAAAGGTGAGCTGGTTCTCCTGCCTCTGTGTTCATAGGTGTGTATGTTTGCTTTTGACCTGCTGACCTGCAAACAGGGGGGAATGGAAGTTAGATGGTTAAGATGGCCTTTAAAAGGGCTGCTCATTCATAGAACTGCTTCGTCGTGGCTCAGCGTGTAACACCGTTGCCTTACCCCTCTGGAGTCGGCCGTTTGATTGGCCTCTTTGCTCTGTGCGCCTCTGAGCTTCCTGTTTTTGTTTGCTGGTGTGTAGGAAGAATGGGGGGTCGAGGAAATATGTACCCACCAATATTTAACATGGAAACTGATCACTAATCCCCTCTAAATAGATGTTGATGTTTAAATTATTAAGCTGCGCCCCCTCCCCCATCACATTTTAAATCTCCTTCACTGTTGATTGCATGACTTTATATAAGAATGTGTGTGCCCAGTGATAGACTGGCATCCTGTCCTGGGTGTGCCCCTTGAGTCCTGTGCTGTCTCACATGGGCTCCAGAACTCCAGAACGTCACCCTGTCCTGGATCAGAACTGGAATATAATAATTTTATTTCGGTCCTTCGAAAACAATATCCCATGCCAAGCAAATGTGCAAATCTATAAATAAGAAAACCAAAAAAGTTGTAGCTGAAGCCTTGCCTATTATACCTACCCTTTATGCATTATTATCTGACGAATGACACTTTTTACTGAATTGGATGACACAAGAAAAATAAAATTCATCGAACATTTCCCAGAATATACAAAAATAATTTAAAACCTACATAATAACAGAAATACAAATTCCATCCATTAATTTAAAATTTAAACCGATACGTTTACAATTTAATTCTCATTCATATAATTGTTTATAACCTTACATTCATACATTTTCTTAAATTCGCAAAGCGATTTACAAAGTTTTAGTTCCTTGTCACATTTATTCCATAAATTAACCCCTTGTACAGATATACACCTATTTTTAACGTTAGTTCTTGCCCTTGCTTTTTTAAACATATACACTCCTCTTAAATTATACCCCTCTTTGTCTTATTTTGAACAGCCTCTGAATATGATTTGGAAGTAGATTATTATAAACTTTATACATTATCTGTACTGTATATAAATCAACACATTTTAAAGCATATAAATTAATAAATATTTTATTTGTTGGTTCATAGTAATCAGCCCCTTTAACAATCCTTATGGCTTTCTTTTGTAATAATATTATAGAATTTTGAATATGTTTAGACATATGACCCCAAACCTCCACACAATAAATGATGTATGAAACTATGAGTGCACGATACAATATATATAAAGTTTTTCATTCAAAATATGTTTTATTCTATTTAATATTGCTATATGTCACGCCCAGCTCCCAACGATCCTGATTGTGTGCCACACCCACCTCATTACCTCTTGTTTTGCCCTAATTGGAGTCACCTGTTGCTTGTTAAGTCCAGTGTGTTTGGTATTTAGTCAGTGTCTCTGTAGTGTTTCCCCAGATCGGTCATTGATGTTTCCAAGTGTGAGTACCCTGCCTGTTTTCCTTCATTAAACCCCTTTTGTTATCCTCAACTGGAGTTCCCTTGCCTTCGTTGTCCGCCCTTCACTCACCCGAACGTTACACTATAGATTTAGACATTTTTGTTTTTACATAATTTATGTTTTCCAACATAGTTTATGAACACCCAAAAATTTATTGTTATATACTCTTTCTATTTCTTCATTATTGATCCTCAGTTTAACTTTTATGTTACATTGTCGATTACTTAATATTATGAACTTTGTTTTACTTAAATTCAGTGAAAGTCTGTTATCATCGAACCATTTTTTAAAAAACATCAGCTTATTTTCCACAATATTCAGAAGCTGTTCCAATTTTTTTGCTGAACAATATAAATTTGTATCATCAGCAAACAAAACCATATTTACAATTTTAGACACATTACAAATATCATTTACATACAAAACAAATAATTTAGGGCCTAACACCGAGCCTTGCAGAACACCACAAGTAACTTCTCTTAAATCTGATTTAACATTATGTATTTGTACAAACTGATATCTATTGTCAAGATAACTTTTTATCCAAGCAAAAGCTCTTCCTCTTATGCCATATCTCTCCAGTTTCATCATTATTAAACCATAGTCAATAGTGTCTAAAGCTTTTTTTAGGTCTAGGAAAACCCCCACAGTGTATTCGGAATAACTGATATATGGGTAAAACTGCATCAAAATGAAACATTTTTGAAGGAATTTTTTATTAGAATTATTTTAAATATTTTCTGGTAAATATTAAACTGTATAGAAACAGGAGCAACTATATATTATATGGGCAGGTTTATATACTGGTAACATACACATTGGAGCAATACACATTGATGTATATTACATTGTTACCACTATTATGTAATGATAGATGGAGACGCATGGATTCTGAATTAGAGATGGCTTTGCACACACCATTTGCAGTTTTTTTCAATCATTTTCACACTTCAATACCTCAATACCATGTCTACGTTTTCACAACACTTTACACAGTGGGCTCTACCAATACACACCTGAGCGCATCATTTAACCTTTAGTGCAAAGTGCACTACAACCACCAAAATGTTTCACAAAAGTGACTCATGCTGCCATAACAATGACAAATGCTGTCAGCCTACAACACTACTGGGGCACTCAATGTTCATTGAGCTTAAAAACACTTCTTTCAGCATTGCAAATTGCATATATAAAGTGTGGCTGTATTCTCCAGTTACTGGAGTGCCCAGTACAGTTTCACGAATTACTGTCATGTTGCATTGTAAACATGAGCTACTTAAATTGCAATATCAACCAATTCTGAAATGCTACAGTACAATATATTTCATTAGAAATCATATAGGTGCTGCTGTTTCTTTTTTGCAGTAATTACATATTTCACTTCTAGCAGAAAATGCCAATCAAAAGATGGCCCCTTTTGTACATATGGCAAATTGGCACTAACCAAACAAATTCCTAGATAGGTTCTTAGCTGAAATTTCAGGCTGCTGTGTGTTTTCATTCAGCTTTCCAGCTTCGACCACTGTAAAATACTTGGGGTGATCTAGAGCAGGGATCTCCAAGTTCAGTCCTGGAGAGATGCTGTTTAATAGGTTTTCTATCCTACCTGGCTTCTGATGAGTCACACCTATACTCAAGTAAATACCAGGAACAGTCTTTGCTCATCAGAAGCCAGGTAGGATAGAAAACCTACTGGACAATAGCTCTCCAGGACTGGACTTGGAGATCCCTGATCAAGGGGGATGGTGGTGGTCTAGTGGTTAGGGATCTGTTCAAAGTTTTGCTGGTGTCAAACACTGACTGAGAGAAGTATTCATGAAATTTGGGGGAAGTGGTGATTGAATGCATATTGTGTCGAAGCAATGCAAACGTATACATAGTTTAGCTCACATGGTGCAATGGTATGGTGCATTTGTTGTGAAAAAGCGCACATAATATTGAGACACACGTTAAAATGACTGGAAAAAGCTGTAATAACATGAACATTGATTACTGGAGTGTATTTTTGTGGCTGAAGTGCCTTTTCACAGCTAAAACTGTGAATCACTTCTGCATAACACTATGGCCAAAATATGAGCACATGTCATTTTAAAATCCAGTTTTGTGATATAGGCACATTACAACTGCAGTATGTCTTTTCAATTTAAAATGTTACATAAATCTGTACTTTTCAGATGTTTTGAGTACATCATGGAATAAACCATTTGCTTTAAGCTTATGATACGCATATCAGTAACGTGACTTTTTACAGTGGGTGTGTCCCCACAATATAATAAAAAAACAGTTATTTGTTTGGTTCCCACAAGGGGGAAACTCAGTTTTTTTTTTTTTTTAAATCTGTGATTTTGATCAAAAAAGTAAAAATGCTAAAAGTCTTATATTTCTTTGGTTACTTATGGTTAAGGTTATGTATGGGTTGGGGTTAAGGTTGTCATTGTTGGCATTTAGGGTTTTTTCCATAGAAATGAATGAATGATCATCATCATGTGTGTGTGTGTGTGTGTGTGTGTGTGTGCATGCATGGATTGCATGTTTTCCCCATGTTATCACTTTCACAAACATATGATTCTAAATGTACCAGTGTCATTAAAATGGGTTAAATACAGTTAGAATAGTTGACAATAAGTGAGGTGCGTTGCTGCACTAGTTAGCAATATTGCATCACACCTCTGGGACCAGGGTTTCTGTCTCCATCTGAGTTCCAAGTGTGTAGAGTCGGGTTTCCTCCCACAGTCCAAAAACATTCTGGGGTTAACTGGAGTTACCAAATGGTCTGTAGATGTAAATGGCCAGCAATGGGTGCCCCATCTTGGCTTGTTTCCTGTCTTGTGATCGTAGGCTCCAGACCCTCTTTGACCCAGAATAGGACAAGCGCTTACCAAAAATGGGTGGATTGTGGACAATACAGATAGCAGCATGCCTTTGCTTTGTGGAATCATTAAGTAAAGCATGCCTTGTAGTTCTGATGTGGAACCACTAGGGGGAAACATCAACACAGGGGAGAAGCATCTACATGCAAAAATTCACCATATTTTGGGAGGAAAATTTAAGTAGAGCTGCATACATATGTAAAGACTTTTCAGTTTTTATAATGACCACTAATAGATATGTGTAAAATTTGATACAATTTCACTTTTCTGAATTCTTATTTGCCAGTCCTTCCTATACTTTCTTCATGAGTTCAAGCAAAGCTGACAGGTGTGATGCACGCCGGCTCTCACTGGGGGTCCATGCGCTGGGGTCCCACTGCGTGAGACACACTGGCCGTCCAGTGCTGTGCCCACAGCCGGGGCTATGCAGAGGAAACGATGTATAGAAACCTGCAGTCTGCTGTGCATTGAGCCGTAGCCAAAATCAAAGAGCATCCTACAGAGGCGGACATTCCAGGTCCAGAAAGTAAAAATCCAAACCGGGATTTTGTTTCAACCAGCCAGTTGAGGATTCTGTGAATGTGACTCTTTATAGTCAACTGGTTGGTTGAAGCAACATCCTGGTTTGGATTTTTACTTTCTGGACCTGAAATGTCCGCCTCTGAGCATCTAACTGCACATTACTAAAATCAGCGTGTATTTAATATACAGCCTGAAATGTATATAGAAAAACAGAACCATAGACAGGTCCGCTAATGTGATTTCTTAAGTTCTTGCCTTGGTGACAAGGCTTAAACTTTAAAATGTAAAACAAGAGAAAAATTAACGTAAGTCATATTTTATTTGTTCTGCCTGATGGTTTCTGACGAATGGTTAGCCGTCATGATAAGCATGGGTCAATATTCAAAATTTGAATTACGAATCTCAGAACATAAGTCAGGGGGTCGCCCTGGCAGGCATTAGCATTAGCTATACGTTATATATGTCACACGTGTCGATGTTTGATGTCAGAGTAAAAATGTGTCAAAAAATGCACCCGGCATCACGTTTGGTAAAACTGAAGAGAAAACAAACTGGAAGGCAACTGACATAAAGTATTCCCTGCACAATAGAGCCATAAAAGTCGCAGAATTTCAGTTTTAATAAACATTTACTATACTAATAGGCCTTGGTTTTGCTTTCTGGAGACATTCGGATATTTCCGTTACTCTTGTCGTGTTCCTGCCCACTCATTGGTTGCTATACTGGCTGCATGTGGTTACAGCCTCCTGGTGCCTTCAGCTTCACACGAAACCTTCTTCCCTCCGGCGTGCGGCTCCTGCCTCGTGGCCCAGTCCTTCTCTCTCTGTTGGCAGCGTAGCGTCGACCTCAAGCACAGCCCTCCTCTGCAATAAGCCGTCCTCGCCGCTCCCAAAATCAGGGGCAAAGAAGGGGGTGGAGCGGAAACGGCGCCTCCCGTTCACTTTTATAGATTCTGCGGGGGCGTCACCGTTTACCGCCGCGCTGTTTCCACGGCGTTAACGCGGTGCGTTATGCATACTTTCCAACATGCTGTCATTGATGGCGGTCCACTGCAGCTGGGCTTATGTTAGACAAAGGAGAGAACGCCCTTGCGGGCCGGACAGGAGCACTTTGGGGTGGGGAGTGAAGCCAGGGTCAGTTCTACGGTTTGAACTTTAGGGGGGGGTTTAGCCCCCTGAAGAAGTCTTGGACACCACAAGTCCCCACCCTCCCATATTCCATGTGATTACATTTACTAAAGGAGGGGCTAGTTAGGGTCTAAATCTGCCTAAAGTTAACGGCATAGCACATAGTTGATGCTCGAGCCTCTGTATTTACAAACTGCGGACCATGAGATGCACAGGCTGTGTGTGGTCACATGACCCAGTGTGCTCCTAGACAAGGTGATGTAGTTGTTCTTAGAGAGGATAAAAAGATTTGAGCTCTGACCTGTGGTTCTATCATATACAAACCCCAGTGACAGTACTTGTCATGTGCCCACACCGAATACAAATGGAAAATGCGTTGAATTCTGTTAGTATTTATGTATATGTTAAGACAAATTCAATCTTGGCCCAGATGAAACTTGACACAAACATTTGACACAGGCTTTTCTCATTTGCTTCCTTCATACCAAATGTGCATAGAATGGCACAAAAGTATTAAGAATAAACAAGAAGTACTGAGAATACTTGAACAGTTGGAATTTTCATCTGAGGCCATGAACAAACTCTTGATCTCTGACCTCTGACCTCTGACCTCTACATCTGGGCTAATGGGTCCAACATACGAGGTTCGCTAAATGAATCCAACAATTAAAATCCATAAACCTGTACCGTTTAAATGTTAAATAAATACGTACTAATGATCTTCTAGAGATTTGGGGTATATTCCAAGGAAAACTGACTGCTTGACTCATGTTGGGCTGGGCTCATAGTCCTCCTGGACCTGTTACAGATTCTTGAGCAGAGGCCCGTCTCTCGTGTGCTTTGCCTGGGTTGTGAACATAAACACGAAGCAGTATCTTTGGGATCCGAGACTTTGCTTGATACTGAATGTTTTTCAGGATCTGTGCTGTAAGTACGGAAAAGCTAACGCCCCAGGTATAAATGGTGCTTCATCTCTGCCTGGCCCTATAAAACCTGTGTGCTCTCATTGGATCTGAGAACTCCTTTAGAAGATAATTAAATCTCTCACAGTATTTGCTCATAAATATAATAATTACAACACTCTGTAGTGTCACCCGCCCGCCCAAGTGTCTGCACTAATCACAAGTCATGGCTGCTAGCTCTCTGAAATACTGCTCATGTTTATTATATGTGTGTGTGTGTCATATTAAAGAGTGAGTCAGTCAACTATGACTGATAAACCTGCCTGGCCTTTAAAAAAAAAAGTTTTGCTGGACGGCTATAGCCGTCTGGACTTGGATATATATATATCAGGGCTGTCAAAATTAACGGGTTAGCGCAGATTAATCCATCATCATGATTAATCTGAATAAAATTTTGCAATTTGCAGTGCAGAATGACTCAAAATCCCTGAGATGTCTCTGTCGAGCCATTTCGGGCAATTTTGGTGCATTCCATTTGCCCTCGGAACTCGTATTTCGAGTCGGATTCCGAGATTTGAAGCCAGAAGTAATGACATGCACGCTCCTGCTTCTCAGAGATCCTATCTCAGAGCAGCGCGGAGTTCAGAATCTAAGATGCCTGCGCCCTTTATCAACAGAAGGGATAGTTGTAGTTTTATACTGTTTAAGCACTACTTCTCATTTGTGGCTCATTAAATTGGTCATACAGACTATAGCGTTCAACTTATCTGTGGACAAGTTGCTACGAAGTTTTATACGTAAAGCAGCACGCGTAATGTGTTATCAACTGATATTGCTAACAATGGCAATTAACGGGGCTAGAATTGGATTTCATGATTAGTCTAATTATTTGTCAGATTTACGGTAGTTCGGGCTAATTGTAAGTGAACGAAGGTTCATTTAAACTGAGGTACCCTAAATCCAACAAGTTGTCTGGCTAAGCAAAAAAATCTTGCTTTTTGATATGGGTCCATGGTATTGCACTTCTGTGGTAAATGGAATGCATCTGACTCGTGTTCAAGGTGTTCAATAAACATGTTACGTACATATATATTCCATTTTTTCTTGAGTCTGTTTGCTCATGCAAAATGAAATGTGATTAATTTAGATTAAAAATGAATGATATTTAATCGTGATTAATCTAAATTAATCCACAGCAGCCCTCAGGACGAGGCCTGCAGCTGTTGGTAAGAATGATTTGAGTGCCTGTGCATTGCCACTTTTTTGGAGCAAGTCTGGATGGGGAGATTTACCCATTACACAGGTCCTGTCTGGGGATGATCATTAGGGTCCTTCTGTCTGCCAAGGTTAGGGGCTGCTAATGGGGACACACCTACCTGGATTCTGCACCAGTCAGGAGGCCACCCGACACTAATCGAAAGTTGCCAGATGGAATCGCAGAGAGAGAAAGAAACATTCTGCAAAAATTTTGGAAGACATGAAAATGGTCCCTTGATGAAGTGATTGAGCTAAAATTTGGGGTTTATTTGGGGGTTTGGGATGGGCTGAAATTGAGTAAGTGTCTGGGTAGTGTAAGGTCAGGACGGCAGGGAAACTGCAAAAATAATTAAAAACTGCAAAAATAGTTTCTTGCACGAGTCCCAGTGAACCCATACAGTTCTTTCTTTAGAGCTGCTTTAGTAAACATTCAATTCGACGGGCACTAAATCTAAAGACACAGGCTAACCTGCATTGACCTCTGGGCCCCTTAAGTCCAAAATACTCAGAAGGACAAATGGTGATAATTCTCATGATTCCCCTGGGAGACAAGCTTATTGGACAGCAGTATAGATGAGACCACAAAAGGCCAGAATGTGAAGAGCAGCCAAGCCAGAGCCCACGTCATGCCAAGAGAAGGGTAGAGTTCTCCCAGCCCTGCACGACGGCAGGGGGAACTTAGAAAGGCTGGGCTGTGGGAGAGATTGGCAATGTCAGAAGTGGGGTGAAGTCCAGACCTGGGAACCTCATCCATGCTTGGGATGAAAAAGGGAGAAAAGGAATAAAGGGAAAAGAACCACGAGAAGATGAGGTGTTTGAGATGGGGTCCTAATTCATCTGCATTCTTGAAAGTACAACCAGTTTTGGCACATCTGGGGGGCACAAACTGCTGCTCAGTGCCAAGCGGCAACTTTTACCTCTCTCAACAACTTTTACAGCCCCCTACCACCCCCACCCCCAGTTTGAAAACTCTTACCATTGCTCCCCCGCCCCCCCAATCCCTACCACACGAGATTTGTTCTGGCACCGACACTGAGTACAATGAATAAACTAAAAATTGCAGCCACGCTGACTTACTTAACAACGGAATGAGCGGAGTGTTTGTACCATTAGCACAGCATGGAAAAAGGCAGTGAAGGCGAATGGTAGTGGGAGCGCTGTGACGTCAGCTGCAGGGTTTCCATGTGCACTTACCGCATCACCCTGGGAGGGGATAGTCTGTCATCAGCAGATCTGCTCCACAAGTGACGCCTCACTTTTTCCTCTGAGTACTGGGTACTGATTCCCTTAATGGGCCCAGGACGTTTCTGATACTTTGGTTATCTCATTTCAATCGGAGCCACAATGAGAGCACTTGAGATTTCGCTGGACATCAGGAAACTTCTCTGTTTGTGTCACAGGCACGTCTGAGCGAGTGTCATTGATTTAAACATTGATTAAAAAGTTTACATAGGGTCAGGTACAGCTAGGATCGTACTGTTGGTAAAGTGTGTAATAATCACGCATGGATCTAGTAAAAACCTTTAGCAGACTTTTGGATGTAGTCCTACCACAGTCCATTGTTGCTTAAGAATAAGTCTTTTTCTTGGATGTTTAGATATTTTCCACCGAATTATCAATTGGCTTATCCTCAGGCTGAGCTCATTGGCAGTGTTTTAACTACAGTCATGAATTTCCTTCTCTTCAGTCTTGGCAGCGGCCTCAGCTGCAACCCATCGTCACTTATCCACACTGTCCTCAGACACCGAAGCTGTTGACAACATGTACGCACACTCTCTCTCCAGAGCCCTTGCAGCCACAGTCTGCCAGCCGCCCGGCCGTTACGGTTTTCCTGGGGCGTCCTACCTTCCATTTGCTAGAATTACAAAAATCAAAGTCATTATTATTGGTCAGAATGCAGAGAAACAGGTAACAGCAGCCGAGCCTTTGCTGGAAAACACTCCGAACATTTGCTATGGGCCCTTGAGCATTTGTTATAGCAGATGTTGTCCAAATTTTGTACAGCTAGCGTTTTGTGAACTTGACTTGCATTAGAAAGACCAGAAGACTTAGTGTTTCAGTCATAATTATTTAAATTTTTAATATCCATCCAAACCCTTTTGCAGAACAATGTATTTTCCTCCATTCCCATTGGTCAGAAACCCACCCATGTGACCCACTCGCAATTGACTCAGTTTCGAAGACAGTCATGAAATTTTGCAGAAGATACAAATCGGGCTACTCTTTTAATGACTTGTTTTATCCAGATGTTTTTCATTTTATTTTATTTGCAGGAAGCAAACTGGATAGTTGTGAAACAACAGAATTTTCTGTCCCAGAAAACAAATGGTTTTACTCCATTTGTACTACATAACACACAACCTGTCACAGGATGAACACACACACAAACAGAGAGAGAGAGAAATAAGGAATACTATATACCTTTGTAAAATTCTGTTTCCCCTTTTGGAGACTGAAAACATTTTCCCCATAAGGTTAAAACAGCAGATTTTTTATCACATTATACAGACGTTTCACCTTGTCTGCTGCACGGCACACACACAAGGTAATTCACCTCACTGCATGTTTTTGGATGGTGGCCAGAGTCTGGAAAGTCCAAGGGAAACCTCATGAAACACGGGGAGATACTCACACTTGTGCACACAGCCTGGAGGTGTGACGTTACTGCAGTAACCCCTGTATCACTGCATTAACCCCTGCATCACTGCACCACATCCACTGCGAAGGTATTTTTGCTATTTTTGTAGGGTGTTCTTTTAACCTTCCTATGGTGTGCCGACCCGTCTGTAAGATTGAAATGCATTAAAGCACCAAATAAATTTGTGTACTGCATCAGGAACTTCTATTTAAACAAAATTTAAATAAATAAATAAAAATCGCTCGGCGAAGGGATGCCCAGACATGCCCAGGCAAGGCAAGATAAGACCAATTCAGTTTATTTATATAATTCTCCTGAGGTTTATTTTACCATTACTTTTTTACTGAAAAAGAGAGGTATGCTGTCACCAGAAAGGTCCAGAAAGCCACATCAAAAACATTAAAACCAATCTTTTCATAGGTAAGGAAGCTGAACAAGGTAATCAAGAGGTAAGAAATAAATTGGATAAATTATTGTTTTGAGCGTATTTTATGGCTGATTTGAGACACGGGTCGGCACTGACCCATCTAACATAAGCGATAGGAACAGAAAGCTAACATAGGACAAAGATAAAACATTCACGTATTTGAAGCTGTTCCTTAGTTAGAGAGCAACATAATACACTACACAATACATTAAATTCACTTATTTACCCACTGGGGACCTTTATGTGCTCTATGTTGTAATTTTACAAACAGGTATGATGCAATATAATGGGGTTGTGTGTGGTTCAGTAGTGTGGGACGCTGCATCTGTGATTGGAAGGTCACTGGTTCAAATTCCAGGGTCAGCATAGTTTCGCCCTTGAGCAAGGCTCTTAATCCCCAATTGTTCCAGGGACTGACTGACCTCGCCTTCTCCAAAATCTCTGCTTCTTTGAATGAAAGCTTCTGCTGAATAAATGAAGTGTAATACAATGCCTTACATTTTGCCGATTACCCCATTTACATGATCTTTCTTTAGGCTTTATACATCAGTTGTACCTTCCTACACCACTGCAGGGCAGGTAAAATATGCCCGTCGCTGGTCCTGTATCTTGCAGATGCAGTCGACCGGCTTGGCACT
This sequence comes from Brevimyrus niger, assembly GCA_015164015.2. Taxonomy (NCBI): domain Eukaryota; kingdom Metazoa; phylum Chordata; class Actinopteri; order Osteoglossiformes; family Mormyridae; genus Brevimyrus; species Brevimyrus niger. The sequence continues at coordinate 37,112,833 of JAABNY020000001.1, forward strand.
GCGGGCACATACATGTTTGTACAACTGTAGCCTTGTAGGATTTGAGAGCAAGTATCTGGAATTAATTCCCAATACTTGAAACTGAATCGGGAATGGAACTGACTCAGACTGCATTCCCACCACTCTCCGCAGGGATCTCGGCACGCCGAAGTTCCTTGTCCTTTTCCTCTGTCACGCTCCTCTGCAGTCACTCTTATTCCTAGTGTGAAACATACAGTATGATTCTCTGTAGTACAGATCAGGGGGCGCCGGTACGTGCTTCATCTTCTTCTTGTTTTGTTAGTTTTTTCTTGTTTTTTCTTGGCCTGTCGTCTGGCTCGAATAAATGCTATGTGGTGAGGAGGATGAGACTTTGTCAAAGGAAACTAATGATTCAGAGCGGATGAATTTGACAAGTCTGTGCAGGGACCCAGAATGGCTACAAAAATCCCAGCATGAGTCCCGCTGCGGCCTGTGAACGGCTGGGACCAACATACCTGGGGCTTCCTCAGCGAGCCGGCTGCAATGATGCAGTGAACTCACTGTGGAACTGTGTTTCGGGAACTTTAAGAAGACGATGGAGTTAACAGTACTATCTCTCTTCTTCTCTGGAAATTAAATCTCTTAATTAACATACAAAACCGCTCTTACTGTGTGTTGAACCAAATGTCTCCAGGTTATGTTAAAAGCAAAAAATGGCACCAAATCAATTTGAAGAGATCATTTTTTTCAAGCATAATAAAATATATTTTACAATGTCGGGAAAACAACAGAAGTAATTTATACGTACTATCGTATTATAGCATATAATATAGCATATTTTGACTCGATATATAAACTTTTTGAGAACGGAGGAATTAACCTGGTAAGCATAGGGTTCCCATTGCTCGGTTGAACTAGAGTGCTTAAATCATGAACTGATAGTGGGATTAGTGCCAGTGATGGTCCTTATGTGATTGGATGGTTTCTCAGTTATTGTATCATAAAGTAGCCCTTTCAAAACATCAGCAACCTCAAGAGCAATGCATAATGTGAATCGCAGTCGTCAGTGTCGAAGACAGTCATATCGAAGGATGCTCACTTCCTGTGAACCAGCAGTACTGTGCTATTGAGCTGAGCGAAGGGAGTAAGGGCTCCTTAAAACCCAAAGGGGACTTATAGACAATGGTAAATGCTGATCCAGGTGATGAGTGTTCACTTATGCCAAGTGTAATTTGTGGGGTTCACTTGTACTGAGGCATTTCACTGACGGGAAAAAACGATTCAGCTGCCCCTAGAGATCGCTATATAATATATTCTTTTAAAAATACTATATTATAAATCTTGTCAAATGTATATTGGCCATTTTTTGTGAGGTCATTCAGTCTAAGAAACAAAATCTGTAATTATAAATCATTGAACGGGTTAGGAATAAATTAAACATGTTTGATGCACAATTTGAAAGCATGAAACTTGTGTCTTTTGTGATGACATTAATTCTGTCAGGGTGACGTAATCTCCTGAAAGCCATAATAAGTTTTAAAGCACTGAAGGGTCTATGGTCTGTTTCTTGTACCTTACTGTAATCAGTGGATTTTTTTTTTCAAATTTAAAGTCTATAGCCATAATTCTATCAGAGGAAGACCGCAGGAAGATGGTCGTTTCTGATTCGCATATCAAGGGCAGAAACTCGGCTGCCTGTAGTGGTTCTTTCCCCATATGGTTCCAGCAGGTCTTCAGCTGGGAAAACAAAGCCTCCTTGGTCAGACGTGCCCAGCCGTAAAGGTATGGCCCTTTGCCGGGTACTGACATGACCGAACGAGAGCCAGTTAAATCAATGATGAAGCACATGTTAATTGTGCACTTTATGAATTACCAAGACATCAACCTCCAGTGAATCGCTGGCTTTGGGTTTTCAAGCTCACTTCAGCATTCACTTTGTGCAAAGTAAAAAGGCTGCTTTTATTTCGCCTTCTTTTGACTTCATAAGTCAATATATCCACTTTAGAATGGAGACTGTCACAGAACACAGTTTCAGAGGTTATCTATTAGCTTTAACTCAAAACTCACCACTCAGAATGCCAAATTGATTCTAAGAGAATGGTTAATTTAAATTTATGATTCATGATTATATATGTGAATTACATTTCACTGCAGCAAAATCATGTATTTTTAAGCATCTTTAGATTTATCATCCATCCATCCATCCATTTTCCAAACCGCTTATTCTACTGGGTCGCGGGGGGTCCGGAGCCCATCCCGGAAGCAACGGGCACGAGGCAGGGAACAACCCTGGACAGGGGGC
>JAABNY020000001.1:37115195-37137619 GCA_015164015.2 Brevimyrus niger
AACCGGAGTACCCGGAGGAAAACCCACGACGGCACAGGGAGAACATGCAAACTCCACACACATGTAACCCAGGCGGAAACTCGAACCCGGGTTCCAGAGGTGTGAGGCAACAGTGCTAACCACTGCACCACCATGCCGCCCCTAGATTTATCAATATGAAGGAAATTTTGTGCATTGTTTTCCATGTTTACAGGTCACTCATCTGCATTTTCTGTAGCTTCCCTTGGAAAACCTATTGTTCTTAGACATGACTGTATACTTTTTGCTTGGATTTTCTAGGTAGAGCATTCCTCACCATGGCCCTCATGTGCAAACCTGCAGCTCAGAGGAACTAAATGGCAGGAGCGAGGGAGGTAGGTGTTTCCACACTCGATGAGGAGGAGTAATCTCCTGGCAGCTGCAGAAATATCCTCTTCGCAAGAGTGAGACGATAGACTTTGCCGCTAGTGAGCCTGATTTACTCCTTGGTCCTGAGAGGCAGTCAAAAACAAAGGGCAAGAATGGGGAAGCAGGTAGGAGGCAAACAAGTTTTGAGTCTTGTGGCAATAGAGAACTGAGATAAAAAATGTGCTCTTCTGATTTGCTTTGTTATTGTCTGTGTGAGTATTGATTATGGTATCACTATCATTGTGAGTATGAATAAATATCATTGTGAGTAATGCCGCATCATTCAAATAGCTTGTAAGAAGGACCTGAAATGAACGTTAGATTTACAAGGATTCAATAATCCTTACCGTTACCTTTTGTAACTAGGACACCCAGCAGCAGTATAAAATCACTGGAAACACAAGCCCTGTTTTATCATGTTTTTTCATGTCTTCAGTTTCTCAGTTATATCAGCAGAACAGAATCTGACCATAAACACAAATTGCATGATCCTAAAAGCTGAAGAAAATGTTATAGGGTCAGTCCTAACCAGCTGCTATGGTAATTCTCGTGCCAGAATAATGATACTATGAACTGCACAGATTCATTTTGCTAATGTAACTGAATTTTGGGTGTTAAGCAGTCTTGCTGCATTTGATAAAAAATGAGAGCTTGTATGCACTGGCCTGGTCCTTGTTGGTTTCTGGTTTTTCTGGTTTGTGTTAGACAGCAAAACAGCGGCTTGATAAGCAGCTCTACTTGGCTTCCAAATGTAATCCCACGATTGCCCATAAAATCGGCCTGTTCTCCGTGTTCTATGTATCTGTCCACTGTCACAATGAACCAGGTTTTTCACAAGCGAATTTTCATGCCAGATACGTCTCATTTTTCAAGATACCATTGGGGGAGACATTCACTATCAAATATTTTGTTTGGCTGGTGGGTGTCAGAGAGCCATGAAAAGATCAAATACTGCAACCGGCAGTGTTCCACCAGATGTGTTCAATAATGGTTTTAGAATGGTTTTGCTACAGTAAAACCCTAGTATAATCTTGGTCATAAACCATGGTTTTTGTTTCACCATGGTCTTTCCAAACCATAGTAGTACTATGGGTAGTACGAAAGTACTATAATGCACCATAGTAAAACTATGATTACTGCATAAAACCATAAGAAAACATAGTGAATTTTCATAAGGGTATATATATATATATATGATATATAATAAACTAATATACCGATGGTCTTCTTCAAGAACCCCCCTACTCCGTACTCTAAATTGCTCAAAATTTTCACACCAGATATGTCGTATTGTTCAAGTTACCATTGTCAAAAAGCCACAAAGAGATAAAATACAGCAACCTGCAGTGTTCCAATATATGTATTTGCAGATGTACCATATGGCCTCCCTAATGGCTTCCTGGCAGCATTTTCCGAAACTGAAACGTAACACGATTTGGCTCTCGCTGTGAGTGACATGAGCAGCACAGTGAACAAATATGTACCATCAAAGATCAGGTTGGTCATCCCAGTCCAGAGAAGAAGGAAAGCTTTTGCAGGGAAGCTCCTGTAGGAACAAGCCCTGCTCATCTGCTGAGAGGATCATGTCAGGGAATTGGAGACAAAGGGTTTCATCTGGAGGAATTAGGCCCTCCTGACACTGACAGTAGTACAGTATATAATGGTGAAAACAATTTATATCCTGTTTTCCCAGAGGTTGTCAACAAAATTCTTCATTTGATTACACAAGGACCGAGTGAACATCGGTTCCTAATACTGCACATTGCTTACAGTATATATATGTACCCTTACGAAAATTAACCGTGGTTTTACTACGATTAAATAACCATGGTTTACAATGGTTTGCCGTTTTTCATGTTTTTTTCGGTAACTATGGAAACCATGACTATGGTTTTATCATGGTTTCGCTACAGTTAAACCCTAGTATAATCTTGGTCATAAACCATGGTTTTTGTTTCACCATGGTCTTTCCAAACCGTAGTAGTGCTATGGGTAGTACGAAAGTACCATAAGGTACCATAGTAAAACTATGATTACTGCATAAAAACCATAAGAAAACATAGTGAATTTTCATAATGGTATATATATATATGTGTATATGATATATAATAAATTAATATATCGAGGGTCTTCTTCAAGAACCCCCCTACTCTGTACCATGGACAACACCTCCTCACTAATTCTATTCCATTCTAACCCCTGACTGAAACACATATTAGGGAAGCTTGACTTTACGTCATTAGTGGTCTTATCTCAAAAACAACAAAAATGCACTGAATGAGCTTTGCTAATGTGCTCATCAAATGACCGGAGGTCTTTTTCTCATAACTATTGGGCTCGTATGGCCTTTTGGTACATAGTGCTCAATAATTCTACATGGAAACATCAACATTTAAGATTGTTTTGTGTCTTGCAGTCACATGTCACACACAGCAGTTCAAATACAATTCAAAGCCTGTGGAATGTTATAGTGAATTCCAAATTGTCGCATCCGCTAAAAACTCTGGAAAACCGAGTCGGATGCGATCCATTTGCCACAGAAGTAGCAATACCATGGACCCATATGAAAAAGCAAGATTTTTTGCTTAGTCAGACAACTTGTCGGATTTAAGGTACCTCAGTTTAAATGACCTTTATCTTCGTTCACTTAAAATTAGCCCAAAATACTTTAAATCCGACAAATAATCTGACAAATCATAAAATCCAATTCTAGCCCAGTTAATTGGTAGCCATTGTTAGCAAAATCACTTGATAACACATTACACACGGTGCTTCACGTATAAAACTCTGTAGCAACACGTCCACAGATAAGTTGGATGGTATAGTGTGTGCGACCGATTTAATGAACCACAAATGAGAAGTAGTGCATAAACAGGATAAAACTACAACTTTCCCTTCTAATAAAGGGTGCAGCCATCTTGGATTCTGAACTCGGGATCCTCTGTGCTGCTCCGAGATATTTCTTGGATCTCCGAGAAACGAGAGCGTGCATGTCATCACTTCCGGCTTCAAAACTCAGAATCCGACCCGGAATCCGAGGTCCGAGGGCAAATGGAACGCACCATTATTTTGATGAACTGCTCATAGTTGTTCATTTTTTATATTTATAAATACATCATGAAGGGATTTCTAAATTAACAGGGCTCTCAATTTCCATTTTGTTTTTTTTTTTCACTGGAAAGGTCGACATGTTTTTTTTTTTACTGTCACAAACATAACAAAATAATCTTAAGTATCCATAAAGCTACAAATACTGTATGAATAATGGATGTTGCTTGACAATCTGAAAATACTGAGGATACTTCCTATTGCCAGGAAATTAAGTTCAGAACGCCATGTTCGAGCATAAGGGTGTCCATATGTGAACATGGTACAAACATGCCCGGGGCTACAGGTCGACGATCAATTTCATAATTGTATCATCTGATCTGCGGCCTTCTGTCTTGGACACTCGGGTAAAGAGAGGGGCAGAGCTGTCAACTGATCACCACCTGGTGGTGAGTTGGCACAGATGGCAGGGGAGGAAGCTGGTCAGACCTGGTAGGCCCAAGTGAGGGTCTGCTGGGAACATCTGGCAGAGTCTCCTGTTCCCATGGAGCTATAACTCGCACCTCCAGTAGAATTACAACTGCATACCGGGGGGGTTGGAGATATTGAGTCTGAATGGACACTGTTCCGGACCTCCATTGTGGAAGCGGCTGTACAGAGCTGTGACCGCAGGGTGGTCGGTTCCAGTTGTGGTGGTAACCCTCGTACCCAATGGGGGACAGCAGAGGTGAGGGGGGCTATCAAGCAGAAGAAGGAGACCTACCAAGCAGAAGAAGGAGGCCTACTGGGAATTATTAGCTCGGGTCGGTTGTGGAAGCAAAAACCCGGGAGTGGGAGGAGTTTGGTGAGGTTATGAAAGGTTCTGGAAAACCCTCCGGAATATCAGGAAGGGGAAGCAGCTCCTGGTTCCTACTATTTATAGTGGGGCGGGGGAGCTGTTGACCTCACCTGAGGACATCACCCGGAGGTGGAAGGAATACTTTGAGGACCTCCTCAACCCTGCCTCTGGAGTCTAGGGGTAGGCAACACACTTTCACTGGGGCATGGTCACACATTTCATTCAATATCATAAACTTAATTCATGGCAAATAAATGATTTCTTATATATTTGTTTTGGCATTAAACTCATCTTTATCTTAGTGTACTTTGTAAATATGTCAGATTTATGTTAAGTTTTTAATTTGACATCAAAGTATAGACATTGCAACATGCAATGTAAAGTTTGGAACAATTGCAGACACATTATAAAAGTACATAATAAGCAATGGTGTCAGTTTTTTTTGATCCCAGATATCTGATCACCAAAGTCTTGGCTACATGAAGATGACTAAATGGTGTAGTTGTCAACATTCAGTTGGATAAATAAATAAGAAAAAGCTAACTCATGTCACTATTTCTGGCTCCTTTCACTGAATATGTAGCAACTTTCATGTGTATGAATGAGCCATTGTCACCTGGCCACGTCCCCAACCCCCTTTAATGGCGCTGATTGGGATGTATCTGCATCGCGTCTCACCGTTGCGCTGTTAATCAAATTACCATGCGAATGCGATTTGAATAAACGCTAATGCAGATATTTATAATGTGAATAGTGATCATTGGGTGATAGCGGTACTACACACCCCCGATGCAGGTAAAACAAAGTAAGGTAACATGGTTTACTTACTTGTCGCTGATTTAACCTAATTTTAAAAACTTTAATAATAGTGGACGTTTTGAAAAGAAGACAGATTACGGATTTAGTCAGTGTTTTTTTTGTGTTTGTATAATAAGATTTCAGCGAGTTATGAACTGAAATACACGAGAAAGATACTCAGCATCACCGACGATGCTGTCGACTCCAGAGGGTTAAAGAGCTACGGTATATAGTGGCCGAGCCCCGGGGGTGGACGAGATCCGCCCGGAGTACCTGAAGGCTCTGGATGTTGTGGGGCTGTCATGGCTGACACGCCTTCTCAACGGCGCGTGGAGGTCAGGGACAGTGCCGATGGATTGGCAAACTGGGGTGGTGGTCCCCTTATTTAAGAGGGGGGAACAGAGGGTGCGTTCCAACTACAGGGGGATCACACTTCTTAGCCTTCCTGGGAAAGTCTATTCCGCGGTACTGGAGAGGAGGGTGAGATCGATAGTCGAATCTCGATTCAGGAGGAACAATGCCGTTTTCGTCCTGGCTGTGGAACACTGGACCAGCTTTATACGCTTGCGAGGGTACTGGAGGGGGTAAATGTAGCTGGGGAGAGGGAAGTCTGGGTATCTCTCCTGGAGCTGCAATGCCCGTGACCCAAACCCCGGACAAGTGAAAGCTAATGGATGGATGGATGGACTCACGTATAGTGGTTATTCAGATATTTTATCTTGTATAGACTTCTTGTAACTGAGGTAGTCAGACCTCAGACTTTCACGAGGTTAGGTTACAAAACCCATCACGAATGAGGAGGATTTTCAGTGGAGTCACTAAAAATGGTAATACAGGTATGTGCATATTACTATAGTTTAAACCCTAAATATGACCCCAGTCATGCTCCCAAAACACTTTAATTTCATTTAAAAGTTAGCCTAATACAATACCTTTAAAAAAAAACAAATGTTTGATGTAAAAATAGAGTACAGTATTTCCAAACGAATATTTGTCACATTAGCACATTTTGATCCCTTGCGATCCTGTTTGTTTCCAACCTTTGTTTAGTTAATTAAATAAAACTCTTTTCTGTTTCACCAATATACCTGCCCTTGAGTCCTTTCGGCCTTCAAGGCATTACATAATGACTGGACTCCACGAATTGCCCGGCGGCTATCATTGGGAATCTCTTGTGCTACAAATCTCGGCATGCACACTTTCCACTGCACCAAGATACCGATGTCAGCACCACCATGATGGGTTGAGAACAACCCACTGATGGACTCACTTGATGACTCAGATGTTCTCGAGGAGCCTCCTACCACGTGGATTGCCCCGCCAGTGCTAACCCCATACTGGTCACCACATTGTGGAAGGAAACCAGAGGTCTGCGGGCTAAGGCAGAGTCTCGCGGATGCATGACCCGAACAGGTTCCCCCAGCCTCAGTGAAGAGGGCTCGCTAATAGTTAGAAGAACTGATGCCTGAGTTGATCGTGCCCGAGACTCCTGATTTGGCTAAGCCTGCTGCTGTTTCGGCACACGCCACTTCATAAAAGTCCACCACTTCTTTGTGAATTGAGGCCGCCCTGCTTGCCATGGTTCCACCCACTAGTTCCTTACAGCTCACTGCAGATTTGCCACAGACTCGCCCACTGGCTCCCGGCGGGTTGCTGAGGTCTTGTCTCCAATTGCCTCCTGGTTCCAATTAAAGGAGGAAGAGGCTGAAGGAGAAGAGCTATGACTATCATGGCTGTGCCTCCAGTGCCCAGCCCAGGACAGACCTCCACCGCGCCTCCAACATCGCCTTGCTTAACATCGCCTGCCCCAGCGACCTTCCTGCTGAGGCTCAGATGGGAGAAGCTACAGCACCTTCGGCCCTCTACTCTCCCCTCAGTATCACCTGGTCCCTCTGAAGCCCTTCGGTCCTGCGGTCTGGATAGTTCCTGCCTCACCAGGGAACATGCTCAGGAGGACCCACATTCACCGTCCAGCTTCCCAGGGTCTGGGAGACTTCCTGGACATTGCTCATTCCCATTCATTCTCTCTCAGTCCCAGTCCAGTTGCAATGTCCTACCTTTAATTTATCTTGGTCTGTGTCCCCTGTGTTTCTGTCCATTTCCCTGTGGTTCCTCTACCTGAATAGCCTATTCTGGCGTGTGTCTTGCTGTATGTCTTCTTTGCTGTCCCTTAGCTTTGCCCAAATCTGTTCCACGCCCCAATTCATGTCCCGCGTCTTATCCTGCGTCCTGAGTTAGTGCCTGTCTGGTGTTCCCTAGTGTGGTGCGTTCCATCCTATCATGTCTGGGGGCTCTGTCCCTCTGGTCTTTTGGGATGTCAACTCCGTTAGTCCTGCCATACCCTGTTGTTCTGTTCCCTTTGTCCACTTAAGACACACTTTGGGAGGGTACTGCCACGTCCTGTCCGTCATATCCACCTGACTTTATTGTCTCCTCCCTGGCGTGACCCCAACAAGCCACGCCTCTTACTCATTTATCTTACCTCTCTTTCCTCATGTTAATCACTCCCAGCTGTCTCTCATTAGCTCCCACACTAATCAAGTTTCCGGTCTTTGTTCAGTTATGAATCCCCTTTCTGTTTCACTAACATGACTTACCCTTGACTCCTTCATTCTTTACGTGGCTACAATACTGAGGATGAATATAGAAATAGAGTAAAAATAAAACCCTGGATGTAGCTTTGCACCCGTGTTTCATTGTTGGTTGTGACAAACTACTGCAATATCAGCATCATTCTAGAAAACTCTAGAATGAACCAGAGAGGCATAGAAACAAGACAAGATCCTTCCTTGTTTCGTGGAAATTCCTGTGCATAAATCTATGACTCGTGATTACTGTTCTTTTGTAATGCGTGGTTGCAGTGAATAAGCATACAGTTCATTATCACTCAGTTTTTAATGATTATTCTACATCCACTCGTAATAATAGGTATTTGACGACACATGATTTTCCACAATAGAAAACATGCGTATTATCTCCAAGATGTATGAGAAGATTTTGCTTTTCACCCAGGGTTGAATGAGGATCACGTCAAGCTTCATCCGTTTTATCTTTCCCAGGTTATTCAGGCTACCTCATCCCAGCTGACGTGGCACCGGTATTCAAAGTATGAGTTCTGTGAGTTTTTGTGCTCAATACAGGCATTGTCCAAGATGGCCTTGGTTAGTGGTTGATTTAAATATGAGAAATTTATTGGAAAGCTCCAAGTCAGTCCACCGTAACATGTCTTTGAATGGCCACTACTTTTCGTTGCAGAAACATTCAACCCATTAATTTTTGCAGTGCAATGTTTAGGAAGTAGCGGGATAAACATGGGGTACACTATCTCATGGGGATATGAATGTTCTGTATTCAAATCAGAAAGCAATCTTGCTTTAACAGACTAACCCTGGCAAGGGGAATAAGGTAGGGGAAATCTTTATAACACTCAACTAATTCGGACAAAGTCATATTGTTCCAATTACAATTTCACATAGCATTCAGATATGCACAGTAAATACTTTATCTGTTCTGATATCATTTTTCACATAGTGATGGCAATCACGTATAAATAGCATATTGAATATAACAGAAAGTGTTTCCAGCTAAAATATGTTTGACCCAAATCATACTGCATTATGTTTGTATATACTGTATATATATATATATATATATATATAGTGTCTGTCTGCTTTTTGACACAACAGTCCATGATAAATTCTTCAATGTGGAGGTTTGGTCATACAGACATGACCCTGGCGTTATCCAGCATCCGATTAATCTTTGAGCGGTTTCCGCTGATTGTCCGATATGGAGGCGCAAACCCGCAGACGTGGATGATTCCTCAAAGGAGGGGAGCTGACTTGATTGTGTTTTGACAAGCCTTGGCTCATGACGGTGGACTAAGGAATGTGTTCAGCTGCGGGGCACCTTCTCCTTGAGGCCTGTCATCCGCTCAGTGGTTTTTCCTGTGGCAAACGGCAGGGGATTTTCCATACAGTGGATGAACAGGCTCTCTCCAGCCTTAACGCACTTGAATAAGCTCCCCTGCCAACTCGCAGTGTCCCGGTGTTGCGGGGAAATGGCATTTCTGTAATCATGTATTCTTAAATGTTTGTAAACATTCTTAATGTCCGTGCAAAGATGGTCAGGTGGAGAATGAGGATGAATCTGTCTGGAACTAGTGGCTAAGAATCAGGATTGCAATCTTAGAGCTCGTCAGCCAGATCAAAGCATACTTTGTACATACTCGATGAAAGGGCGCAGGAGGAATATTACTGTAGCACTTCTGCTTGTGGAATAAGCTGTTGTTGTGTTTGGACACGTCTGGGAGGCGAAGGGGTTACGCCCCTGTCAAGAAGTCAGAAATGGAACGGCCTGTAATATATGACCAACGCAAGTGGTCACGGAGTATACAGGAATAATGTTTCACTTACAGTTTCAGTCAGCGGTGAACTCTGTTCTCTATGCACCGCAATTAGAGACTTGTAGAATATTCCATCCAGTGATTGAGAGTAATAACGGCTTGTGTAATCTGAACAAAGCAACAGTCACTTTTCTTTCGAGTTTCGTCGATGACTCCTACTGGTCACAGGCAGAACTCATCTGTCTGTTTTGCCGTCTATTGCTTGGGGTCATGGTTGTACACGAGGCCCTGTTCTTCTGGGAAATGCCGTAACAGGTCATCACTATAAAACGCCAGCTATTCATCTTTTCACTTTCTGCCTACCCGGTCGGTGTTGAGTCGCGGGCACCTTTGAATTCCGCCCGACGTTCATTTTCAGATGTGACAGCTGGAGTGCTCAGGGTGGCAGGCTGCCAGAAAAGGGAAGTGAATGCTGGGGGGGGGGGGGGGGGGGCGCCGCTTCCACAATGCATCTCTCTGTGAACAAAGGCACAGAAGCCTCCATTCTTTTAACGGACGATCAAATATTAAAAAGCATCAGAATGACGGGCAGAAGCCATCTGCTCTTTGTAATTAGCTTTGCTGTGTGGTGGCGGATGAGATCTGGGTCAGCCAAGGCTATCTCTTCTGGCAGGTGCTCCGGGGTCCCCTACCGGCGCTCTCGGGCCCCCGCCGGGTGATGGGTGCCAGCTGCGAGCGACGTGAACCTTCTCCAGCTAGCACTGGCTTTTCCCTCTTGGTGCCAGCTGACCTATAGCCTGGCAGAACAGCCGAGCTTGGCTGGGAAGATGCTCATACTTTCAGAGGAGTGCATATTTACCGTTAGGCCATTGAGGGGAATCAGGGACTAAACAAGTAAACCAAGGGGCAGGCACTGCGGTCTAATGTCAACAACCAGTCAACTGCTACTTGTCAGAAATTATTTATTATTTATTTATCTATATATTCATTTACCAGATTCCTGCGTGATTCTATCCATCTCTCAGTCCTTCCGTTTATCTAGTACAGGGCTACAGTGAGCCTGGAGGCTATCCCAGGAAGCAGAAGGTAGGAGCCACCCAGGTCTGGATGCCAGCCCATAACGGGGCATTATTTTATAGAATTCATGCAGTAAACCATCACATAAATGTTGGAATTGTAGTCTTCTGGTTGTTATATTGTGTTTTAATAGGACAACTTGCTTCGGTTAATAGCATTCCATCATGACGCAATTGTATTCAGTGGGTGTTACTGAATGTCAGTGCTCAGAAATCTATTAAGAAACTATTTATCTCAGGATATGATTTCTATTCAGACATAGTAAGGTCTCGGTGCAGGAGTACATGGAAACTTCATTTCAACGAAAACTAATTTCAAATTTCAATGCATATTAATTACAAGCCAGTGGACAGACCAGTGCTCAATGTTTACCTCTAATATCAACATTGTGACTGCAAGCTATCAAAACATGAGGCACACGATTAATTTAGGTCTCCGCTTTGGTGGTCAAGTTTGGAGAAACACAGTGACGTTTATTTGCAGAGGTGAAGTTCATGCCCAGGATAATACTGTCAACTGCTAATGGGGTCTTCAAATATGAAATAGTCCTGAAAAATAAATATAGGACCTCCATGCTGCTGAATGTGTGTAGTTTTTAACAAAGGTTATTTTGTCCTACAAAGTTGTATTGAAGCTCGCATGACAATTAAGGTTCAATGAAGGTGACTAGGTCATATTGATGTTACAGATCTATGTGCTGGTTGGCAGATTCATTCTGTGGATCACCGCTTTGTCAGTGTGGAAGTTGGAGAGCTTGTAATGAAAGCTGACCCAAATTTACTGACCCTTTTTTCCATTCTCACAAATATAGCTGGTTATCTCTTGTTCATTTTTTTTTTTTTTGTTCAGCGCAACTTCTTGAAGACTCCTGCAGTTGGATATTTCAGTCCTGTGTTTTGGGGACCGGTTGTTCTCTTCTACCACTCACATACATTATTTATTACATTTATATTTACATTTTTAAAAATGAAATCTTGAATTTTTTTTTCAATTCTGATTCAAATGATGACATTTCATTGCATAATTCATTCATTAATTCTACTTCATCTCTAATGCCTACATTTTGCACATAAAAAGCACCTAACTTACTCAGACTAAAGGTATACATTAATCTCCAATAAACTGACTCCACGGGCTCAGTTCCACTGAATATTTGTCTAAGGAACTGTAATTTATTGGATAAGATTTAATAAATAATGTTAGTTTTATTGTGGACATTTATTATATATTAGTAACCAGCCAAAAGGACAAGTGTCATAATGCAACACAGCGGTGGAAACCCAGTGTTACACAACTCAAATGAAAGATGGATTTAAAATAGCTAGGAAACCTACTTGAGTAAGAAAAGTTATATAACAGAATCTTACATCCAGCCTTTCTATATCAACTGAACAGAGATGACTAATCTTTTCATCTCCAATAGTTACACTAAACAATGCGTGACGGATGGAGAATACAGGGCTTAAGGATTTCACTGACAAGTTATGGCCATGTATTGCTGGTGATGCTCGGCTCAGTCGGTTTAGATGCTGTGCTTGTGATAGGGGGGGTTGCAGGTTTCAATCCCAGGGTCAGCCGAGAGGTTTCACTGTTGAGCCCCTGAGCGAGACCTTTATTGGCTGACCCTGCCTTTTCACAATGTATGATCATTATATTAATAATTATAATTCATACTTTATTGATACTTTTGTACGTAGCTTAGGGTGAAAGCATCTGCTCAGGGAATAAAGGTCATTTCTTGTAACATGGACGTAAGGGATGCTCTGTGATAAATGGAGTTCTGTTGTCTTGCTGTGGCCTCACACCCACTATATCACGTGTTTGAATCCCACCCCCACTCTGTATGTGTGTCTCTGCAGTTACTTAGGCTCCTCCCACATTCCTGACACATGTTGTTCGAGGCCATCTGAGGCTCTGAATCGCCTGTACTGCGTGAAAGATGGTGTGCAGCAGCGTACTGCTTAGTCTGCGTCCCCGTCCACCCCCTGGCTGCCTGGGATTGGCTCCAGACTCTCGTAACCCTCACTTCATAAGCGTGGATGAACACAAAATAGAATGGATAAGAATGAAGTAATAAAAGATGGCGTTAGGGAGCAATTAGAACACAGACCCATATATTATTATATGTGCTAATATAGTGTACCAATTTATCACTGATTTAATTTATGCTTCGGTTAACCATATGATTATTTAAGCAGTCTGGAATTTACATTCATTTACAATGAAGTGTTTTTTGCTGTAATTTTTGTATACAGCCTTATAAATTGTAACTAATCCTGTAGACATTGTTAATGCTAGATGTGTGTTTTGTGGTTCAGTGATGTATAAAATGTTTTGGAAAATGGCAGGCAAGCACTCATGCCTGTGGAGCCTGTGGTCTCCTTGTTAGTATATTTAATGTTCCTACCTATTGGGTGGGGGACTAGGGTTTGAGTCCCTGCTGGGAAGAGAGGCGTGCCATTACATACGATATGTGTGATGTCTTGTATATGTGATGACTTTGGGGGTGCTGTGTGACCCATTGGGGTAATGTGTCTGTGGTAGGAAGGTCATTGGTTCAAGTCCCCGTAGAGAAATTTTACCACTGGGCAAGACCCTTCTCCCCCAATCATTCTAGAGACTGTCTGACCATGTTTTCTCAAAAAAAAAAAAGTTGATAAAATAAATGCAGTGTAAATGTGAATCGGTTCAGTGAGCTTCCTTGATGACATATAAGAGACCCGTCTGATCTGAGCCAAGGTGACCACTCTTGACATGTCACTGGAGGCCTGTGGGATGTGATTGAAGAGACCGCCAAGGACCTCGCTCCCACCGCGTTATGGAAAAGTTACCATATTTACAGGCCACAGGATCCAAGCAAACCAAGGGGGAGCCTGACTTACCCTACAGTACATCCAGAGCCCCTGTGAATGAACGTGGCCCCGAATATCGCTGGTATTTGTTATTATCACAGGTGACAGTTACATCGCTTGCCACAGTGAAAGAACAAATTCATGTATCTGAATTTTATTGGTATTTCATGTATTATTTTTACAGTTACAGCTCTGGAAAAAAATTAAGAAAACACAGCAAAAATTTCACCCATTTCTTAATTTATAGGTATGCGTCCTTGTAAAATAGACATTTTTTTGCCAACCCCAGAATTACTCTTCCCAATCTCTCATCGATGAAGGGCTTCTTCCATGCGTTATGGGTCTTCAGTCCTGCTTCTAGGAGCCTGTTATGAATCTATATCCTAGCAGGACACCTCACACTACTTAATGTTTCCCGTTCCCATGGAAGGTCACTTGATGTCATCCTCTGATTCATGAGAAACTGTCGGATTTACAGTTTCAGTCATCTCTTAGAAAGTTGCTTCTGCCCTCTAACTGGCTGGTTTCTGGTTATTGCCAGTATCTACTTCACCTTGTTCTTGTGTACTGGTGTGGAGAAATGTTGAGCCTGGAAGCAGTGTAGCTTTCTGCCAGCAGAACCAGGATTAAATCAGGATTTAAAAAAACTTAGAGTGGTCTTTAATTTTTTCTCCAGAGCTAAATTTAGTTATATATTTGTACAAATGGCTGTTTGTGACTCTTTGGTTGTGTTTGATCGTTTTTACTGTATGATCACACATGATCTGGTGCAGTTGCAGTGCAGTGTTTTACGAGGAGTGAAGGTGATGTTTTCAAAGCTCTTTATGCACCTGTGAGGCTCCAGCAAGCCTCTCCATGCACGCTGCCCATGAAAGGTCTCATCCCTGGGGAAGGGGGCCGTGGCCGGCAATCCCGAGAACAGCCGTCTGGGAAGAGCCCTGAGGTTCTGAGACAACATCCCAGTTCATCTTTGGGACACATTTTTTGAGCATAAGACGACTGTACAGCTACTAACCTTTGTGGGGTCTGATAGGACCCCAAAGTCCACCGGGACGGAGGCTACAGACAAGACATGGCGGTGGTTCCCATAAAAAAGTGACATCCTTTTATATGCTGCTCATTTATTACAATGTAAGGTAATGTACATAGAAAAATAACACACAACGTGAATTTGTGTTGAGATTTCAGAGGAAAGCCTTTAAATATTAAGGCTTTTAAATAATGTGCGTATCGAACAGATTGTGTATTGGGGGGGTTCTGTCAGCTTGATGATGATCCAAAGCCAAAGAATAAAATGACCAAATACAAGCATTTGTCCACTGGTGTACATCTATTTAATTCATAGCATTTAGCTGCGTCAGCTGAATAAAAATCGATTGGTCAGTATCCTAAACTGTACTCTGTGTAAAACATTATTCTTAGTGTGCTTTCTGCAAAGCTATTCGATGCAGGCCTGAAATGTGCAGCGATGTACCGACTATATATATATATATATTTTTTTTAATTTTGCTCAGTGGGGTGGCCTCTACAAGGATTTGTAATGTTATACAGATCCCTGGGGAAGGGACGGAGGGAGGAAGGCGATACCAGCCTAATTGGCACGGGAGCCCAAAGGACCATGCAAAGAACGCTACCTGCTTCCTCTTGTGAGCTGGTTTGCTGGAAGTTACGGCCATGTTAGACACGCAGTGTAATTCTGGGACTCGACGCTAGGACAGAATAGTGAAATATAACCTTTATTTGAAATGCTTCATAAAATCAGTGGCATCTCTGTTTCAGAAACTGCTACGTGAAATTACTAGAAGCTGTTTGTCATTAAAGATAACAGTAAAAATATTGCTTAGAAACTGGGTCCAGCGCAGGCCAGAATCATTTAAACAGTATTAGAGAAGAGCTCAGATCGCAGAGAATGAACAGGCTTAAATTCTTTAAAGCAAAGGAAATGTGTCATAGAGATTGTAGTGTACTGGCAGACTGGCCAACATGTTTCATTGGGTTACCTCTGAATCAGATGAATGAAAAGTTACGTCAACAGTATACACAACTGTAACTGCACATACACTGAAAAACATTGTCGGTCAAGTTTTATGTATAATACATTTTCTGCATGTTCCAATACAATAACTGGGTATTCAAAGAATGTTACCAGATACAGTTGCAATGTGAATCGACACATTCACATACATAAATTTTTAACCGAGCATATACTTTTGTGAAGAAAACTACTTTTCAAGAATTAAATTTGGTAAGAGCAGAATAACTGTTCTGTGCCTGTTTTGCATCTTTAGCACACGTGTGTGTGTGTGGTGAACACATGTGCGGAAGTGTATTAGAATATATTGTGGATTCTTGCTGTTGCTCTGGCATATTGAATTCCATGTTCATGTGAGCAGACCTCAAATTCTTCAGACCACAACAATAGTGCATAATCTGTGTAAGCAGGCTTCTCTGAGTCACTGTTTGACCCGGTTAAGGGGTTTCTTACCATGCCAGCCTGAGCCATCAAAGACATTCTTCGACATTACTGAGGGTAGAACATAAAAACGCGGAATTCTCTTAACTTGATAATTCTAAAAAACTCTTCTTTGCGTTAATTGTAACAAACTCTTAACGGTCAAAAGGCTGCAACATTGAAGGAAGGAACCTTTCTCCAGAGCCTACGGACAATTTAGAACATTTACGTTTAACGTTTAACATTTAGAAATATGGATGTTGGCATGGAAAGAGTGCGTCGGTATTTTATTAATGCTGTACTAGACAATCCATGTTTTATAATCTTTCTTGACGTCCGTGTTTTGTTTTAAAATTCTTTCAGTGAGAAAACATTGTCAGGAAAACAGATGTCAAATACAGACATAAATCTTTTAGAATGGATTCATGAGTGTGTCAGGCACTCAGTATTGCATTAAGCATTGTTAAAAATTAAAACAATGCTTTAATAGTGTTCTCTGGTGCTCTTGTGCATGACTGTGTAATGAATGCTTTATTTGGACAGATGTCATCAGTGTGAATTTCCGCCGCCATCCATTTCCCTTTAAGTCTGTGACAGCACTGACAGCCACTGTACACCTTCCCCGTAAATCCGAGCAAAATAACACGTTAATTACGCTCCCCAGGTTCTGCTGGGACACTGACAGTCCATTCATTACGAAGTTCAGTGGTATCTCTGAAGAAGCTACTATGAATATTCCCTTCTACAATTTTAGAAGTATTCATACGAAAATGCTGCTAATATCGTGTTTTATATTTCTTTAGAAATCCATCCTCAAGTGACATACCTATAGGCATGATAATCAACGCATATTAATCACTATTATTAGAACAGAATATAAAAGAATATCTTTGTTGTTGCTGTACATGTACAAAAAAACTCCCAATAATGCTACTTATAATAAAACATAAGCAGTAACAAATTAACAATATATACATAATGTGTATATGCAGATATACATTATATTGCCAAAAGTACTTGGACATCCCTCCATATCATTGAAGTCAGGTGTTCCGATCACTTCCATACCCACAGATGTTTGAAGTCAAGCACCTAGGCATGCAGACTGCTTCTACAAGCGTAGTGCAGTGACAGGATGCCACCTATTATAACAAACCGTAAGCAATTGGGAAGAACAGCAACTCAGTGATAAAGTGGTAGGCCATGTAAAATCACAGAGCGGAGACAAGGCATGCTGAGGCGCACAGTGTGCAGAAGTCGCCATCGGACTGCAGAGTCAATAGCTACAGACCTCCGAACTTGATGTGGCCTTCAGATTAGTTAAAGAACAGTGCATAGAGAACTTCAGGGAATGGGTTTCCATGGGCAAGCAACTGCATCCAAGCCTTATGTTACCAAGTGAAATGCAAATCATCAGATGCAATGGTGTAAAGCACGCCGTCACTGGACTCTAGAGCAGTGGAGACGTGTTCTCTGGAGAGATGACTCACGCTTCTCCGTCTGGTAATCCGATGGACGAGTCTGGGTTTGGCGGTTGCCAGGAGAACGGTACTTGCCTGACTGCATTGTGCCAAGTGTAAAGTTTGGTGGAGAGGGGATTATGGTGTGGGGTCGTTTTTCAGGGTTTGGCCCCTTACTTCCAGTGAAAGGAACTCCTAATGATGCAGCATTTGAAGACATTTTGGACAATTTCATGTTCCCAACCTTGTGGGAACAGTTTGGGGACGGCCCCTTTCTATTGACTGGCCTGCACAGAGCCCTGACCTCAGTCTGACAGAACACCTTTAGGATGAATTAGAATGGAGACTGTGAGGCAGGCCTTCTCGTCTAACATCAGTGCCTGACTGATGTTAGATGAGAATGCTCTCCTGGAATAATGGTTAAAAAAATCCCATAAACACATTCATAAACCTTGTGGACAGCCTTCCCAGAAGATATACAGTAGCTGCAAAGGGTGAGGCCAATTCCATATTAAAGCCTATGTATTAAGAATAGGATGTCATTAGATTTCATGTGTGTGTAAAGACAGGTGTCCCAATACTTCTGGCAATATAGTGTATATATGAAACATAATAGTTAACCAGTAGTAGAAAAAAATTCTTTTGAGCAGCATTATTTGAATGAATTGTAATTATTATTATTACTATTATTACTATTATTATAGTAAACTTGGAAGATGGCCTGAGTATAGGTATCGAAAACCATAGAAACTACTGAAATGAGAGCCAACAATGTCGCCGCAAATCAGCACAAAAGGGTAAAGTCATTTCCTCTGAACCCAGCCAGCAGGGGACTCAGCTGTCTGTATTGAGGGACTTGACTGATTTTAGGAACTTTTAATATGTATAACCTGGTCATTCTTGGGAGGGCTTGGCTGCAGAGAATCAGTCCTACGTGAAAAACATCTCGCATTGCCTGAGTTTAGGGCAAACAGGAGCAATCTGGTCCCACAGAGCGACAACAATCAGTTTCAGGTCATTTCCTGCTGCCGATCCGTGCAGCTGATTGGCCCATTATTAATAGGATTCGTGTAGCTAATTATAAAACAGCCCAGAGGTCAGGGGAATAGAGATCCCACTGGGCCTGCTGGTGCAGGGACATGAGTGTATAAAGTATCCTACCCTTGAAATCTCTGAGCAAAGCAGGGGGTCTTTCTGGCTGCTAAAACAACGTCGGGCGTCCGAGGCTGGCTCATCGAGGGGGTTTAAAGCAGCTTCCGTGCTGATCCTCTCGCAGGATATGACAGAGTCGCTTTCTGCACCACAGGCGCAGCAGTCAGTCTCACTCCTTACTTGTAAAGGTGGAACTGGCAGGATATCTTTAAACATTAACTTAGGACAAGATCTATCTGCATTTGCCTGTTGGTGGAGGTGGTTATAATATTTTTTTTTTGTTTTCAGATTTGTTACATTTTTCCAATACAAGATGCATGTATGTTGCCTTGTTAGTCTAGATAATTTCTCTATGTATATATTTATGTGTGTGTGTGTGTATGTGTGTGTGCATGCAAAAACTCTTGTATTTCATTAGGTTACTTATGGTTATACTTATGGCAGTGTAGGTGTTAAGGTTGTCATAGTTAGCATTAGCATTTTTCCCATTGAAATGAATGAGCGGTCACCATAAGGATATGTTTACCCTACATGTGCGTGTGCGCGTGTGTGTGTGCGCGTGTGTGTGCGCACGCGTGAGTGTGTGTACCTCCGGCATCACCATCAGAGCTGGGAATGATGCTACCCCTGAGTTATCCACGTTCCAGTACAAGTCAGAAAGCCGTTTAGCAAGCCTAGTTCTGGCCAGATTTGCTTAGCTATTGTCGCTAATATCGGTTGCTAACAATTACACAGAATTTGTTGCATGCAAAAGATGCCGCAACAAGTGCACAGATAGCGGCTGGACAGTACCGTGTACGACTGATTTAATGAAACATAAACAATACATAATAAACCGTATATAACTACAGCGTTCATTTTCGTTGTTAAAGGGTGCAGCCATCTTCACTTCTGAGGTCGTGCCTCCGAGTCAGAACTCTGATTTCAAGGGACGTTCCGACTAGAAACTCGGAAATTCCGACTTCCCAGATTAAATAGAATGCGGTAATACTGTGTCGTGCCGCTGTTACCTTTACTCCTCCCCCATCCGGTGGATAACTTTTACCGGCACCACCCCCACCTCCCCCCCCCATGGTGTCCTGGTAACGGCACAGCTCCCCACCCGGCTGTCAGATTGGTTCTTATGCCAGCACTACAGAGGTGCACTCTGGACAGAATGCCAGACTATTGCAGGCAACATATATGCAAATTCAGAGATGCCAATTAGCCTGACTGCATGCCTTTCAGCTGTACGGCAAGGGGAGAACATGCAAACACACTTGACATTGGAAGGTCAGATCGGAGCCCCCAGGCTTCCAGGAGGGAGGCAACAGTTGTATCTTTCTTACTCGTATACTGTTGAATAAGAAAACACACAAAATTTGCAATTCAAATGAATTGCCATCTTTGCTTCTTGTTCAAACAATACCAGATTGTTTGCTAATTAATGTGAATGCGTCCTTGAAAACCTTTTATGTGCAAAATGATTATTTTTCAGACACTGGCTTTTTCAGTAATCATTTCCCTTCTAACCTAGAAAATATGCTAAAAAGGGCTCCAGTTGTCACTACTGGGAATGTGAAACATCTTTTTTAGTTTTTTTTTTTCTTTTCCTATGTACCTCTAACCAGGTGGAACCCAGTTCCAGGACTGGACATTCCAGGAGGGAACACAGGGTACGACAACGGGAAGTGCCAGCGGTTAACAAGCTCTGTGGGCTATTTAAGGATTCAGCCACTAGGGCTTTCTTGCTTAGTCTTATTTGAGTCTCCTTCTAGGACTGAGACTTGATCTCCAAGTTTGGCTTTTTTTGGTGGAGGCTTGGCTTGATTGATTGTGTTAGTTTCACTTGTTTGCCTCACTTAGTGAATTTTAGGGTTAGCAAGATGACCTTTTGGATTTAAGGCAGCCTGGGAATGAAGTGAATGAAGATAAAATCCATTTAAACTGGGGAACCTTAAATCCGACAAGTTATCTAGCTAACCAACAAATCCTGCTTTGAGATACAGATGTCTGGTTCCAGCAGGTGTGCATCTAGCAAGTGACTCCATTAGTTTACATTCACTTCTGCATAATTAATTAATAAAGTACTGATAAAGTACATATCCTTTGTGTCACGCTGGGTCTAACATCTATACACAAATACCGATTTCATTTCATATAATTTAAATGACAAAAACGATGTCATGCAATGTGCATGTGCATTACATATTTTTAAATATTGAGGATGATGTAGACAAGCATGTACATTCTTGTTTTTGAGTTTGAATTCGAGAAGTGGTCTAGGGTCCATGGGGAGCAGTCAAAGTCAGCACTCTGGGAGGGGGCATTGCTTATGTTTTGGAGTAATTACAATATTAAGCTCTTCGCTCTGGGGGCTTCCTGTGCGTCTGAAGCAGCTGTGGGGAGGCACTGTGGGGGATCAGGGCTTCGAAAGGGGAAGTGAATCACTGCGTATAAAAACAAATAAGTGGCGTCCTGCAAATAGGAACATACTTGTGACTTAAATATGCATCTGCGCTTATTAGATATGCGCGACAAAGCCTTCAGCGAGGAGTGGGGGGTCTGCTGTAGGAGGATTAGCCATTGAGGGGGGCCAAAGGTTGGTAAACAAAGCAGCATTTTTCATTAAGACGTTTTACTGGGATCAGCGCTGCTGCCTCGTGTCAATGCAGGACTTATAGCTCAATGCTCCAAATGCCCTAGCAAATGTCTAGCTGTACACTTTTCTCATGTACACATAGTTTTTATTCCAGTGCTGATGGATCTTCAAATGCTGTGAGGTCAATATTACAATCCAGTCGCCCACTCATCTGCGGCTAGCATACATGCAAGGGCCATCTGTGCTGTGTTGGGAGGGGGCATGCCTTGGGTGTTAACACCGAGCTGGTGAGAGAGGGGGACCGGTGAATTGAGGTTAGGGTTTACCCTAACCCTAAGCCTAACCCCGACCCTGGAGTTAGCTTTGCGCATGGATCCTCAGGTTACCTGTGAGATGGGCACTCCTGCTCCCTGTGCCAGGAGGTCCAGTAATACCTTGGTCATTTTCACCTTGTGCTTTGGAAGAGGTGCTCAGGGCAGCCATTGTATATCAACGCCAAGGTAATTTAACACATGGCTTTGTGCCTGGAGTGGCCAAGAAACTCAGTTTGACTATTTGCAGACACAGATATAAAATGAGCTGCGGCGGTCCCCAGGGTTAATCCGACAAGCTGTCAATCATACGACAGGGTGGGCCGTTACGGGTTGGGATTTCTGTAATTGGGGGGGGGGGGGACTGAAAATAGTTCTTTTTAGTGATTGCTCTGTTAGGAATGAATGCTTGGCTAACTGACCAATAAATTGGGGCCATTGCTGTTAAAGTTGAGATTTTTTATTTATTTACAAAGAATGCTACTATACATTGAACATGGTATGGTTTAATTACCATTTAAAAAGGGGTTTGTAATGTTTATAAATTGCATGAACAAACATGATTGAATTTGCTGTACAGGGTGCTTGTTGTCTGGATTGGATTTGTGTTTATTTTCCCACACTTCCCAAGTGCAAAGCCTGTTTTAAAGTATAATTATCGCTACCTATTTTCAAACAAACCAACCATGCAGTTGTGTTAGGGTTAGAGAAGAAATGCATGGCATGCGCACAAAACGGCGCATTTTCACTGTGGGTTTTGGACATTCTACTCCTTCGTTCGGGTACTTCGTGGGCTTTGGTCTGGGAGTCACAGAGGGGCAGCGGAGTTTATTCTGCTCATTGTGATGCTGTGATGGACCCCCGTTCTGCACAAAGCCAGCTTACCTCAAACCCTCATCCACAATGGGCTCTCTGGGGACGTTCCAGCGCTCCTCCTGTGTCTTTGTCTTCTGTTGGTTGGGGGAGTCTCGGGGCGTGGGGGGGGGTGCGCGCCTGAGTTCAGGGAAGGGGTGCTGGCTGATGTGGGGGGGTTTAAGTATCTGGGGGTCTTGTTCACGAGTGGGGGTATGCGAGATCGGGAGGTGGATAGACGAATTGGAGCGGCGTGTGCGGTCTTGCAGAC
>JAABNY020000001.1:37211722-37225856 GCA_015164015.2 Brevimyrus niger
AAGGAACTGGCCAAGATCCAGAGCTTACCAGCCCATCTGTTAAACATGGTGGTGGGAGTGTTATGGTCAGGGCATGTTTGGCATGTTATACAATATCCAACAAATTATCTGTCTGATTCAATGAGCCACAAATAAAATGTAAGTACTAATAAAGAGTATACGACTACAGCTTTAACTTATGTTGATAAAGAGCACAGCTTGAATTCTAAGATCAGAGTTGTGTAGTTTCCTCAGAGTTCACACGTCGGAATTCTGTTCCAGTTGAAATTTCCGACTGGGAACACGGAATATCTGAGTTACGAGTTCAGATGGAATGCGACATATTTCATTCCGTTACGCCATCCAGACATCATACTACAGTATCATTTGCCAAGGGGGTCCTCCCAGGATAGAATGTGATGCTGCTCAGCTCATGGTGTGCCGCAAAACCTCACAAGCCAACTCGCCACAACACATTTCAAGGACTGTAGAATTGAATCAAGCCCCAGGACTGTGAGGACTGTATCTGTCTCCTGTAATGGACTGCCATCAGTGTAACTGAGTAAAGTAACGACTGATAAATGACAGAGTTGTTGCTCCCACTAGGAGCAGGTTACATTTGGATCTTTGCATCCTTACTTCTGCACTGCCTGATTCGCTGCTACTGCCTTCTCCTGCTTCCTCAGGAAGGGAAGATGACGGCCCGCGCCGATCTTCAAAGTCTCCATTTTTGCTGTTAAGGCTCTCTCCTTCCCTAAAAGTGACTCCCGCATCCTTCTCGCCAATTCACAGCGAAGAAATGGCTGACGGCAGCTTGTGTTTACGGTAGTTATTTATCTTCAGAGTAGAAATGGCCTAAACTCAGTGCAGTAGTCAAAGAGCAAAATACTATAAAAGATCAAATAGCCATTTGTACTACCTCTTGACTGGAATATTTTCAGTAACAATACACAGCTATAAAAATGGGTAGATCTGTACATACATTTGGACGTATTAATAAAGCTGAAGATCATTTATTTGACGAATTGATACCAAAATGTGACATGAAGCTTTTTCCTTGCTCAGATTTCTTGGCAATATTCTGTGCATCCTGCTAATTCACAGCACTTTAGAAATCCTGATAAAATGGGAAATTGGAAGTTGACACCTTCTCTGTTTAAGGATGGTTCCCCAGTTATTGATAGGTCATAAACTGCTTGATGGGTCACCAGCAGGACTCACGAGAAACGAGGCCTAACTCATTTTCAAACATTTCCCCTAAGGGGTCTGGAATTAAGACATTGCCAACTCACAACAAGAGAGGTCACAGGCGTTTAAATCCTTTGATGTTTGGAGGGGACTTGGGAGGAGTGTATTGGATTTTATTTTAGCACAACTGGCAAAACACTCCTCATTATCCCATTGGCTGGTGGAACCCAGGTTGACCCTCTACCCCTGTGGTGTTCCCTTCCCTGAAAGAAATATAGTACCACCTGATCTTGTACCACGATCTCCCATTCCACAGAACCTGCTTTTGCTTGCTTTTACTATTGCTTGTAGGGCAGGATAGCTGCGAGTCCCATGCTAGGTTTATTGTACATTGCCTTTTCTGGAGTTTCCTTGGTCCATCTCCCTTCTGAGGTAGGGGGACATGCTATGCAAATCTCATTCGCTGACCACTACAACTACAGAGAAACACCTCAGAGCATGTTCTTGATTTTAGGCAGAAACTGAAGAAAATCAGTATTGCGGTAGATAGATGCCAGTAAGCATGTGCGAGAAGGTCATGCTAAGGCTAAGGGAAGATCTGATGGACGCATACTGTACCATGTCTGTGTTCCTTATGTGTTTCCCTGTTCCGGTCAATCAGACTCTGTCTGAGTTCTGGCGTTTCTGTTAGTTTCCAGCACTGGGGGTCTCCGAGTGTCCGGATGCTGAGAAGCTTCTCAAACACAACACTCTAAAAACTTTACGCAAAGAAGCATTATCCTTCATAGTGTGCTTATTCTTACCAGCTGATAATGGACCAATTGATTACCTGTTCACGAGGGGATCTTGTGATACTCAAGAGAAGCCCTTTTCACTTTTGAAACAGAGCTCAACACCCTATACTATACACTGACGTAGTGCTTGTTGTAAGATGTTAAGGCATGCTTTTATACTACCACTGGATAACAGTGAATTATGGAGTTATAAGAATTCTTTGTTGCTATTCTCTTGGTAGCTGTGGCACCTTTGTGATCTATTCCATCTGCGACCAAAAACCACAGAAAGCATGGAACAAAGTCAGAAAGTCAAAAAGATTAGTTTTTAAGTTTCTTATGTGTAAACACACAACGTAATTTATGTGTACATTAGCTGGGACAGTGTTTACCTTGAGAAAAGGTATATTCTTCTCCGTCTTTTTCACATTTTCCAGACTGAGAAGATAAATCAGCTCGCTCTGTGTTGTGACTTCTTGTTTCCCAGTCCACTTTTGATTGTTGCTGTGGAGCGGCAGGGAAGGTGGAATTAGGTGTAATTGTTGTGCGACGTTACTTAGTAATTCCAAGACAGACTTGATATTCAAGAGGCCACACGTCTTGTACAGGTCTGTATAAAGAGCCTTCATTTTCAGGTATTCATGCCCTAAGACTCCAAGTAAAATATTAATGGTATTAACTTCTATGAAGACCATTTAGAGGGGTGTCCTACATCCTTTTGAGATCCAGGGGGGAAAAAAAGGTGTTTTGTTGGTTAATTAAGTGTTAGGGTAGTAAAGAGTGCACCCCACACACATGTGATGTCATCTTAAAGCCCCAACCATCAACCGTAAGGAAAAATTATACTTAATAGAGTGGCATGTATAGTATGACAGACGTGACGAAAACGTAATGACACACCGAGGACAAAAATTCATTGGTGGATCTCAGGCAGATATGACAAAGTTATTTACTGTATGTAAATGTCATGTTATTAGATGTAGGCCTATTTCAGTAGCCATAAGCTCAGCTAGATTGTAAGTCACTGTTTTAGAAGAGTGATAACCTCAGCTTATTAGTTTGTGTGTATGTTTAGAATGCATGTCTTAGGTTTATGGTACAGCTAACTGGTTACAAAAGTCAGCTTTGGTCCATTACTAATGGGCCGTCAAAGTAAATCATTGAGAAATTGTATAATATTTTCACTGTATATCATAATTCACTCTTTATTATGCACATCTAATTGTATTTTTTAGAACAAGCTTACTATTTAACCAAGATAATAAAACGCTTCAGTGGGAAATATATTCAAAGGCTGGAATGAGAAATTAATAGATATTAGATAGAGTTACTTGTACTGCATGTATCTAATAAAACATAACCGGTGAAGAACAGGGGCACCGTTCCTTTGACAATTGTCTGATGAAATATACTTAAATTTTATCCCTCAGATGCCATTACTCTTACACAGGTTCCCTGCAGCATTGTATATGTTTTTACACTCTCCAGTGGAGTCACTTGAAATTGAAACTCAACTGAGTGAATGAAATCTAACAGTACCTTATGTTTTACAGCTTTCAAGAGTGAGCCAAAGGCAGTAATTGAGTTAATGACAACTGCTGCTGCGGTTAGCACAATGAGCCTTTAGAGTACTGGCCATTAAAGTCTTAAAGTAGTAATGAAGAAGAGTGATTGTGTAGGGTGATTACTCCCCGTCTAGAGGCATGTTTTCCTGTTTATAGACTAGAAGAAAGTCACTAGCAGTGGTGTTACTGAGGCATGGTAGAAGTTATTAATTTAATAATTTATGGATTTTATTAAAGCAGTAGAGTAGCTAATCTTGGTCTACCTGCAACAAGCCATAGCCACTGTTTAACCAGTAAGTATTTATTTGTTGTTTAACAGACACATTTATGAATGTATACTAATTTTATACTAGCGGCAATAACCCTAATTCCACAGGAAATGCAATAACAATGAAAAAACGTACTCAGCAGTCCATCCTGCATTCATACAACTTATGTGAGTCTAAGGCCTGTGATTTCAGCACCGGTCTGTGTCAACCTGAGTGTCGGCATGGTTTCTACAGTCCATGTGATGAATGAGTGCTTATTCCACTAGTACAGCGCCAGTGATGAAAAGAGAATGGAATGTTATCCGCAGACTGGAAATTAGCCAACTCTGTGGTATTTTTCACCTCCTCTCTGAGAAGAGGCGACAACAGGCGTGGCTGGATATGGTTGATCAAACTGTCAGCGAGGTCTTAATGGTGTGAAGGGACAAGGGGGAAGGAATTCTACTCCGTAAAATGGGCAACAAGCTAATTCTATAGCATGTTGAATAGGATAATCAGTATAATTTTTATTTCTGGTAAAGTAACTAGAGAAAAAGAAAGCAATCCGCAGCAGTGAAGGAATTGCTGAAAGACAACATGCAGCTGCTCAGCATAGACTCTTTCTGCCCATCCCGCCCTCTCTCCACCCCTTAACCAGCAGAGGGTCACAATGAGCCTGAATCATACCTCAGGAAGCTTGGGATTCAAGCAAGGGTGTAAATTCGGTTGCAATACTGGTACCGACCAATCAGCCGTGAACCCCCTGCCCCCTACACACACGCATTACTCCCATTGGCAGGGACATGTGCCTACTATCCATGGGCTGTCAGTGAACAATATACAGCAATGTGATAATGTGTTTTCCCTATATATTGTTTTATTGCACGGTTTTCTATTGTGTCTGTGCTTTTATGAATTTATTCAAAAGTCATTTGTAAATCTTGATGATCTTGCTGACAGCGTAGCAGGCCTAACTTTATGTTTTACAATTCTGTCATTGTGTGAAGCTACTGTAATCCCATCGAGGGTGTATCCTGGCCTCGGCCCTATGTTGCATGGGACTCTGACCAGAATATGTGGTTATGGATGGATGTTTAAAACCTACTTATAGAAGCTTCATTTTAAATTGGGAGGAGGTGGTATTGTGCATTTTTATTATGGATTAACTTCCGAAGTCCAGTGCTGAAGAAGCAGCATTATGTCGTTATGAAATTTGAACAGACACAGACATACTGTTCACATGACTCAATATTCTGCCGATATTCAATGTCATTCACCAAATAACTGAAATTAATTTGTTATTTCACCATATGACTAGTTTTACAGTGAGGAACCATCGTGTTCAAGCCCCCCTCCCCCCCACCCCATGCGTAAGTACAGACGGTTTTATTTGGTGTATTTGCTTTATTGTAGCCCGTTGTATGCATATTACTTGTATTATTTTTCTTATTTATGGTTATTTTGTCCAGAATGCCAAATGACCTACAGATTATGCTTCATTAAAAGCCAGTTGAAGCCATTTGAAGCTGAGGGTTTGAAGCTCACAGAGGTGATGAAGGAAGCCCTTTGGGGCATGGCTTACACTCCTCTAACTGACCTTCCCTCACCACAACCTTCTAAATCACTCTCAGTTTATTACCAAGAAGTATTTTCTCTGGTCAATTTGGGAGCCAGTACTGAAGCGTCAATTCTGAATGTTTTCTAAGTGGCTTTGAGGGACTTATGGGATGTTGCTATTTCCAAAGGCTTTCTCCCTGTCTTTCGTCTTTCTCATCTGTCTTTTAGCAGCTGCATCCTGGGCCTATTCATTCATTCATTCATTCATTCAATCATCCATTCATGTCCTACCTTAACCTCTCTATGGCAGCTGTGGTGTGCTTACCATATTCATTCATTCATTCATTCATTCGTTCGTTCATTCATTCATTCCCTACCATTTTTCTCTGGAGTAGCTGTAACAAGGCTTATTATTCATTCATTTATTCATTCATTCATTCCCATTTGTCTCTTGGGTTGCCTTGCCTTGCTTGTCCTCTTCAGTGACTTCTTTTGTGATGGACTAGAGGGTCACACAGCCTCATTTGGAGGTAATTAGTTTATGACAAGCATCCTCCTCTGCATTCAATTGCGGATCCTGAATGCAGGACCAATAGAGCGGCCAGACCATCTTTCACACGGTCATTAAAGAGGGGCTAGAGCACTGGGCAGCCAGGCCAACTGAGAGACGCCCTTCAATGGTACTGCATTTTATTCACTTATAGACCATACAAAAGTATCAGGACATCTGGCCATTGCACCCATAAGATCTTTTATGACATCCCATTATAAATCCATAAGCATCAACATGAAGTTGACCCCCCCTTTGCAGCTATGTATAAGTATTGCCACTCTTCTGGGGAGGCTTTCCGCGGGATATTGGAGTGATTCTGTGGGAGTTTTTTGCCCAGTTGTCCAGAAGAGCATTTGTAAGCTCAGACACTCATATTGGACATAATCGCCTGGCTCAAGTTCTTTCACACCAAACTATATTTTTATGGACTATGCCTCGTGCATTTGGGCACACTTGCTGGGAAAGAGAAAACTCTTCCCCAAACCGCTCCTACAAAGGAATGCATACCAAGACATTTCGGACAATTCTATGCTTCCAACTTTGTGACGTAGAACGGGCCGTCATAAAAGTACATGGGTGTCCCAATACTTTTGTCCATAAAGTGTATTTCAGCTCTAAACCTAAATAAATCAATAAACAAATAAATACTATGCTAACTACACTTGTGAAGGAATGTGACAGACACGAATTTGTGAGGACTGTGTGTGGGGGGAATGATAGGAATGCTTTCAGCTTTCCAAAAGCTAATTAAAATGTTTGTGTTGAAATATATTTGCAGAGTTTTGGAGTACATTTACGAAACCTGCTTCTGGTTCGCTCACATGTGCGTTTCCCTTCTTGGGTTTTAAAACATCGCAGACACTTTCAGACCATCATGGTGACTCCCTGCTGGGTGCAGACGTACAAGCAGCATGCAATTTGTCTCAGTCCTCTTAGAACAAGTGAGTCAGTGTTACCTGCACCATGTTTGGGGGCATGGAGCCCAAGCACAACCACTTAAAACAATCCCTGTTCTCTTCTCCCTCTGTGAAAGGCCATTGTTGCCCTCACAGCTTGAACTGTGTATTAATTGACTAACACAGACAGCAGACACAGCATTTATTAACCAGCCCTTCTTTAAGAGGTGACCGGACTTGCTGGCAAAATGATTTCTTCGTTTCTGGTACAATAGACCAAT
This sequence comes from Brevimyrus niger, assembly GCA_015164015.2. Classification (NCBI taxonomy): domain Eukaryota; kingdom Metazoa; phylum Chordata; class Actinopteri; order Osteoglossiformes; family Mormyridae; genus Brevimyrus; species Brevimyrus niger. Next base: position 37,218,763 of record JAABNY020000001.1, read on the forward strand.
TATTTCCTCACTTTAGTTGCTGTGGAGGAAAGCACAAGTGTGTATTGTTCCTTGAGGGGAGAATCACATGCATCCCAGTAAACAGATGAAAGAGGTGAGATGAAACACAAAATAGGAAGAGTGTGTTCAGCTCTTTCAGCAAATACTGCCAGTGAATGGTTACATCCGAGGTAGAAATGAAGGAATGAAAAAAACAACAACACAAATCTTTGTAAAAGATTTTAATTTGTGAATTGATTATTCATTGTTTACTTACAATAGGGGACAGATTAGTTTATTCCTTTAGTTGGTTAATAGGTGAATTGAAACTATATAATCATTCTCACAACTCAATACTGGATAAGCGGATGGATGGATGGGTGGATGATAATATACAATACAAAACCCAGGGAGATGACTATGTATTAGTTATATAATTTAAACACAAAGGCAAATTGGAAAATAAACCTAATAATGTAGCACTGATGAGAGAAGGAAATGCAGACAGCAGCATAATAAGAATTTTTAGCCATCGCTAGCATGATCAGAAAAGAAAATACCTGTTTATCCTAAGAAGAACTAAATAAAACAGACACTTAAGAATGGATCTTCTATTCTACCTTTCAGAACTATGTGAGGGTTGTCCTTTTCTGTTTCTATGGAATCCTTATGAAATGATTTACATGTTTCATTTTCAATATGGTCTCTTGGATGAATCTGTACTGGGAATGCATTGCTAATATGGGGCCTTGTTAATAGCCTCTTGGCAGTGAGGCATGAAATTGAATTACTGTTTAATTGTATGTTACATTTAAAGCGGTCACACACCAGCGAGGGGCAATACATTGATCATGAGGGATAACAAGGCATCATGTCCAACCCCTATTGGACTAGACTGGACATTCTACAAGGAGAACATTCCCAGAAGGTATACAGGTATAAAGTTGGAAGAAAAAGACATTGGAAAGTTTAACTGCCCTTCTGATTATTTTTGGATGAATACCATTAACTCGCACTATTTTTATGTGAGCAATTTATGCTACAAACACTGTCCAATATGACCATTGACTGTATGTAGCAGAAATTGAAGGAATGCGAAAAAGTAATAAAATTACACCAAATGTATCTGTAACCATAATGACTGAGACTTTAAACTGAAATGATCATTGACAGTGTACAGGGGTAGGTGTGCAGAACAACTGAGATCTTCATTTATATTGTATGAACTCCATTGTTATGTCGGGATGCCCTGACAAGCTACTGATAAGGGGCTACTGGACGGGGACCAGAGCCTATCTTAGCTATAAGGCAGAAGATGTCCCAGGGTGGGGTGCTAATCCAGTACAGGGCACACACCAAATGCATTTTATTATACATAAAATGATGACTATATGTAGCAACAAAAGTGTGCGTTACATTAAATTGTTATAGTGCTTCTCAAATAATTTACAATAAAATGACTAACATATGACCTTAGTGACATAGGTCTTCCCTACTGCGACAAAGCTAAACAAAATTAAAATTTAAACCTTTTCATGATCTGCTTAGGGGTGGTTTACATTATACATTATATATTACACTGTTTTTTCTCTTTTGCTTTCTTTCTCTTAAACTAAAGGTGCACCAGATTTTGTTCACCCTTAGGTTAAACACAGAATGATGTGTGTTTTTCGCTTGGTCTTGATCTATCCTCATACTTCAGTAGAGCCTCAGTCACAAATATTTATCTTGCTGTGTCTGTGCAGTTTGCATGTCCTCCCACTATCGTGTGGTTTTTCTCCCACACCCCAAAGACATGCCGTCAGGCCAACTGGCATCTCTAAATTGCCCGTAGTGTGTGACTGAGCGTGTGTGCCCTCTGATGGACCCCCCCCCCCCCTGCTGCTCGCCATCACCCTTAGGGTAAGCATTGGGAGTTTTGGACTGATGAAATCATTCTACTCTATCAAAACTGTAGTGCTTGTGTTTATCCCTATGTTACAGGAACCTCACCGACAGAACCAACATAGACAGAAAGGGTTATGTTTACCATCCAAAGTCACCTAAAAGTAATTAGATACCTATATCTCTAATTATCACTATGCATGCAGTATGCAACATGTAATACAACTGATGTCAAAAAACTCAAAAGTCAGCTCTGCCCTTTATAAACTTTGGCGTAATGTAAACTTTCATTGCAGATGCCATCATTCAAGTTGAGAACATCTGGTACTTGTGCTTATTTAGAGGAATTTGGGCAGTTTCTGGAAATTTCTGGTGCTTTAAAGCTAAGAAATCAACATCAAGTGAATGTTTCATTCCTTGACATTGAGATGGGCTCTAACTGTTATTTTCTAATACAGGCTTACAGTAGTATAGAGGGTATTTAATGGAACTATTTTTAAATACAAGACGATGAAAAAGTGGTGAGAGTTATGTGCCCATTGCAGTTGTAATTTAACTGTAATGTCAAATGTCAATAAAGTTTAAATAGCACTTGACGCGGTATCATTCGATTTAAAAGGAATATTCTCAAAGCATTCATTAGATTACTGAAAAAGGAAACAAACATAAATATTTATACATGTTGATCAATAACCAAGTAGTTATCGTTTTATTAAGGCTGTCCTTAATTAAGGTCTTCTTCCTGCAGTTTCCCCCAACAGGGTAGCTGCTTGTAGGAGGGGTTTATAAGGAAGCCTCAAAACTGGCTGGAGGGGCGCACTAAACACTACTATGCGCTGTTTTCTACGCTCGCATGAACTTGTTACGGAATCGAAGGGCAAAAAGTGGTGATTCCGGAATCCATCTAATGGAACCTTCCCAGTTAACTAACATGAGCGAATTTGTATCAATATGGACACTATAGTACAAGTGAAGCGTTAGTTGCGAAAACAGCTAGAAAAAAAGCGTCGGGTTTTCAGACGAAATTTTAACACAATAACAATAAGACAAGCAAAGGGGACTTTTCTCAAGTTTTCTCAACCATTTTGTTCAGCTGAAAGTACTTTTCAACAGGTCTGCTCTTTAGCAAATATCGAGAGAGGTGAGTGATTAATCCGTAGATTATAATGCTTAATTTTGTCATTAGAAAAAAATGAATATTTGGACTGATTGTATATAATACATTTAGTTAAAATATTCACAATGCAGGATATGGGCTACAATATTAAGTACATTAACTTAACTTATATACAATTGCTTTAACTTATTTTGCTTCTTCAATATGTTTAATAATATTTATGTTATTTTGCAGGCAGCTAAAGGAAACATCGCAGACTCATCATGACAAATACAACACTAATAACCTTTTTAATATTTATTATACTCTCCCATTCTCTCATTTTGGTCTGTGCACAGACCGGGGATGAAAACCAGAAGACCGCTTCACTTCTACAAGGACCTGAAGCAACTCAAAAACCGGGGGGCGACAAGGATGGCGCTCCGCTTAACAGTTCGAGTCCCCATACCATGCGCCCGGGACGGTCCATACCGCTCCCTCCAATGTGCACCGGTCAAACTGAGATCAGGGACACTTTTAAGTACATCAATACGGTGGTGTCATGTCTGGTGTTTGTTGTCGGAATAATCGGCAATTCCACGTTGCTCAGAATCATCTACAAAAATAAATGCATGAGAAACGGACCCAATCTTCTCATTGCAAGCCTTGCTCTGGGGGACCTGGTGCATATTGTGATAGATATACCAATCAATGTCTTCAAGGTGAGTGAGCGAAAAATCCATTTGTATATTTGACCTGAAATAAGATGTATTTTTTTGTGCTAACTAATATTTGGAGTCTGGCTGCTGCATATTTTCAGTCTGCTCCAGTTGCTGTGTTCCAATACAAAAATAGGCTTCTAACATTATGCAAATATAAAATAAACTGTAAAAACTGTAAATTAATGTTCTAGCAGGCTTATGGCTCTGCTGTATAAATCTTGGGAATATCCTTCCTGGTCTTGTGTTGTATATCACAAAAATATTGCACATTGTAGCGTAAACACTGATATAAGGCCAATTGTTTCCAGCATTATTAATCAAATAAAAGTTTCACAAATAAATTAAATTTATTTCTGCAACTATGCTGGAGCCACCCAGTTCAGTAGTGTGCCACAGGTGTCCAAGAGTACTTAGACATGTCAAACAGTGCAACTCAGCCAAAGTTTAGTTTACATGGCAACACTTAAACACATTATTTCTAATTGAGCCTTGAGTCATCATGGTGATTTTTACAGTGTAAATTGTTAAGCCTTAGTGAAACTGTCTTAATTATTAAGAATAAATTTTCCATTTTTATTAAAGTCATTGGGGCAAGACAATCAAATGATTGATACAATCATCGTTTTCAAATAGACTATTTTAAATTGTATTAATTATTCTATTAGTCTTGTAGTCATAGTCAGATCTAGACCCTATTTTGGCCCCCCTATTTTTATTTCAGACCCCCTGAGTAATTGTTTTTCAATAACCATGTCTCGGATTATCATATACAGCTTACTATATTTAATTTTATTTAGATTATTTAGTAAGTATGATGACAACAGATGTTAGTCTGTTCTCACAAAGACAACCAATACAAAGATTATAAATCTGTATTTATGGACTTACTGCATCTAAAAGGGTTAAAGTGATGTCAGGTTTGACGCTGACTATTGATGACTATATTGCTGGCAGTCATTCAGAATATTATCTCTTCTGTCTGGGTCTTCAGGTTTTCTCATGACCTATTCATTGCTTTGATGATCTGTCTTTTGTCTGGTTGTTTTATTAATAGTTATAGTATAGTTTTGCTAAATAAAAATATATTTTGTTATATCATTCGTAACTTAAAGGCGTAATTAGTCATACTGTAAAAAGTGAATTGTGAATGTCCACATGATATTTCAGCTGCTGGCGGAAGACTGGCCTTTTGGCGTTGGAATCTGTAAGCTGGTGCCCTTCATCCAGAAAGCGTCTGTTGGAATCACAGTGCTCAGTTTATGCGCATTGAGCATTGACAGGTATGGTGTGCTTGCCCTTGGCTATCTCAAAATCAGGCTGAATGTTTACTACTGTATGACAGAGCACGACAAAGATGACATTCCAGCTGACATTGCAGGTACCGGGCAGTCGCATCCTGGAATCGGATCAAAGGCATCGGCGTCCCCAGGTGGAAGGCGATAGAAATCACTTTGATATGGGTGATATCGATCCTCTTGGCCGTGCCTGAAGCGATTGCCTTTGATATGATAGCGATGGACTACAAAGGCGAGCATCTGAGAATATGCCTGCTTCACCCGATACAGGGAACCAGCTTCATGCAGGTGAACTAGTGCTGCATATTTAGCAACAGTAACATTAACTAGGCTTTTCATGTTCACATATGTGCTATAAAATACACAAATACACACAATTCCAAATGCACAAAAGACAGCATATTGCAATATGTTTATGAAATTGAGATGCCTCATTCATAGAGTTAACAACTTGCATTATGAGTTTAAAAGAAAGCGTTCTTAAGCTTAGATTAATGCAAAGGATGAAGATGCATTCAGTAGGACAAGACTAAACATTTCCCTCATTCTCTCCGTTCGTCCTGGCAGTTTTACAAATCAGCGAAGGACTGGTGGCTGTTCAGCTTTTATTTCTGCGTGCCCTTGGCTTGCACTGCGGTCTTCTACACACTCATGACCTGTGAGATGCTGAAGAATAACAGGGCGCAGGTCTCCATGAACGACCACCTCAAGCAGGTGTGGCCAGGTTAAATCGCTCGTGGCTCTCAATGAGCGGACGCGCGCTGCGCTTCCTCCAAATCCTGAGGACTTTCCCGCCTTGCTTTCCCCTGCAGAGACGTGAAGTTGCCAGGACTGTTTTCTGCCTGGTGCTCGTGTTCGCTCTTTGCTGGTTTCCGCTGCACCTCAGCCGAATCTTGAAGTCGACCATTTATGATATGAAGGATCCAAACAGATGCGAATTGCTTAGGTAAGCTGGATAATGGGACACACCTCGAAGCCGCATGCGGCACTAGCAATCACCGCTAACCTGCTGGATTTTTATTGTTCTCCTCAGTTTCTTCCTCGTCCTCGACTACATTGGCATCAACATGGCTTCTGTGAATTCCTGCATCAACCCCATCGCTTTGTACATGGTCAGCAAGAGATTCAAAAGCTGTTTTAGGGTAAGGTGACCCCAGCGCTCACCTAAGTGAACGACCACCGTCTCAGGTTGCCGGCCGCTGCTGGGGTGAGGGGATTTGGGTTACGCGGCGGCGTCGGCGCTGAGTCCGGCGAGACACGTGTGCTTGGGTGTTGGCCGGCCGTGACACGCGGTGAGACGGGACAGCCGAGCCCGTGCTGAGAGACGCAGCGGTGAAGTGTGTAACAGGAAGAGAAGGGCTGCATGCCGCTGTTCAAAGGCGGGAGACAGGCCCCAGGGGCAATCTGTGCTGAGTCACAGCACTCTCAGAGAGTAGCTTTTATTGACCGGGCAAAGACAATCCTGTCAGTTCCCTCAGGCTTTAAAGCACGGCTGTTTTCATCATCTCTTCAACATTGTTCACAATATGACATTTAGACATACAGGTATACAATAGAGCAGTCGTATATTAGTTATTTGTGTCGAATTACACCAAGTAGCTCTGCATGGCAACATATATATATATATATATATAACAAATATAAAAAAAAAGAAGCATTTTTGGTTGGTGATTGAGTATTTACCCTCAGGATTAAGTTATGGGATTGAGTGGGGAGATAAGATTGCCTGGTATGTGGTTTTTAAACAAGCAATATAACTGATGAAAAACTGTGATTTCATTCAGCTGGCTGTGTTCCGTTTGTTTTATCCTGTTATCATTAACTGTAAACGGAGAGCAGTTTCTTAGCTAGAGTCTTTGGCACTGTAGTGTAAATTTCAGGCCAGGTGGACCGATGTGCTTTATAAAGAGCTCGGGGAAATGCTGGAAGCAGAGGGGCAGGGTTCGCACAAGAACAAATTTACAAACGAGAGGAGGCCATTCGGCCCATCAAGCTCATTTGGGGAGAACTTAACTAATATGTCAGAGTTGTTAAAATCTTTTCTAGCTCTGATTTAAAGGAACCCAGGGTATTAGCTTCTACTACACTAGCAGGAAGACTATTCCATACTCTAACTAC
>JAABNY020000001.1:37231107-37249846 GCA_015164015.2 Brevimyrus niger
ACTCTTTGCGAGGGTATATATTGGTGAGTTGCAGAAATAACGTTAAATTTAGAAAATAGTGGTCGACAGACAAACAGACAATCAGGTGGCATTCCTGCTTGTACCTTTCCTGAAGGGGCTGGACCTCACCTGACTGAAAGAGGCGTGGGGGTTTGTAAAACCGAAGTCTGACTTTCCCAGAAAGACGTGGCCAAGACCTGAAGCTGAAATGCGTCAGATATCGAAGTTAACGGTGCAGCAAATGTTAGCCTCCTAATGTTTCACTTCTAACTGAATTTTGAAAATCATCGGTGAAAGAAGAGTTAAAGGTAAATTTGTTTTCTCGTTGGTTTGGACTATACTGAAATGAAAGTGAAACTAAGCAGTGGGTCGATAATTGAGATGTAGAGTCGATCACATGTGCTTCAGAGTGGCAGGATTTCACCGAGTATATTAAAAACATATTAATTAACTAAAAAGGAGTGTATGCAATAGATAGCCCGGAAAAAAAAATACTCAACGAGTAAGAACGTAATTGCGACTGTAAACGCTGACCGTCATCTGAGTGGAAGTCCAAGGACATAGTAAAAAAAAAACAAACAGACCAAAAACGTATTTGCATTTATTTTTCAAAAAGAAGTTTTAGACTGCATCACGTGTTTGATCTGTGCACTAAGTTTGCAAAATATAATAACCGTAAGGCCTTCCTCCGATGACTAAACGGACCTGCTAGGGACTTTAACACAGGGGATAGAAATGTAGTTCAGTCAAAGACTGAGGTCTTCACGTGTAAAATCCCCAGGAATTCCACTGTTACCACTAAGATCCTTCCAGTCCAGAAGATAGTTAAGTTAATTAAGCCTCAGAGCATATTTGCATACGGAACCAATGTGATTCATACACCCCACAGCAGTACATGCAGAAACTGTCCCTTGGGGGCAGTATGTGCATGGCTGGCCAGCCATGTGGGGTCTTAGATAAGAAGACCCATGTAGAATGGAGGGCCAGATATCTGCTTAAATCCTTCAGATTGCTTGTCAGAGAATCAATGCCCTGATCCATAACTGTGGCTTTCATTGCCCAATATTTCATTTGTAAAGCTTGTCACAGTTATGTGTTGTCTTGATTCCCAACACATAGTATGGGAATACTGTAACTTAGATGTAATTAGGAATCATTTTTCTCAGAATATTAAGGCACAATGATACTACAACCGCTTTTGTGTGGGGGATACCCAGGTCAGTACTTATTGCTTCCTATTGTCAAGCCTAATTACAGTTAAATTAGGTCTAATATAATGTATCAGGCATAATGTAAACCATGAGGGGTTTGTATTTAGGAATGAGGAGTCATGGCTAATATTTGTGATTTTGGATCCGGGGGGGCGGGGAGCTGAACATGTTTGTCCTTCCCCCTGACAAACATTCATGTCAAATTCACATTGAACAAAAATAATTACAAATTCAGCTGCGAGTTGCGATTATGCAGATCAGGTCACATGATGCACAATGTAACTTTTGAGTGATATAGTCAATTATATGAAGATGGTTAGTGCTGTGTTGGACCCTAATAATGCAGTCGACTTTAATGAAGTTCTACAGTGTTATCCTGGAAGATTTCTAATAACCATTGGGCAACCTTAAAATCATGTGAAAATTGACTGTGTGAATAACCTCATGTGACAACACATTTTTTAAATACTATGGGGAAATGCGTTTAATGAATAGCAAAGAATCTAGATATTTGATATCTCCATGTGTTCAGTTATTGTGATGGGTGTCATTAGAACAATGTAAACCGTCTCAAAGCTTCGCCGTGATTTGGCTCAATTTCAGGATTCAAAAATCCCCCAAAAGTGGTGTCACTGCAGGAAATCGTTTAGTGAAAGTCGTGCACAGGTGACAGGGTTTGCGAGGTGAGTGTTGGGCTCGACTGGTATTAAAATCCGACGCTGGACATTGGGGTTCCCCATGGTAAATATTGCCAAGGGTGAGAGTCCCTCACGATGGTGTTTGTTGGGGAGGGCAGTCCCATGACAATGAATTTTTCTGCCCGGGGAAAAGGGGCACAATATGTTTTTCCATTGGTTGACCGAGAAAATGCTCAGCATGCCAGGTAGCCAGTGCAGCCCTGGTGTTGAGCCCTCACGTGTTGTGTGAACCAGCTCAGTTTCTGTGGATACACGCCCGGTGTGACACGATGACACAAACAATGCGCTTTGCTGGGTGTTTCGCTCCGTGACAAGCACGGTCCCAGCCCCGCCCATTACACGTCACCCCCCCCCCCCACGGCAGTTCTCAGGTGACCCCGGAGGAGCTTGGGCTCAGGTATGCTGCTCCGGTGGGCGAGCCGTGCCTACCATGCTGGCGGAATGTAATCGAACACCGGGGTAGGAATGGGGGGGTAAGGGGGGGGGGGGGGGAATGGGGGAGAACAATGTAAAAAAAAGGCTTTTTTTTTTTTTGTTGTTTTTTTTTTTTTTTTTGCTGCTACTAACAACAGTTTTCTGGCTGCCATTTGCAGGGCCTGGTGTGAAGGAGCTTTAGCAATGACGAGTTGAAAGCTCTTCACCGACGGCAAGCAGGTAGGATTATCTACACCTCTGGTTTAGCCTTTTATCTCTGCGAAGCAATTGAGATCCGGTTTTTCATTTGGCTTAGAACAAATCTTTTATGAAGTCAAATTTTTTATTTCTTTTGCCTCGACTGCTTTTGCTGGGGGTGTTATGCAGTTGTGGAAGTTTGTAGATGATTTATCATGCTTGGTGCTGAAATGCTGAACGGGAGTTCGTTATGACAGGTGTTTCATGGACTGAGTTATAAATCATAGATGATGCCTTTTTAAATGGGAGAAACTCTAGGAGACTAAGCATTAGTATTTAGCGAATGTGTTTGAAGGATTTAAAAAAAGCAGCAGTAACTGGTGATCAAAAGTGTTTTAATTTGCCAAAATGTTATAGGCTACAGAAGTGCTACGGATTTAAATGTAAGAATTAAAAAAAAAAAAAAAATCTTCTTAAGTTTTAAGAGTTTGTTTTAAACAAAAGAAATTCAGCTATTTGGCTGAAGCTGTCTGGACACTTCTTGGTATGATTCTGGGAGCCCGTCTGCCTGTGTATCGGCTTACCGAACAGCGCACCGCGCTCGTGATCCGTGCCGTGCGGCGGCCGTTTGTCGACGGTGAGCAGGGCCTCGCGCTCATACCCTGCGCGGTGCAGCTGCTTGTTTGCATGTTCTTGTTTGCCATGACGTGGTACGCCCGCTTCCTTCCTGCAGCGCTCTCGGCCTCAAGCTCGAGATAAGGGAGCGTGCTAAAGAGGAAACGGGAGGGTCGCCCTGCGTTTGAGGGAGCTGTGAGAGACCGGCTGGTGAGCTGGTCCTCGTCTGCCCCGTGAGCGAACCTACAAAGGGGAAGTGAGACCTGCAGGTCCACGCAAAAGTCCCCTGGACTTTGGAGGTCTCAGGTAATTTTTGCGCACTGGTGCTTCTCTGCCAAATGTAACTGCTGAACTGCAAAGACTGGTTTGACGGCGATGTTTTTTTTTGTCGATTTACAGTCATTTCTAGCAGAGGAATGATCACATTTTTTTTTCCTTCGCTCCAGGTTAAGGTGTAGCTACTCTGCTTCTAATTGAACATTTTGACCCAAACCGGGACATAGAATTTACATCCGTCTGGTGACGAGTCCCTTCAGCTTCTCTGGAATGTGCTCGGTGGTACCTAAAGATAACGTGCGTCTGCTCTCTGGATTGTTCTGAAGAATTTGGGACCTCGGGCACATTTCTGAAAAGCCGCTTTACACATCCGGGCCCTCCAGTCTTATCTGGCACAGATCCGAAGCTCCTTGGGATGAGACTGTAAAGCTCCGGAGCCCCAAAAACATGACGGCGGCCGTGGGGAGCAGCGAGCTTGCCTTTGAGTTTGCCAGTGGTTGTATAGACAGTGTGCAGCAGGTAAGACACTGCGTGTACTTATGCGTTTATCGGCCACATGTCTTACTGCCTCAATGTCCAATATGAATCTAAATAATTGCTGCTTTTATTACTGACGTATGCAGAATACATTAGTATATAGATCTGCTGTGTATATTCTGTATACAGTGTGTGTAGGTATATATTATAATGTAATCTGAAGTTCTGAACCTACATGCTAAAATACTGTGTGCAGTGAGACCTTTCTCACATCTACTTGTTTGTGTCACGAAAGGGGGGGGTTTGGTGACTAACTGCCGCGTAATTCGCCTGTACTTTCCTGTGATATTTCCCACGCATCTCATCGTGGCCATGAGCAGTTTCAGCACTAAGCATTCACCAGGGGTGTGGCAGGTAGAAGCCCAGGGTTTCCTGATCCAGAATACACTGAATCGAGAAAAATGCACAAGGGCCCAGAGGTTCCGATCTGTCTGCGGCCGCCTCGGTAAGGCGAGGCCTCGAGTGATGGGGGGGGGTGGGGTCGGGTGCGGAAGTGACTCGGAGGCGTGCCAGAGGCCCACGACCAGGGTATGGACCGTGGGGTGCCATGTCATGGTCGCCGAATCGCTCAGAAGGCCGCTCGGCTTGTGGCTGACTGCTACCCCAGTGACGTCGGATATGTGCACAGGCGCACGGCATATGCAGCGACCGCAGCCGTTGTGGTTTTCGTCCCCCCTCCACTGCCGTCCAGGCAGGCAGTCAGTACATGCCTTATGTTGATGTTCTGCTCATAGAGGCGTAACGTTTCGCAGTGCCCCCCCCCCCGCAAGTTGTGAGGAAGGAGGTGCGTTGGAGGGCTTTCCGAGGTGGAAGTGAGCGCGTTCGTGTGCAGCCCCGCCGTAGCTCTGAATATATCGCTGTGGCTGTGCGTTCAAAGTGAACAACTGGATGTTTCAGTGAAGAAGTATAGGTGGAGTTCCTTTGGCCAGTTCCTCTTTCATGGCTCAGCTGCACGTCAGTTACTTGGAGGCTACACGACGCCGCAGTGACCCGGCGTTACGTCAGATCCGTAATGTCCGTCTCGTGTCCTGTGCAGCTGAGTGACCCCTCGGTGTTCCCGGCTGTCATCGTCGAGGAGGTCCCCAACTCCCATCTGCTTAGCTACTCGGACTTAACCTGCGAACAGCCAGCATCAGGAGGCCTCAATCCAGCCGTGGGGGCAGAGGAACGCGGGGTCCATGGAGGGGGCGTGACTTTCACAGGTGAAAATAAATATACGACCAATTTACACACCAACACGCACTCGTGTTGTGTGTGTGTGTGTGTGTGTGTGTGTGTGTGTGTGTTCTTTATAATAGACTGGCCTTCTTAAAGGTGTACCCCTGTCTTGTGCTCTGTGATACTTGGGACAGGTGCCACCCTGCCCAACCCTTTATCGGTTAAGCAGGATGGATAGCTTTTTAATCCACAGTTTTCATAAAACATTCTAGCTTTCAGGCTTGAAGGAATTACACCAAAGCCTCTATTAAGCAAATTCTAGTATCTGTGTGTGATCATGGATGTTTTGTATTTAGTTCTGAGAGGTCATTTGGTTGCATATTAAAGGAGATTAGCACTTCTTAACACACGACTGTTACAGCTATACTATTTATATTTGTAGTTGTAAAGCCTTGTGTGAGCACTGCTGCTTTTGTGTTTTAATCACCTAATAGCTGTTTGGCCCAAACTCACAGGCTCATAAACTGATCTTTCTCACTGATTGTTTTTCACACGCTGGAACGCTAATGCCAAGGCAGCCTGGGCTGCTGTTGTTTCGTGCTAAGTGTAGCTACCAAGAGCTCCCTCATCTGAGCCCAGGCTTCTGCCTCCGAGTTTCCCATGGTCTCGATTCGATTCGGGGTGCCTGAGTTATCCATCTTCTCATTGATGCTGTTTGAACTTCTGCTGCTCTCGATAGCATCTTTCACTCTGAAACAGTCCATATACCTTAATGCCACCCACCCAGCAGTGTCGTAATGCTTGTTATTTGTAGCTAAAAATGTCCTGCCCTGTTCTCATATGGAAGCAGAATGACCTAGCAGTTTTTTTTTTCTGATTTCAGTGGAAAACAGCGATGAGATCATGGAACCTATAGAAGGAACAGAGGCCCTGCTGAGAATGGACTCCTCCAGGGGGCTTTTTGATGAGGAGCACATAGGTGAGGTGTATGAAATGAACCTGACCTAGCCGATGTCCATCCATCCGACGGAGATACGTTACTTTTGTTTCACTCTGCCCACCTGCTGTCAGTTTTAGTTTATACTGCGATATGTTGGACAGAAGACTGGAAGGAGGTGCCTATATAAATGTTAACTGCAAGGTCCTGACTTGAAAATGAACATTTTATTGGTGGTATTAACGTAGCCTGATACATTTGGAGTCTGCTAAATAAAAGCAAATGTGACCGGGCTTCCAGTCTCAAACAGAATCCTCTTGTCTAGCAAGCTCTCAGGCTCCTGGCTTCTCGCTAACCCGTCTCGCCCATTTGACCCACCCGCAGCTCACCCATTCGCGCAGTGCGGCAGCGGGGTCGCGGCCGCTGTGAGGTCGCCCCGCGCTGCGGGCGGCAAGGTCCGGCAAGGCGCCGTGGCCAGATCGGCCACGCAGCAGCCCGGGAAGAAAAAAGGTACGTCGGCCATCTTACCGCAAGAATGAAGATGCAGGACAAAGTGCAACTGCGAACAAAGTGTCAAGTTAAATCAGACACATGAAACGCGAATGCATATTATCTGTAGGTAACTATAAAATTTAAATTTGACACTGCAGCCTCGCACTGAATGATCCCTGTGTAAGATGGGTGCTCTTCTCAATTCATTGAAGCAGATACTTTTATCCAAAGCAATGCAAATTTTTGTATTGTGTCTATAGGGAGGCGACCCCGACAAGCCCGACCTGAGTCACCAACACCAGATCTCCAAATAAAGAAGCGCAACAAAGATGGCAGAGGTGTAATATGAGTGTTTCTGCAACATGTCAACGTCTTCGGTTTCCAGTGTTAAACTGTTTAGGCCACAATCTGTCCCACAATCTGGGAGGAAAAAAATTTGAAATGGAATGGAAAAAAAATATCAGTGGACCGTGTAGAATGAGCGTGATAGAGGGTGGTGACTTTATGTCTGATCTGGCATTGCTGGTATGGTGGACAAAAAGCACAACTGGAGTGAGATGATCGTATCGTGAGAACACGCCGCTCTTAAAATTTCAGAATAGTATCGGTTCGTGGTGGTAGATTCTGCAGGAGAATATATTGGGGAAACGGCCAAACCCCATGACGTATTTTTTATGTTAATCCATTTCTTTATGATGAAAAATTAGACCTCGCGTCCATTAGAAGATTATGATGCTAACATGTGTAAATGTCCTGTGAGAAATTTGAAGACCTGGTGATCTGAACCGAACGACATCCCGTGTGATCTGCAGGAAATACTCTCTATCTCTGGGAGTTTCTGATGGCCCTGCTGCAGGACCGGTCCACATGTCCACGATACATTAAATGGACCCATAGGGAGAAGGGGATCTTCAAGCTTGTGGACTCCAAGGCGGTGTCACGTCTTTGGGGGAGACACAAAAATAAACCTGACATGAATTATGAAAGTATGGGCAGAGCTTTAAGGTATGTCTCTCCGATAGATTGATGGCAACTGCCTGTAGTGTGCATTCAAGGTGCAGTACAGTACATTTAACAGGTGCTTTTGTCCAAAGTGATAGGACACACTAGTGATCAAATCTTGGGCTCAGATAGCAGTTATCTAGTTCCCTGCACCTTTACAGCATTCGGGGTTAAGGGCCTTACTTAAGGGCTCATTGGTGATATGATTACTATATTGGTCTGAATATTAGATGAGCCCCCCCCCCCTCCAGTTTTTTCAGCAACTGTTTTTGTTTACCAAATCTTCTTTAAAAGAAGAATAATTTTATCCGAAAAGCACAGATAAGAAGTTCACCCTATCACGCTTAAAAAGCAACCACTGGCAATTACATTCCAAGAAGTGTATTGAATAGCAAGTACTGCAATAAACAAATGTATTGTTTTGGGGGGGGTGGTCAGTATTACAATGTAATGTTTTTGGGGCAGTACAATACTTACAGAAAACATCCATGTACCTGGAGTTATGGACCAATTGCCTCCTGCCATTGCTAGAGCAGAGCTAGTTTAAAACCATGTTTTAAATGATGAGTCTGTCTCTTTAGGGTCAACTTACCCTCTCTGCTTAAGACCCCTTGGCAGCTCTTGTGCCCTGTTGACCTTTGAAGTACAAACATAATAAATTATTAGTATTGTACATCGGATGCATTTTGGTTCTTTTAACTGCCGCATTGTTTCTTGTTTATGCCTTTTAAAAGCATCACCTGTAAGTGTTCATATTGGAGATTAGCTTAATATTCTTTTGCCTTCGTTGAGTGTTCCCATTCCGCAGTATGCTGCTGTATGGCATTTAGCCCGATACAGCTCACATTTTAATTACTTCTTACCTGTCATCCTTTCTTATAATTTCCCTTCTGGTCATTAAACACGCAAGTGTCCTGTGTAATAAACCCCAGGAGCCTGGGAAGTTATCTCCTAACTAAAGTCTCAGTTGAAAAGGAGTTTGGCTGTTGAATTGTACACATAAGCACACAGTGAGACTAGAATAGTGATTTACTCTTCTTTTTTTTGTTTTGTTGTTGTGGCAGATATTACTACCAGCGTGGGATCTTGGCCAAGGTGGAGGGCCAGAGGCTGGTCTATCAGTTTACAGAGATGCCGAAGAATCTGGTGTGTATTGATGATGAGGAGCAGTCCGACAGCAGCCGGCTGGCGGATGTGAAGTCGTTTCCCGAGAGCCCCATCTTGACGCCAGCGGCTCCTAAATCATCCAGCAAGAGTGACATGCAGAAAGGCAGAGTCAAGGGACCCAGAGCGAAGCTGAAGTGCGCGTCCACTGATGCGAGCGAGCAGGCGCCACAGCTCCAGCGAGCGGGTGACGGACAGGCGGGCCGACCCCTGGGGCTGATTCAGCAGCAACACCTGCCTATAGTGTCTGCCGAGATGATGAGGACGCTGCAGAACATCCAGTCGGTGCAGCCGGGACAAAACGGCTCTGTGTTTAGGACTGTGCAGCTGTTGGAGAGCTTGCAGTACGCCCAAGAGAGAGATGTTGATGGTGGCGACCACCAGGGGGAGCCGGCGCAACCTGTGAAGTATGTCTAACTGCAATGGAGAGCTCCGCTTTGTTACATTTTTATGACCGTTTTCATGCAATATGTTTTTGTGTAGATTATGTTGGGAAAGATTAATTCTGCATTTATATTTTTGGCTAAAATGACAGGCTTGAATTTCTTTTTTTCTTTCTCCTCAGCTTCTTAGCCGGTCCAGCGCAGTTACCAGTGGTTTTGTCCACAGAAAACCAGCCAATTCAGACGCTGACACTGCAGACCGTTCCGAGAATAGTCCTGGCCAATCAGGATGAGTCCGGGGGCTTGGCCACGTCTCCTAGCTTTTTTCTACAGACGTATCCCTCCATGCAGCCAGTTGCAGTCATAATGGAGAACATCACCTCAGACGACCACTCTAAGAGCCAGGAAAAGAGTGTGCTGTCCGCATCCCTCCCGCTGGCAGGAGGGGTTTCTCTGACTGCACTTGTCGGAGGCCAGCAGCTGGCCTCCCAAACCTCGGGTCCCGCCATAACCTCGATCATCTCTGCCCTAGAAGACAGACCAACTGAAAAACTGGAGATGGAGGACACGGAGTCAGAAAGGCAGATGGGAGTGAAGTCAGGGACCCCTGGTGTAGTCGTCCTAGGTGATGCCTGGGTTGATTTGGAGGGCAGCAAACAGGACCCAGCATGATGAGCAGGTCAGAAATTTTCAGGAGCACTTATACCTGAAAATGCTAAAGTTAATGTAGTGCTGTATATATACCTGGGAGGTCATCTAGCACCCTTACGGCCCCTAATATTTAAATGTAAGACAAGTTGGTAAAGTTTATCGAATTTCAAAGTTTGGCTTAAATCTAGACAAGATATTGTAAACCTGGTCAAAATTCAATGGAGAACTCCTGCTTCCCTCCCCCGGCATGGTACAATTTATTAGCTTTATCTTACTGTGAAGTATAATTTAATAATTTCAACAGATATTTAGTAAATACGAGACCTTTATTATTACTTTTGTGAAAAACAAAATACATAAATAAAGTAGATTTGTCGTTGCAGATTTGTCGTTGCAATGTACTATGTAATCCACCCCCCCCCCCAGCTCAGGGCCCCAGGCCATTGCCTGACCTGCCTTTCCTGTCACTGTACCTCTGCATGTTTCTATAAAATATAGTGAAACTACATTGTAATAGTTTTTTTTTTTAATTTTTTTTTAATGATTGTTAATCTCTGCACGAATGGTAATTTTATGGAACAATTAGGGAAAAAAAGTGTCAATGAAGAATGCACATATGTATTGTATAAAGTGTGTGTGTCTATAATATTAAAAATATAAAATGGCTTCTCTTCTGGTTTCCCTGCTCCCGCAGATTTCCTTGAGCAATGGCTGCCAACCTGGCACCTGCATTCCTCTGCCACTCGGACCAGGACAACGGAGCCATGCACCGAGACTGTGAATTTGACACGGGATTTGCAGGAACATGGTGGTTTCAATATGATATGAACCCCTTGTCTGCCCGGCAGGGCAAAGTGTTCTTCTGTCTCCTGGACATCAGAAGGCTCCCAAAATAACTGTAGACATGTAACTAGCTACCTGAGCTGCTGGTGGTACTGTGTATGGTGTGATTTCCTTCAGGCACTCCCATAGCCCAGCAACAGCAGTTACCTGTAATGTCCAATTTACTCTTTGCTTGACTATATGCCGAAAATGGATGGAACATCCTGGGATTGGGTCGGGAGAAAGACTGTCTGTCTGCTTTTAATGGTACCAGTTCATAAGTTACCCTGACTGTGTTTTGGACTCTGAGGGAGCCTAATTTGGTTACACCAGTGCACATGTCATTCCAAATCTTATGTATTTTCATTTTTTAAATATGCATTAAGTGTTATATTCAGCTTTTATGCATACAACTGATACAAGCATTACATACTGCTGAACTCCCTAAGTGTTTTAATGGAAAATATTTTCTCATCGTGTTCTTTAGATTTGTACTACTGTACTTTTTGATAAAATCGTAAAATTGAAGATCAGACGTTAGTAAAAGCCTTCTGCATATATTTTGAAACACTGTAGATAATGTGAAATATATTACTGCATATTGTATTTTATAAATATGAAATGTTTTACAATTTTTTATTGCAATCATTGAGGAAATATTAGTTTTGTGAAATACATTCTGAAGTGTATAAAACTCTTTGTTTAGTTTTCAAGCAAATAAAAATAAATATGAAAAACCTTCTCTGTCTCTCAATTTCACAAAACCATACTGAAGTAGTTGAAGTCCCAAAGGAACTTTCATTGTGAGATATGACATAGGAAATAGTGATGCATCTTTGAGTATTAGGATGATTAATAACATTCAGAAAATGTTGATTATTCCCGTAAAAGCAGTAACAGCATTGTTGCCTTTTACCTCCAGAGTGTGGGGGTGGGGTGGTTAAATCCTGTATACATGTGTGTGCGTGATGTGCATTTCTCCCTATGCTGGGTTGGGTTGCTGGTCAGTTACCTCCCACAAGCCAAATAAATGTACAGTAAAATAAATGTAAAATTATAAATGTATAGACCCCAGCCTTTTGCCCTATGCTGCTTGGGGTAGTCTTCAGGTTTCCCATGACCCTTCACTAATAAGCAGTGCAGTATACTAGATGCACAGGGCCAATAAAACATGTTGCATCTAGAATATTTGTTGACGTCTCTTGTACTTCGCGGCACCTCTCCGAGCCACAAGGTGGTGCTGCAGTTTTGCATGCCGAGTTTGTTGGCGCTGAGGAAGTCTACATTTTCTTCCACGGTCTACTTGACAGTCATGACGTCTCCGCGACTGTCATCCAGAACTTTCTAAACGGCGAGTAGCTCTAATGGCAAGCGGACGGTTAGTGGTAACTCGTTGATAATCTAACAAAACCCTCACTTTGGCGTATTTGCAATATCCGGCCTCTGTGTTAAGCTTCTCCCCAATGTTTTTTTCTCCGTTTACAGGAACTTTCCAGAAAGCGTCATAGACGAAGATCCCAAGAAGGCTCTTGAGGTACCGTGACTCAGACTGGTTAATTAACTACAGAAATATGCTTATATGAGGACTAGTTTAATGGCAGATTCGGTTTAACTTGCTAGGCAACTGGGTGAAAATCCACAACCTTCGGGTAAATAGCTCTCTGGTTCAGTGGCGTAAGTGGTCCACTATGTAGCTTGCGTACTATCTTCCTATCTGTCGAGATTTCCTAACGACCTGCTCTTTGGGTTTCTAAAATTTCATTAGATGTCTAATTTACACGTGCTCTGTATGTTTGAAACGTCAGGACCTCGGCCTGTGTGTAGCAGCAACCCGTGAGTATCCCGCCTTATGGCGGCATGCTGACGCTGCTTCGTAAACACCGACCGTTTCGGTTTACTCTGCCATGCAGGATCTGAACAAGGCTTTGGAGGAGACGAGCAACAACGCGGAATGGCTCTGCCAGCGGGCCTACGCCTACATCTTACTGAAAAACTACAGCGGTAAGCAGATTGTTTTGAGGCTGTAATGTTTACTGATGCACTGCTCTCATGGGGTGCCTGAACGAAGTTGGTCATTTAACCATTGATAGCAGATAGGGCGCAGTTTCTGTATGTAAATAACCAGGTCTAAAACCGGGGTTCCGGGCAATTCGGGTTCCCCTAATATTAAAGCAAAGTGGTATATGAAATTTTTGAAAATCACTCGGGTACATTATTATATGTGAATACTGTATTGTTATTAGTACCGAGGACCAGAATTGCTGTATACCTGTTTTAACAGGGGGGAACCAAATATCCTGGATGTCAGGAAATAATGTTTCTCCTAATATTTAGGAAAACGTGAGATGTCTGAAAATCACTCGGGTACATTATTACATGTGAATACAGTAGCTCGTCACACATATAGTCTAATAAGCAATACCATACCGTTTTCATCAAGAAATGTATTTCTCCAACAAATTAAATACTTTCATTTATTATCTACAAAAACAAAAAACGCCAAAAAGGCATGTGATGTTTTAAAATGTATGGCTTCTTTACCTCGAGAGCATCAAGACATGAAAACAACCGTGTACAAATCAGCGAGCGACAGGGGAAACGCAGACAAACTGAATTTCCCAGATCAACAGCATCAGTCCTGTGTTGTGCATTGGCACACATTTTAACGCTGATTTATTTACTCACATAGAGGCCGTGGAGGATGTCAAGAAAGCCCTGGAGCTGAAGCCCGATTTTGCCCTTGCTTTCATGAGAAGAGGGTGTGTACATAACTGTTTGGTATAAACCTTGTGCGCTGTTTTTCCCACTGTAATTGGGTTATTTGCTGTATATGCAGACGGCGCTGGATATTTTTGCTTAGCGAATGGTCAGGCCTAGCATCATGTCGCTTGTCTCAGATATAAGGTGTTGTGCTGAATTCCGCTCAGCAAGTTGTTGATGCTGCAAATGCAGAAGAGCTTATTGAAACAAAATGGGGGAAAAAAAATAAATGAAGCTTAATTTGCCTTTTGCCCAAGTGCAGATGCTTTCTCTTCCTGAATCCCATCTAGCTCTCCTTTGAGACGTACAGTACATACTCATGTAAAGGTGAGATTGAAGCCTGGGGCCTGAGCACAGGGTCAGTCGTTTACCTGGTGGCCCGGAAGCATTTTGAGAAGGTTAAGAGCTTTATTGAAGCACCCAGTGGAGATTTGTGGAAGCTGAGCCTCAGCCCAGTGACCTGCCGATCGCAGGCTCAGAACCCTAACCTGCCCCCGGCTAAATTGTAGGTAGATAAAAATTAATGTATTGTATTATATGAAGCATTTTTATGAAGAAGATGCCTGCCTCTGCACTTCCAGAATGTTTGTGTTTTATAGTGGCAGAATATTTGGTATTGGCCTCAAATGCTTTGCAAAATGAAAGTCAGGAAATGTGCTGTCCTAAACGGTAAATTAGGGCTGGACGATATCATATTGATATTATATCATGCACGCGCAATAATCACTCAGACTTCAGATGACTGTCGCAACATTTGGCCAGGCACCAGCTTTTCGGTGCTATACGGACATTTATTTACGTCCACAATTTAAGCAATTTAGTAGTTTGGCTAAAATATTAATGAGGCTTTGTATGACGTCCAGAAGTCATTATTAGTATAGGTTCGGCATATCCTAATGTTTAATAAATGCTAGACTTTGAACTGCAGAAAGTAGCACCACACCACCAAATTCTTTTTATGTTGTTTATCCACAAGATCTCCTCTTAAAAGATGTTGTGGCTGCTCTTCTTCACCGCGACTTCAGTGCATATTGCACTGACGTATACCAAACCGTAGTATACCAAACCGCAATATACCATACCGTAGTATACCAAAACGGTATTATGTGGGGTGCTCCGGTAATAAAATTTAAGAAACATGAAGTTCATACAGATGACCAACTTTTGGGTATCACAAAACGCATCTCATTAATATTTAAGCCGTACTACTAATCTTCTTACCAAATAATGGGCGTAAATTAATGTCGGTATAACACTGAATAGCTGCTGTTCTGCCAAATTCTTCGTCTGTCACCTGACCGGGGCGGTGATTATTGTGCACGCGCGATATAATATCGATATATCGGCCAGCCCTGCAGTAAATGTACATGTTAATGTCATTAGTGTTACGTAATTGCGGTTTTCTTTGTCTTTATGCTGTAGAATTGCAGAATACTATTTGAATAACTTCGAATTGTCACACCAGGCCTTTGTAGCAGGACAGCAGTTAGATGGTAAGTTGGCAAGCTTCTTTTTTTTTTTTTTTTTTTTTACCATTGTAGACTGTAAGGTGTTGCCTGGTTTTATATGTTCTCTCCCCCCCCAACACAGATTCAGATAAATCCTTTGAGATATGGATCAAGCGGTGTGAGGAGAGCATGATCTGTAAGTAGGAATATGCCTGAGTTCATTGGCTTTGGCTCTGCCTCCATTTTACTGAAATGCTTGTTCATCACCCTTGTGTTCACTTGTGGGTCCCGGGGACCCAGTATACAAATGAATGGGGAGAGGGGGATACTGTATTATGTGAACACATGGGTAAAATCATGAATTCAGCCAAGTCCTTAGAGAAACTATATTACCCACTGTCTTTATAATGCAGTTTTAATGAGCAGGCTGAGAAGTAACAGTGGCGTGCGTCTAGCTGTTAGTGTCAGTAACGTGTTCAGCTGCTTTAGATACTGTTTAATGCAATATTATCGGCAGGTGGAATGACAGTAAGGAGAATGAACACGAATCTTCTCACCATCTCCTAGTTCTTGGGGCTTGGGAGAGTGCTATATAAACCTGTCACCACCCCCCCTGCTAAATGCCCCTTTCCGTTTTTATTTAAAAGACCAGGGAACGGTTAGTCTTGTGGGGAGAAAGATATGGCTTTGCTTTGTTGAAATGGCTGTCAAGTACTTTCATCGATTCCGCAGTAGCTTTGTGGTAGCTTTGTGTTTTTTTCTTTCAACTATTTGACCTTTTAAGTTTATACCTTTCTCTCTTCTGAATGCTGTTAATAGAATGTTCCTCATAATTTTGAAATGCAGTTCTAATTAGTTTTTTAAAAAATATATTTTATTGTAACACAGCTGCTATATTCTCTTCATTACAGTGGGAAAACACAATGGAACAACAAACATGGTGAGGGTCATACTTATTTTACTAAGTGTCATTGGTTAAGAGACCAGGCTTTTTCCCCAGACATTTGAGTCTATGGAAATGAGACTTTTGCCGAAAGAAGTTGCTCCAGGCAACGATAAATGAGGAAATTGAACTGTTCCTGTATCGCATGGTTCACCACAGGAGGGAGCTGTTTCATCTGTAAAGGTTCCGTGTCCATTACAATTAATTTGCCTGCCCAGCTGTGCCGTGTATCTTACATACCTAAACTTAAATCTTTGATTGAAATCATCTGAATGTTTCTCCCCCATCTGATTCTAGCAGCAAGCAGCAACCCCTAACGTGAAGTAAGTACCTAAGCTTTGCCTTCTCACTGCATTGCACATGTTTTAAACATTCCTACCCTGATCTCTTTAGATGTTCCACTGCTACCACATTTACCCCTTTCTCTTTTTATTACATTAACTTCCTTTAAGAAATTATAATGCCACAGTGATTGGAACATGGTGGGTGTTTCATTGCCACCCAGCACTGGTGACACTGCTTGATAAGCTGGGGGTTCATTATAAAAAGATATGAAAGGTATTAATTAACCGTAATAAACCTTCCACCCCTGTTGCTTGTGTTGTATATATTAATGCAGTAACTGCAGCTCATTTATAACTGTACATTTTCTGGCTGATTATAACAAAGCCCTCTGAATGTGCCTGTATTTTATAAAGATGGAGATTCACATCTTGTGTAATGATGTGCAAGGTCCTTGCCTTTTTATTTTGATACAAAGACACTTTTAGATGGACATTTACTTTAGTGTATTGGTCGTGCATCCTCTTTGTATGAGGGTGTACTTTTAGTAAATGACTTCTCTTCCAGTGAATAACATCAAAGAGCTTTTTTTTTTGTCCTAGACATGACTGGTACCAGACAGAATCTCAGGTCATTGTCACAATCATGGTGAAAAATGCCAGAAAGGAGGACGTCAGGGTCAGCTTCTCAGAAAAAGCGGTAGGTTCCTGTTCTCTCTCATCTGCCACCCTGCTGAGCCTGGAGATCACTGCACGTGATGAGAGGTTGACTCCCCTCAGGCCGTTCAGTTCATCACACTGCAGGAGGCAGTGAAGAGATTCCTCACTGCACACCATATTTGAAGGGACTGAGTGGGAATCATTAAAAGCTTCCAAATCCAAAGTAAGAAACTGTTTTGATCTGTTCTGTAAATTAATTAAAATTTCAAGCTCTGTGTAATAATTTGGTGCAAATTAGATGGAGATGAGAGAAAATATTAATTTGCTTATGTGGAGGTTCTGCCTGTGGGGCATTTTAGTCTTCAGTCTGCCTAAAAAAATGCCTCCCATATGGTGGCTACGTACAGCATCGCTGGGCTGATGCAGGTGTGATAGGCAGCTGTGCAGGGAGCAGAATGACAAGCCGCCCCGTCCGCACAACCAGCAGTACACTGGCGTTGACCTTAGGGGGCAGAGCACCTGCTGACTGGGCCCCCATTGACACATGTACGCTAGCCTGGGGGGAAAAAAAAAAAAAAGTTTTTCTCTGAGAACAGCTCCAGTCTCCAGTATGACCTTGAGCGGCCCGTTCACGTTGCGGGGAGCAGACATGATCTGACGACCGTGCTTACCTGTGTATTCGGCTCGTCGCTTTAGAGGAATCATTTTAATTACTTTCCAGCCGTCTTGCTATGAAGTCGACTTTGCACCCTCGGTCATTTTTCTTTCCGATGCCCTTAAGCCATCAGTTGGACTTGTCCTATAACGGGGCCGATTTTGTCGCACGTCAGATGTCCCGTTAACCGCTCCGTTCGCCCACAGCTGAGCGCCGAGGTGAAGCTGCCGTCCGGGGAGGATCTCAGCCTGAAGTTCCACCTCCTGCATCACGTGGATCCCCAACAGAGCAGCTTCAAAGTCCTCTCCACAAAGGTCCGTGGGAAACCCTCTCATTTCTCATTCGTCGGATGCCATGACGCCGCGAAGCTGCGTGCGAGAACTTGCAAGGCTGCTGTTGACGGGTTATTATGGTTGTCGGTTATTAATGCGGGGGCATGAATCTCAGTGCTGTGGCATCGGAGGATGCGAGTGTAATCTGATGTAGAGAGGAGCGTGTCCCACATGTGGCGTGTAAATGGAGAGCAGTTAGGCCTGTGCAGAATGCGCTGTGTTGAGGTGTTTGCCTGTGCAGAATGCGCTGTGTTGAGGTGTTTGCCTGTGCAGAATGCACTGTGTTGAGGTGTTTGCCGTGCCAGTTACTCTGGGTGGCGTCGGCACCAGAAGTCACGCTTTTTGCTTGAGCTGATTCTCCCGTTACCTGCAAGTCCCGTTACAATAAACACGCTGTGTTTCCTGTGTGTAAGTCTGCAAAATCCGCCATCTGGCGTCCTGTTTTTGATGCTTGCTAGAGAAAGGACAGCTTAGTGGGGGGGGGGGGGGAAGGGGGACTTACACCCCCATCCACAAAGGTGCACATTCTTTGCTGCGGGATCCGTATCCACGGCTTCCATTAGCAGGGGAGTGCTGGTTCTCACAAAGCCCTGTTTGTTCCATGGCCTCCAGGAGTCAGAGAGACCCCCCCCCCTCCGCCCCAACACACACACACACACACACACACACAGAAATCTGCCTTGATTGTCCTCTGTGAGCCTCTCTCAGCATTCAGCTGCATTTAGGGTGGGGGGAACGTCAACATGGCTGCATTTCACCTGAGGGGACGAGGAGAATATGAAAGCTGATTAGCGCACGGCCTGCGAATGCCGGCATAACTCTGGTGGTGCCTGTTGCCATTGGATCCCCCGAGTACCTTAACACCTCCGCAGGTCTCTTGCCCCTCTTTGTAAATTGGCCTGACAGCATTGCTCTAATGGGTTATTTTTTTTATTAAGTTATTAGACATGCAGTAAAACCCAGCATATAACCTTTTCCATTCTAATCATTTCAAAACGATTTCCGAGTCGCGTTCTCACTCCCCCCCCCCCCCCCCCCCCCCCGCCCCCCCCCCCCCCTCCCCCCCACCCCGTCCGTGCCGACGGCGCCCAGAGGGGCTGGG
>JAABNY020000001.1:37266585-37278399 GCA_015164015.2 Brevimyrus niger
ACACACACACACCACACAATCAAACAATTTAATGTTTATTTAAAAGATATTGTGATAAAACAAACACAGTAACATTTGCATTCAAATAATTAAATACATTGTTATCAACTTGATACAGATTGTTTACGGCCTCAAAGACCCAAGTGTCCCATCATGACTGCAGGCCTCTTTTAAGTAGTAAGCATGCCATGAAAATCAATAATATTAAGTTTACATATCTTTATAAAAATATATTCTGTGCGTATAAAATATTGCATAATATACATAGTATTTAGACAAAGTCATACAAGTGACATTACAATCAACTTACACTGACATTTAAAATGTAAATACACAAATATCATATTTTCCCTTACAAAGCCAATGATTAAATAACTAGAAGCCCAGTGGGCTCTCACTTCCACAGTTTTGATTAATGTCACCATTTCTAAAGCTTTATTTTCTATTTCTGGGGAACTGGAGGCACGTAGGCCGGGATGGTGACTTCACTGGATTCTTCAGTGCTGCTGGGTCTCGACGGAGAGCTGAGCACATAATCAAACTCGGTGTGCAGGACCTTTTCATACACGCTCTGCAAGCCAATAGTCTTGGGGATATGCGCATGGAAGTAGGTGTCTCTACGGAGCGTGTTTCTCGGCAGTGAGGCCGTCTTTGCAAACGTGGAGAGATGCTGCCCCTGGGGCATGCTGGGATTGTTCCTGATCGCCGATGGACTCCAGCATCTGTCCGAATGACCAAGTATTTTGCACTCGGTTGTACACGCCCACAAACCTGACAAGAGAGAGCGAATGCTTCGCTGTTAAAAAAACTCAACACCATGCACATTTTTCTGTACCATATCTAGCACCTGAGATAAATATTTGTTGTGTAAATAAATTTTGAATTGTAGCCTATATAAATAAAAAATATTTAAAACTCACCATGTTGGAAGTCTTTTTTGATGCCATCTCCACTCATGTCAGAGTCGCTATCATTGAAGTCGCTATCCCCTTTGCCGCTATCCTTGCCACTAAACTGAGGATCCCTCGCTGATATGGTGGTGTAAGAGTTACCTTTCCATATTGTGATTGGTCTGACAGCTTCTTTGCCATAGCCAGGCAATGTAGAATAGCCCTGGAGAAACATGAGCCAATACGGCTTAACATGAGTTTACATTATAGACAACAATGGAAAACGTTAAACAATGACATTGGATACAAATGCATAAGCGAATAATAATAAATTATCACTAACCTCCAATTTAGCTCCTCGGATTATGTTTTCAGATTCATACACACAGGTAGCTTCACTGCCGTCTTCTGAGCTTGAGCAGATCTCGCTGTCTGTTTTGGGGAGATTGGTGAAGGATTGCTTGGAATATGGTGTAACACTAAACATATCGCCGCTGCGGTTGGACATGAGGGTATGGCTGCTCTTCCCATTCTCCATGTGCCCCATGTCCAACTTGTCCTCGAATCCGCCGCTGTTCTTATCCTGTTTGTGTCGATTACATGTGGTTGCAATCAAGACAATTGCCAATAAAAGCAACGAGCAGCTTCCTGCTAGAACTGCAATTATTACCGTCGACGCGTCCCAATGGATTGAGTCTTCGTTTTTCTGCTTTACCATGGTACGGTCGCTGGGAGGCGCCCCTGCGACAACAGTGAAGAAGATAGTCGCCGTGCAAGTCAGTGAAGGTCTACCATTATCATTGACGGTGACTAAGACCTTAAAGCTTTCGCTCACATCAAAGTTCAATTCACGATTCAGAAGAATATCCCCCGTGGCTTTGTTGATGGAAAACATCACATTATCCCCTTTGATAATTTTGTAGGAGAGGTCCCCATTTGCGCCCTCGTCGGCGTCAATCGCTTTTATTTGGGTGATGATATAACCGGAAGGCGCATCTTTTGGTAAAAGGACCTCGGCAGATCCATTATGGAGAGCGGGCTGTGAGATGGCAGGAGCGTTGTCATTCTGATCGACTATTTTTAGGCTGATGACAGCGCTGCCGTGAAGCTGTGGAGACCCCCCGTCGCTAGCCTGGACTCGAAACTCCAACTGTTTCATTACCTCGTAATTAAAACTTCTCAGTGCATAAATTGAACCCGTAGCTGGATCGAGGGACACAAATGTTGATACATGGGAGCCCATGATATGAGTATCCGAAAGCCTATATATTACTTTTCCATTATTCCCTGAATCAGGATCCCTTGCTACAACAGTGGTGATATATGCACCCGGAGCGTTATTTTCCACGACAGAAACTTCATAAACTGGTTTGCTGAATAGAGGGGCGTTGTCGTTCTCGTCGCTAAGCCTAATTGTATATTGCGTTATTGTTTTAAATGGAGGCGATCCCAAATCTTCGGCCACGACGGTTAAGTTATATTCTGCTATCTTTTCTCTATCCAATGGTGCGGTGGTGACGATCATGTAGCTATCCTCGTAAGCCTGCTGAAGTTTGAAGTGGTCGTGTCCGTACAAAGTGCATCTCACTTCCCCGTTTGCGCCGGAGTCGCTGTCCGAGGTGCTGATGAGAGCGACAAAGCTGTCTTTGGCTGCAGCCTCAGTAATATATGCGATCCCGGCTGTAATAGAAGTCATAGGAGTAATGCTAATTTCAGGAGCATTATCATTAACGTCTTGAACATGAATAATTACTTTGCACATTGAAGGGATTGGGTTGGGACCCAAGTCATGCGCCTGGACGTCTAATTCATACGTTTTCTTTGCTTCGAAGTCTATCTGGCTTTCAAGAGTTAGGCGTCCGGTTTTTCGGTCCACTTTGAAAAGTTGTCGGATTTCTGCAGGCACCTGATTACCAAACCCGTATACAACTTCTCCGTTTAAACCCTCGTCTGGATCGATTGCGTTTAAATCCAGCAGGAGAAACCCAGCGGGTGCGTCCTCAAATAAATCAACTGAGAAAATATTCTGATCGAAGATGGGGCTGTTGTCATTGTAGTCTTTAACCTTTATATGAATCTTAGTCGTGCCAGATCTGGATGGATTTCCTCCGTCAGTAGCAACAAGCTCAAGAACATACGATGACTGAGTCTCCCTGTCTAGCGGTTTCATTAGCACCAACTCCGCATATTTAACCCCATCAGCTCTGTTCAGCACATCAATGGTGAAATGACTGTTCACTGAAATTTGGTAGCTTTGAATGTAGTTTGAGCCCACATCCGCGTCTATTGCAACATCCAGAGGAATTCGGGAGCCCACTGCTGTATTTTCAAAAATTTCCACAGTGGATTCCTTGTTAGGGAATTCTGGAGGGTTGTCATTGATATCTTTTATTTCCACCTCAACGTGAACCAATTTGAATTGCTCTTTGGAAAAACTGATAACGTCGAACGCGACGAGACACTGAAGAGCGTGCTTGCACATTTTCTCTCTATCGATTCGTTCCCCGATAGTAAGCTGTCCGTC
The DNA here is from genome assembly GCA_015164015.2 of Brevimyrus niger. Lineage (NCBI taxonomy): Eukaryota > Metazoa > Chordata > Actinopteri > Osteoglossiformes > Mormyridae > Brevimyrus > Brevimyrus niger. The sequence continues at coordinate 37,270,000 of JAABNY020000001.1, forward strand.
GCTTTCTCTGAGTCTGATGAAAGAAGAGTTGAACTGCTTCATCATCTTGAAATTTGTCTTGCTATTAAGAGGACTTAATGACATATCCTTGGCAAGGCTGCCGATCACGGTACCAGGGCTGTCTTCTTCATACGTTTGGTATTTCATCGTTTTTCCTTCAGAAGCAACGGGTAAGAGAGTCAAAATGTGGAGAAACATTAATCCGAATAACCAACTGTGGCAAAAAAATACAATGTTCTCAGTCCTTATCGAAGCCATAGTGTCCGTATATATGTTTACTAATCTAAATAACTTAGCTATTGAATAAAACAAAGCATTTGGCAGTGTTAAATTATCTCAGTGTACCACCCAGGCACTACGATGCAGCGCCTACGAAGTCTTCCTCCGAACTCCCGAAACTGCAACGCTGGAACGGTTTATAGGGCGCCACATGCAAATGAGACGAAGTGTGACCAATCCCCCTTTGAAATTAAAAATGGTACTTTTAAAAGAACTCTAAGCCTATTTGGAAATTCCTTGAGTGAACGAAAAATTTAGCAGAGAAATGGAATTAAAATAGGCTTTGTACACATTTTACAATTACTTAAAATTTTCCCTGCTCTTTATATTTGGCAACGCAAAAATAATCAGCCATGAAAGTGAGACGTCGTAGCTCATGCCATTAAATAACAGGGACTGTGGCACTAAGCCGTTAAAAATTGGAAAAAATATGTATACTTGAAATAATAGCAAGTTGTGACATATGGTTGAAATGCTGGTGCGATGGTTTTTGCACATTTTCAGTTTTTGATAATACCGATTGTGCTTGTTTTTGTGTGTGAACTCAAGTTCTTGGCGATGAAACCGCAAAGCTGATTCTGCTTGAAATGACTTTTATTGAAATTGTACATGAATGTTTTACTCACACGATCTCGTGTGATCAGGCTGCAGTATACTATTGAAATGCCTGTTGTTGTGGGGTCTTAACATGCACGTCACTGCTTGTGCGTCTTTTTTTCTAACCTTGCCCGCTAAGCAGGTGAAAAAAATCCCGTTTAAATAGGATTTATATTAAGCACCAGAGATTTGGACGGATTTCTATAGAGTGATTATATCAAAGGCTATGAGCCCCTCGTTAGCAAGAGAGATATAATAGCATAGTGGGGTATCCCATTGGAGGTTTCAACGTCTGTATTATTCTGGCATTGCAGCCTATTGGGAGAGGAATTTCTAACAGTTTCCACCGAGGGGTGCGCCTAAGTTGGACATAATGAGCAAGCGCCACATGTATCTTTTGTGCCGCCTCATTCAACCCCAATCGCTGCCATAATTCTTTCACTAAACGATGATGGGTGTTGAATTGTACAGGACTTCGGGCTGGTATTAAAATACATTTAGAGACCAACCAAGCTCGTCACGGCTATTTAGTGGATTTTGTCTTTTTGTTTCCTTGAGACCCCTCTTGCTCGCCGGCAGAAGGACCAAATATTAGTTGCCAATAACCACAGGCAATGGAACCATCTGCCAATTTCAAGAAAGGATAAAGCTAATAACTAATGGAGCCACTTAAATAAACGTACATTGAACAATTCACTGACATGATCCTCAGAATGAATACAGCATTTCACGTCATATCTGTGGAGAATGCTTTTGACGGGGATGTATATTCTAATATGCAAAACACCCGCTCCCATGTTTTAGTAGAATTAACGCTTATTTGTAAAATTTATAAGATTTGGGGAAAGCAAATCACAGTGCCCGTGAATGCGCCTCCAAACTCGAAATGTGGTGAGGGTTTACATTTGCTCTGCAGTTTAAACTCCCGCCTGTATACACTGTAATCGGAAAGAAATTATGCGGTGTGGAATCACTAGCTACTGCATGGATTATTTTGCGTGTGGGAGATTCCGTTCCTCTAAAATCTCTTTAAAATGCCAGGCAGACTTACCCGACTGAGCTGTCTTTTGTTAAATGGCATTATAAGTTCAGCATACATCTATTCTTTGGTGTGATCGGTGTGCTAGCCTTGTCGCCTGCACGCGAATTCTACAATGGCAGAATTAGACCGAGCCAAGAAAATCCATCTTTTATTCCCAAAGTATATTTGCATTTTTCTCCTTTAAAATAGAGATAACTGGCCATTGTGGCTACATTTGTTCTCATGATTGCCAGTCGGTTGTCGCCTAAGTTGCTCATATGCGTCGGTCTCCGAAGTAAGCTTAGACCTTTTGGTATGATAAAGAGGTGATTTGGCTCTTTGTTACGTAGATAAGCAATGTGCAAAAAGGATTAAACCATCGATCCTTGAATTGATTTGGCATTAAGATTACATTTGCATTGTTTTCTGAATCTGTCGCGACCCCAATAACCTTTGCATACTTAACTCGCGTGCCATCACACCATCAACTAATTACTCCTTAAAACAGTTAATACTCAATTAGCAGAACTTGCACTGATTAGGTTACTTGGCAGGCTATTAAATTAGCACGTATTTGTGAGCCTCCGAAAAAACATTTACAATGTAGCATTCAAATTACCGTTACTGTTTTGTGAAAACTAAGCATTTTCGAAACTTATATTTACTTACACAGATGAATCTGGGCTAAACTGTATTGTTCCCGATTTCTTAGAGAAATAAATTTACAGATGAAATACAATTCCCTCGTTCGTAGTCACATATAAACACATTTACCACATAGTATACTTTTAATCTAGACTATGTGAGTTTTATGCGTTACTAATTCATTTAGGCAAAGATTTTTGGTGCTAGATGTCTGCTAGGATTATACAGACTTCGTATAACCGTGTGAATATCTACAAAAGATTCTGGAGAATGCTCAGCCATCTGGTACCCAGAAAAGAAACAGGGCGTGGATATAAAACCAACGAGAGGGAATAACATTGGAAAGTAGTTAACAACTCATGAATACAACTTAAGACCAGCGTGAAGGAGGAAATAACTTAACGTATTTAAGAAATGTCTCCCAAACCACACCCTCCTCTCTTCCACTCCATTTACTGCATTATCCAAAATGGCAGCATTTAGTGCTTTGTTCCTGCAATCTGTGATGCCCACCCCTCCAGATTTCTAATGATTTTCCAATGATGAGCTAAATCTCTTTATTGTCTAGGATTTTTTTTCCCCTTCACGGGACAATTTAATACCTTCACCCATTGCCCAATTCTTGGCTCATCACACATTCACATGCATAATTGCCTAACTATATGACTTTGCATGGATGAGTGACATCTAATGTTTCAAGAGCAATACACAATTATGAAAAGCAGACTTTAATATTCTGTATATAGTGTCAAATATATGGGACTGACGAAGTACTTTTTTGGGGTCAGAAAGAATAGGCCTATCTAGTTTGAGCTTTTTAATAGTCTAAAGTATATATCCAAGTCAATTTGAGAATATTTGTCCACAAGTACAACCAATGGATTATGGAAGGACAGTATTCACTCTACTTGTTATGCAATTGGTCTTTTTAAATTCTCTCTGTATCTGTAAATTCTCCCCTCCAATCAACTGATATCCCATCCAAGCCTAAACATTGGCATTAATGCTTCAACATTATCCATAAAAATGTTAATTAGGTATTGTTAATATTTATATAAACCAACAGCGTTGGGTGCATAACAAATTCGCTAACCATGTCGCAGCCATGAACTGACTGACTCCCACCTGAGGGGGCCCATTATAAATTTCAGGATGCTATGCACCCTTAGGCACAACTGGGGCCTGTAAACGAACCATATATTGGATTATAGTTTACTCTAATTACACAGCTTTAATAATTTATTATGATATTTTAGCCTGGAGTCGCTTCATAGTTTCCAAGGCAAGTTGTACTTCTATATGTGTCTAATAAATCCCTCAGATGTGAGTGAAGCAGGATGATTACACGGGATGTCACTGTCCTTATAAATCATTAAAAGTAACTCTTACACTCTCAGAAAAAAAGGGGGGGATTTTGTACCTTTACTTGTCACTGGGGATATACCCTCAAGGTCTGCCAATTGTACTCTTAGTTGTAGTTAAATATAATTTTTAAGGTGCAGAAATGGACTCTGAGGAAAATGTCTGTACCATTGATGGTACATTAATGCTGGTTGTACCTTTTGGATGTTCCTCAGAGTCCATTTCTGTACCTTTAAAAGGTACAACTACAAGAGTACAGCTGCGGTGACAAGCAAAGGTAACCATTTTTGCCATTTTTGCCGAAAGTGTAGTGACAAATGAATGAAAAACAAATTCCTTTGAGAATTTATGATTTAGTACAGTTCTGCCCTTTGTTGCATTGATATGTTTCTTTCTGTGTAATTCAGTTTTAATTGAACGACTCTGTGGTACAGAGAGTTGTGGCAAAACTTACTGATGGGACTGCAATTATGTCTATATTTCATTTTGATCTTTTGCGTCATTGACCAGAGCTTGTACTCAGCCTTCAATAGTCAGTTAATTGAGCATGTTGCCATATTCAGGTTTGTGGAGTGAGAATGGGCCGCCAGTAGGCTACATTATTTATGATCGAGTGGGCTTACTGATCCCCCAGAAATTAAGAGAAGAAAGTGGGCAAGATAGATATACTCTGAAGGCCCATTCAAGCTACAGTATCAGAGCGAGCTTGGAGGAAGCGGGAATTTATAGCAGATGGTGTCAGATCTCTAGGTTACTTTGTCATTTAACCTCCTGCAGCTGTATGAGTTGAAGGAAAAGCAGCCTTTGTAGTAGGCATAAAATTGTTAATATTCCGTAACCGAACTGTCAATAGGGAGAGACAATTAAGAGTCTTTATTGCCACCACATGCCGCCTCAACTAGGTCTGGAACCTCATAAATTATGTTAGTAAATGATAAGGAGAAGAAAGGTCAAACCAATAGTGGTAAGGTATCTGAAAGAGTATCTGGGATTGAAGTTTTTTGTAGCTATTTAAATTTGGAGAATGATAAAAAAAATATGTACTGTTTAAGATATTTAGGATTTAATTTGTTTAATCCTGCATCAAGAATGTTAGATAGCACTTAGGTCATTTAGTATATAGTCAACTGTGAAACTCTTTGCTCTAAACAAGTGTCTTTATGGTTATTTTTGTACCTAATTATGGTTACTGAATCTATTAATAACATATAGAGTCATATTGTGAAAATAAATGTCTAATGGTAACCTTGCAAGTTTTCATTGACTTGTTTATTTCACTAACTGCTAAATATACTAAACACGTTATATCTGGGTGAAAATCTGAACAGTTAATAAATCAGCACTAATATGACAAAGACATCCTTTCTTCCAAATAATGGAACTCGGTAGGGAGCTGCACTTGCTAAACTTAGCACAAAGGGAGTGCACAGCATGATACTCATTATATACACAACATCCATAGACAAAGACCGCAATGTGTTAAAACAGCAAAGGAAATGAAGTCGTTAGCCATTAGACAGTTCTTTTAGGGACACTATGTATAATTTGGTTCAAAGAGGACGTCTAAGATATTATTTCACGAAAGGGATGCAACTGGGATTACATTGATAAACTATTTGAACGTTCAGGACTATAAACCTTTAATATAAATGCGTCATACAGAGAATGGCATGTGGCTTATATTAGTATAATCCTGGATGATAATTTCCAAGATAATTTCATGGTCATGAGCTGGTTTTAAAGACCATCAGACGCTTAAAGATCTAAAAAACCCGCCTGCTTTGGATACACAAACGATTAAGCAAGGTAATACATTACTTTTTTGTATAGCCATTTAATAATCTAGGCTACTTCAAAATTAGAATAATGTTGACTCTCATTCAATGTAGGCTACTAGCCTATACTCTGGAATACAAACCCCATCGACATAGGATATACAGTTGCCCCACACAGTTACAATGGCAATGGACTATATGTTTAAACACTGAAGTAAGACACGCTGGTTATTTTATTTACATGATCTACAAAGATGATTCACAACTAAGGAAATCCCTATTTAATTTCCAAAAGACTTTCATAAAACACTGCCCAAAAACTTAAGTGATGACCTCAAAGAAATGTAACAGATGGGACCTATAGTACGACCTTTCCCTATGTTCCCGCTTTTAGGGTTAAAGATGTGATAATTGTTCACTTTCTTCTGCTTAAAGCAATATCCCTTCCAAGGCACACGAGTGAGTTACGAGTGGATTTTACAATGAGACGGGGGATTATGCAAATCATCCATGAAAAAACATAGCAGTGGTAACGCTTTCATAGTAAATGTGTCACCTGTGTATCACGAGCCAAAAGCGAAATCTGGAAATCGAACGTAAGAGCTTTTTAATGTTTCAGGTTTTTGGCATACAGAAGTACATTTTTATAGAAATATTATATGTTGGGCAATATATTTGACCGGGTGAATTCAAGTGAGCGGGAAATTATTCTCCAAAAGCCTGTCAGGTTTTAATTAACCAGGAAAGTCTGCTTTTAGATAAAGTGAGAAAAATTCTATGTCTCTATCTTAAAATGTTATTGGATTTCTCTCTGAATTAAAAATCCATGGAATACATAATTTAGCCTAATTCCCAAGAGGATCCCAGTATAGTGTGACACTAGAACTTCCCTTTGATATAATTTCTGCCGAGTTCAATTGCTATAGTATAACTTTTAGCTTCAAGTACTTTAGAGGTACATATTTCAGCATACAATTACCTTTACTCCTCTTTTTGAGTTTTGATTTCCGTGTATTATACAGTATATTATCATGTGTGTATAATGGGTTATGCAGGTATTTAACATAAATTATGTTAAATAATATTTCCCAGGGCAAAAGCCAACATAAAAATTACTGAGGTGATTTTTTTAGGCAACAAGTACCAGAAGCAAAACTACTGTGTTGCTAGAAGCCATTTAAAGAAGCTGATTATTAAAGATTTACAGCAGCGATGCTCTCCAATCTATCGCACAGAATTCGTATTTAGCAATTAAAAGCAAGTTGCTAAGCATCTTCTTCAGTTACTTTACAGGAATGCTGCACTGTGCGGGAGTGGTGTAGACGCTGTGTGCTCTTGTGTTGTGCGCCTGTTGAAGAGGTTGACTGGAATTATCTGGAAGTATATTTTGAGTGTTTGTGTGCCAGTACGGTTACGTGGGTGGTTGTTGTTAATTTTTTTTTCTCGGTCTACGTGTGTACTTGTCTGTCCTTATTAATTGACAGCGTGAGTGTTACCGATAGCTACAGGCGTTGCACGAGCGGCGTTTCTGTCTGCGTCCTTCGCATGAAACACACGCGGGTAATATTATCTAACGTCGGTATCATTAACTCGGAAAGAACAGTTGCTCCTGAGCTTTGTTCGGTCATCAATCGGGGCAGAGAGGACATTTTCCACTTTTTTTTCCCCGCTCCGGCAGTAGCCTGCTTTGACTGGGTTTTTTGTGGTTTTTCGGCCTCCATTGAGCAACTTCGCTTTAGTTTAGCTAAACGTGGTTCACCAGGAAGTTTTTTTTTATTAATGTATTTTTTCTTCTAGGGAGACTTTGTGTCAGTCACAAATGGGGAGGGAGGAGTATGATGAACAGGTAGGTCGAGAGAGCTGGGTGAATGTAGGTCGCAGACGTAGAAAAGGGCGTACACAATTCACAGAGGCGGCATCACCTGAAGTGACGGTGTCTAACCGCTTTCAGGTGCTTCCAGCTTTAGAGCTGGAAGAGACTGGGGAGGCAGGTGGGCCCTTGGGCACCAAGGAGCCGCCTACTCCCAGGAGGAGGGAGGTTGTGGTAGTAGGGGATTCAATTATCAGAGGTGTAGATAGTTATTTGTGCACCCGTGATAGAGGGTCCCGTACGGTGTCTTGCCTGCCTGGTGCCCAGGTAGGGGACCTTCCGGATCGAGTGGACGGGCTTTTGGCCCCAGCCGGGGTGGATCCAGTGGTCATAGTGCATGGCACCAATGACATAGGAAAGGGCAGGAGGGCTGTTGTACCAGATAAATTTATAGAAGTTGCGAATAAGCTTAGAAGCAGAACATCCACGGTGGTATTCTTTGGAATACTTCCCGTGCCACGTGCGAGTCAGGCTAAGTTAGCTGAGATAAGGGGACTAAATGCTTGGCTAAAATGGTGGTGTAGGAAAGAGGGGTTCAGGTTTATGGGGCTGTGATGGCTGCCTTCACAGCCACACATTCGACTTAAAGGGAAGTATCATTTATTGTTGTTTATCCTGTTTGAGTTTGTTTAGTTTAACAAAATTACTAATTTAATTTTGTTTGTTTCTTTTTTCACATTTGACCAGTTGCTAAATGAAGCGCGTACATTTAGTTGACTGGAACAATGTATTAAGTATTGAGTTTATTTATTTTTTTGATTTGCCATGTGAAGCGCAGGGGAGGAATCCTTGCTGCTCCAGTCAGAGGTGGCCAACATGGAAGCTGGGCTGAGGGCAGGAAATTGGACAAC
>JAABNY020000001.1:37293158-37303976 GCA_015164015.2 Brevimyrus niger
AAATGGGCAATGGTGGGGGGGGGGGGGTGAGGCATGGGGGGTGTATTATGTATTCAAGCATGCTAAAGGGTTTTTCTTTTTTCAACCCATTCCTTTCTGCTTTCTAAAGGCGTAACATGATCACATTCATTGTGATGTCCATCTCAATTCCTTGCTCCTCTGTAAGAGACTGTACATATGCATCAACATTCAATTATATTGCATTTACTGTGACTGGGATAAATCCATTGAGAACAAATTACAAAGGATTTTAGTTTTCTCTTGCATCCCTAAGGAGTTTTTTTCTTATGTAAATACAGAATTACTTGGTATTTACAAAATGTCTCTTGCATTTAATTATGATAATTAGTCTTTGCTGTTCAAAGCTATTACGAGTTTTTCTTGACAAACACAGAGGAAAGAACACACAAATAATCCAATATTCCAAAGAATATTTGACATTGCTAGCTCTCCTCCCAACCCCAAAATTACTTACAGTAAACAAAGCTAAATAAGCTTGGAACAACCAAAATCAATTATTCATAAAGCGCACATACTATTTAGTTGAATTTTGGTTTTTCTAGCCCTCTTTTATACTATGAGATGTCAGATAATAAGTGAACATATAATAATGAATTTGCATTTCCTTCAGAAACAAATCCCACATATTTGTTCAGATATAACCAACAGGCAACTGCCATTGAGCTTGACATTCCACTGGGATTCTTCATTCTATAGTATCAGGTAAGCTACATTGCTTGTAATGTATCCGTCATTTTCCAGCCAGCATGATACCACACTGTGTATCAACCCGTATTGTTATACAGCTCTCTCTTGGCTGTTGGTGAAATGTAAAAGACCATATTGTTTCTGACAGCAAAGGCACAAGCATTCCGATATCTGTATTCCATTAGGGTTTGTGATGTATGCACTGGGAATACTCTAAACTCCATAGCTGAAGCTGTGTGCAGAGACTCCAGGCCCCTCTCGGCGTAACACCAGAGGTGTTAATAGCACAGGGAGTCTGGGCCAGCTCCTCCCCCCTGTCACCTCTCCGTCTGTCGCTCACACACTTGCCCATTTGTTAAACTCTGGCCACCATCTGACTGGTGCTAAACCATCTCTGGCTATCAGACCACCCAAATGGCGTAAATTAAACATCAGCTCAGCGGGGTACGACTGACCCTAAGGGTGAAATGAACAACACAGATTAGGGCTTCCATATTTTGCACATATCATATACATGCATATGCATATGTTCATACACACTCACATTCCCTGTATAAGAAGATGCTGACTTAGGGTGCTGATGACAAGGAACGGAGAAAAAGACAGAAAACAAACCAAGTGAATTCTTATCAGTACCATATTTCCATTGAAATCGATTTGCTTTGCACGTATACCTTATTCAAGTAAACAGGAGCTCCTCTGCTTATCGCTATGGCCAGCGTCTCCTAGTTTTAAACCATTTAATGCTTACTGCATTTCCCCTTAGCATACGCACATTCCCTGGAAGTCTGATAAGACGAGATCAGAACAGTTGACCACGCTTATGTGATCCCTCACAGAGAAACTACTCATATTTTTCCTAATAATTATATATAGTTGAATGATAAAACTGAACTGAATTTAGATTAATGGCATTTGGCTCACACAAAATGTGCTTTGATCAAAGTATCTGTGACATCAAGCTAAGCTTGAAATACAAACTGATTTATCTTATTTGGTCTAGTGGGATTGCATGCTAAGTTTTCTTGTTACCAGGAAGTCCATATTACATTTCTTATATACAAGGACTTAGATGACGTCTTAGGGAATCACTGCATAGGGTATATTTATTCACTACTTGTGAAATCTAAAGTTATAAAAAATCAATCTCTTCTTTATGTTTATCTTGATATTATCTCTTTTCCTTATTTCGAAACTGTCACTAGCAGATTTTTATCACATCAACTTAATCTCCATTCTTAGTGTTTCAACTGCTAGTTATATGAAATACTTTCCCCTGGACCGACAAACCCAAAAAAATTGTCAATTAAGATTAAGGTGCTACCAGGAAGTGGCAATCTACTTTACACTCTCTACATATTTAATATGTTCAATGAATACTCAATAAAGTAAAAATGTTAAACATATTTCTGGCATAGTCCTTACAATTCACTTCTGTACTGACAATAGCTCACTTTCCACATTACTTCTATGCATGTTCGTTTTGACATGCTCAATGCAGTAGCCAATATCATTAACACAGGGGCGTCAGAAGCATTTTGAATGTTGGGGGGGGGGGGGGGGAGACTCACTGGCATAAAACTATTATTTTATGTTAAATGTGGGGGGAATCCAAACAAATAATTATGAAATGTGAGGGTGGACACGTCCCCCTCAGATTTATTGGCGGCAGCGCCTATGCATTAACAAACGGACCTCGTTAAAATCATATATTTGCATATTTGCACACTTTTACACCCTCATGACATCACAGCATCAAACATTAACCATGCAATATTATGGCAGGAAGAGCATGTTTGTCCACATAGTGAATATTGTAAATCAGAAGGTATTGTAGTAAATCGCTGATTGATCCATCAAAACATAGCCTACCTATAATGGTGTCATTGTTCTCTCTATTGATTATTTCAAAATAACTATATTGCGTTTGCAAATAACAATGTTTGCATTATAAGTTTAATTTGTTTGGAATGGTGGGAATTAAAACTCACCAACTTTTGTAGCATTTTAAATTATTTTGCTTGTCCAACTACTGCAAACATTTGCAAACTATAAAACAATTTGTAGGAACGTGCCATTTGTAACAAAAGAAGAACATTTGTGATTTCTGGTTAAGGCCATTGGTCCGAGCACTAAGGCATTTGCATACAGGGTGTCTTAAAACCAAGAGGGAGTCTTACCTTAAGGGCTCTAAATGGTTTGCATGGCAGTAAGGAGCAGCTGTTTCTGCTAAGATTAGACATCAGAAAATATTATATAGTGTACCATTTTATCTGTTGTAGTACTGTTGTAGTGCAGAAATGGATAATGATTCAGGGATGAGAGTGTGGTTTCATTGCATTGTATTTGTTAGTGTGCTGATAATTGCACAATGCAGGACAACCAAGTACCAGATGTATGAAGAGGATGGCCCCGGCACGGAAATAGGAAATTTATCAGAAGGTTTAAAGATCAATTTATCAAACAGTTCCCAAACAAGTTTCCGGTTCATGCAGGAGGCGAATTCATGTGTTATCCAGGTACGGGAGACAGATGGACTTCTGACTGTCAGAGAGCGCATTGACCGTGAGGCCCTGTGCGCCCTCTCACCCCGCTGCCTGATTCCCTTTGATGTCGTTGTTTCCACCAATGAAAAGTTTCAGCTAGTTCACATTGAGATCGAGATAATGGATATAAATGACAACTCGCCAACATTTCCCAGCGATGAGAGGTACATGGAGGTTTCTGAGAACGCAGCGGTGGGAACACGGCTACCATTGGACGTCGCTGTGGACCAAGACGTGGGCCAGAACCACATTCAGACTTATCAGATTTCCTTCAACAGCCACTTTGGTATTGATGTCCAAAGAGGTGAGGATGGACTTAAATTTGCTGAGCTTGTTCTGCTTGAAGAATTGGACAGGGAAAAAGAGGATTCTTATATGATTCAACTATCGGCTACAGATGGGGGAAATCCTGCAAAATCAGGGTCAATGAATGTATACATCAATGTGCTGGATTATAATGACAACAGTCCGTCATTTGAGAAGAGTGTATTAAAGGTTGAACTGGCCGAAGATTCACCTGTGGGGTTCCTTCTGCTGAAAGTGCATGCTTTTGACCCTGATCAAGGTGCTAATGGTGAGGTGGTTTATGGATTTACTGATGACTCCTCTGCAGATGCAAAACGAGTTTTCCAAATAGACTCACATTCTGGTGCTGTGACCTTAAAAGCTTTAGTTGATTATGAAACAAAAAAGTCATATGAATTTAAAATTCAAGCTAGGGACCTAGGCATGAACTCGGTGCCATCTACCTGTAAAATCACAGTAGAAATTGTCGACGTTAATGACAATCCGCCTGAAATAAGCATCAAACCAATCACTTCGGTTAGTGAGGGAGTCGTTTACATTACCGAGGCAGCAGCTAAAGACAGTTTTGTGGCTCTCATCAGTACTTCGGACAGAGATTCTGGCTCAAATGGGCGTGTTACCAGCAGTCTGCAAGGACACGGACCTTTCAGGCTGCAGAAGGCATATGGAGACACCTTCATGATTGTCACAACGGCCACCTTAGACAGAGAGAGAATCCCGGAGTACAACCTGACAGTAGTCGCCCAGGACTCGGGATCCCCACCCTTCAAAACGATAAAACTGTTCAGCATCAGGGTGAGTGATGAAAACGACAACCCGCCAGTTTTTAGCAAGTCGGTCTATGAAGTCTCAGTCGTGGAAAACAATGTCCCTGGCTCATATATTTCCACTGTGATAGCCCGTGATTGGGACATAGGAGAAAATGGCAAAGTGACATACAAGCTGCTAGACAGAAAAGTTGCTGGAGGAGTTCCATTGTCTTCCTATGTGTCTGTGCACCCTGTTTCAGGCTCTTTGTTTGCTGTGAGGTCTTTTGATTATGAAGCACTGAAGCAAATTGAAGCAGAGGTCATAGCCGTCGACAGTGGTACCCCTAAACTGTCAAGTACAACTTTAATTAGGGTGGAGGTAGTAGACCAAAATGACAATTCCCCATATATTACTTATCCATATTTATATAATAACTCTGCAGAGGTAGCTGTACCTTACAATGCACCTGCAGGTTATCCTGTCCTTCGAGTGAAGGCGCGAGATGTAGATGAGGGTGCCAATGGGAAGCTCACCTTTGAGATCGTGGAAGATGTCCTGGAACTCTTCTCTATCGACAAGGACACTGGAGACATTGTCCTCAAGTACGGTCTGACATTCAGGACTGGAGACATGGTGGAAATCGAAATTTTGGTAACCGACAACGGGAGATCGCCCCTCTCAATCACTGCCACCATCCACTTCCTAGTGACGGAAATGCAGCCTTCTGAAGATCAGATTGTGTTCGTATCACAACCCACTGATATAGAATATTTGGACTTGGATGTTTCGCTTGTGTTTGTTGTCATACTCGCTGTGGGCTGCGTCCTGTTAATGATGGCAATTATGATTGTTGGATTTTCCTACTTAAAGAACCAGAGGAATGGAGACAGTAATTGCGACAGAAATAAGAAAGTTTTTTCAAACATTCCCCTGCTGTCACTTCATTCAAGTCATTCAAACATGCACAGTGAGCCTGAAGTTTTTGTCAAGCAAAGTCTTTCCTGCCCAGATGAACCAGGCTTCAGTTTGAATCATTTGGAAACCTCTCCTTCTCCACCAAATGATAAAAATACTTTGCAAATAAGGTAAGAATTATGAGAACATAAGTTACTTATATTGGACTGTTGCAGCCACTGCCTCAAGGGTCTGATATGTGAAATATCGATGTGTGTTCTGAGAAATTAATGCTGATGTATTTAATTGTCTTTACAGTGCCGCTGAATACAGCGATCAGCTCAGCGTGAAGGACAGCGGCAAGGGGGATAGTGACTTCAATGACAGTGATTCTGACATTAGCGGAGATGGATGCAGGAAAGCCTTACATTTGAATATTCACGCTACTTGTAAGTTTATCTGATTTTGATGGTGGCCAATGGAGAAAGAAACAATTGTTTGTTTTTTTTTTTACTTGGCAGATGCTTGTATCAAGAGCTAGGTAATTTTTTTTTTCTCGTGAAAACGGGGTCAGACAATACCTGGAGTTGTTGTGGTTAGGGGTCTTACTCAAGGGCCAAACAGTGAAACCACTTTGCCGAGCCTGGGATTTGACCCAGCAACCCTTCTATTGCAGGCACTGCATGCTAACCCACTGAGCCTCTCCTAAAACCTATACATTCCCCGATTTCCCCGTCCGATGTATTTTCTAATAGCAGCTGTCTGAAATCTGAATTGGATTGGCAACATATGTCTTGTTTACACTCTCTTTGTAGCTGCTCTCTTTGTTTATAATGATGCCTACGCTGTATTTCAGGTTCGATCCGGTCTCCTGACGCCCTTGCTGCAGATTGGCCGGGCAATTACTGCGTAATCCCTGCTATCACACCAGTCTCCTATGGGAGGGGCAATACATTACCCTCAGCCCTGGCGGCTGCCTGCAGGCTTCCTCAAACAAATCCCACTTCCCGGAAGGACCCTGGCTACAGCACTCACACGACCGGAGTGAGAGGCTTCCGGCAATCCTTCACCAGGAGAGACGCGGTGCCCCCCCTGTCCTACCAGCATGCGCAGAACACAGGACGTCAGCCCAGGGTGTGGAGTCAGGACAGCGAGTACATCAGCATGCTGCGTGAAGTTGCAACCTCTTTTTAAAGTTACCCACTGATGCCAAATTGAGGAGGGGGTTTGCGTGTAAAATGGCCTTTAGAATTTTCTCTAGTTGAAATTAAGCAGAAACAAACTCATTGAACAGAAGTATATTTCTAAGAAGAAAGGGTAACCTACGACCATCTCCCTTCAATACTGAACTGAGTGTGTATTCATAAGAGGATGGCCATATGCATGCTGCATTTGTTCTGTGAATATTTAAATGTATGTACTGTAGATGTATAAATGTATTCAAATGTATTTAAATGTATTCGAGATATATTTCTAAGTTTCTTAATTTATGACAAATTTACAACATGTTTTAATGTAATAAATTTCTAATCTGTTTTAGTGTGACAAATTAATTTGAATTATGTAAAAACTGTTCCTTAAAGTCTAACTTATTATCGTTTTTGTCTTAACCTTTTACTAACACATTTAGATGAGGACTTTTTCCTGAATTTGATGAGTATTTGTTGAGCATGGTGTAAGCAGAAAAAAGAATTATGCATATAATAATTAACAGTTACACAGTGACCGTCAGACTATGAAACCTCATTAATAACATTAACAGTATCTGAAAAGAAAGACTGAAGGCTTCGTATCTTAATGAAGGGAATGTTGTTGAGGTCTTCTTCAGCTAATAGAATCATTAATTATGCCACTATATGGGATAGCAGTGCATCTGGACACATATTTAGACACACTGTCACATACTATGAGCAGTTTAGAAACAGTGATTGGCCCTATCGCTGTTTTTGGACTGTGAGAGGACACCCAAGCAGACCCAGTTAACATGTGAACACCAGCAGAAGTGGGGGTGGGGGATTGAACTGGAGCTGTGAGATCACATGGCTCACAGCTGTACTACTCTGCTGCCTTTACTAATTATAACACACACACACACACACACACACACACACACACACACACACACACAGGTGTATAATTATGTCTTTATGGGGACTCTATCCATTTCTAGGGGGAAAATCCTAATCTCAACATGACAACCTCAACCCCTACCCAGCCCTACCCTTACCCGTCAGAAACCAAACACATTATGAGACTTGGCATTTTTACTTTTTTAATTTCATTCACAGATCTTTGCGGAGAACTCAAAAATGGTTCTCACAACATCAAAAAGAACAGGTTTTTATTACATTGTGGGGGACATTTGGTCCCCACAATGTAATGTAACCCTAACACACACACACACACACACACACACACACACACACACACAATGAAATGTATCATATGTAGAGCCAGTTTGTAGAGTGCATTCATGTGATATGATGCTTTTTACACAAGGCTTCCTACAGGACACAAAGGATTTGGCAGCCAGCATGAAGCCTTTGAGTTATGCCCCCCTCCCTTCCCGCTGCACTCAGCCATCATAATGGGCCGCTATTTACTCTCCCTGCACGTGCCCTGTGTATTGCTAGTAGTGTCATCAGCAGTTCCTCTGTGGCTGCCCGGTGTCCTTCTCCAAGGCCAAAAACTGAATCTTAAGCACAGTGCACCGAGCTCCGCTTGAAATCAAGGCTTTGTCATGACTCCGCTGCATGTATTAAACAGACATTTTGTACAACAAATGGCACATAGGCTGGAGAGTGTTGAATATGATGCTATTTTTGCAGTCGCTATGGTATAAAGGCTGGTGCTGTGTTAAATGCGTCCCTCTTCATTTTTCTCCTCTGAAATACTAGCTACTGTGATAAATCTTTTCAGTGGACAGACACCAAAACTAACTGGTACAATAAATAACTCAAAATCCATTTACTGCCACATAAGGGGTGACATTGCTAAGTGACTGTACCCTTAAACCGCCTCGATCGATATTGGTGTGTCGCAGGAAAACTGCCCAGATACTCGTGTTGTGAGACCACAGCGCCACCATGAGGTCTTTTTTTACACTGGAAGTTCGTCCACTGGAGAAGAGGCGAGTCCTTTTAACAAGGCTGCTGTTTCACAGATTTTGGTGTCATCTTTCCGTTAACGACTGACTTACTCTTGAAATTCTAATGTAAGATGTTAAGTGTTCAAAGGCCCTACAAATCGAAGCCTAGGGCGCCCAGAATTGTCCATCTTTGATATACAATGGGGTTCCTAATCTCAGTCCAATTTATAAGATATATTTGACTTTTCAATGCAGTAAAGGTGACCATCTAATATCCTATGTTAAAATCACTGCATTTCACACCTCGTTTGTAGGTCAAGTAAAAGAGACAATTAGCAATTTGGACCAATTAAGCTGGCCAATGAAATTCTACCCAAACCTTTGTACACATAAACCTGCGAGAGTTTTCAGAGCCTGAAGTCCCTATTAAAGAGCAAGGAACACCCACCACGATGACTGGAAAATACATATCTATAGTACCGAGGTCGATCAAGCTAAGTTTTCAATTATTAGGCGTCGCTGTTCTATCTGTAATTACAAGCATTTTAGTGTCTTTAAAGATTATGTGAGCAGTTGCCAGACAGCTGTGAAACCTAAAGTTATTTAAAACATAATTAGTCCGAATCATCTCTATATCTTTGAATGATAGGTTTCTAGACAGCACAGAAAATATTTCAATTAATATACCTATATGAGCGTGCACAATAAACATTCTTTACTACCATCTAGTGGTCATTCAGGGAAACGACAAAATGATGAGGGACAGCGGCCACATCGCTTTTTCGTTCCATCAAACCCCCAATATAGAAAGCTGCATGTATATGCATTGCGGCTGGTTTGATTATAGGGCGTGGAAGAAGACTGCAGTGCAACAGAAAGGTCCCAACGTGCACAGAAATTCAATAATTTCTCAGGTGCAGAGAGGTGGAAGCAGGGGGGGGGGGATCTTTCTTTTGGTTTTAAAGGATTATGTTGTGCTGCTAATGAAATGAGATACCTGTTCCAATTATCGATAAATATATGCAAAAAAAGGTGTAGATTTTCTTTAAATGGCAGTCCTGGCTCGGTGAATCAAGGGCAAACAGAACCAATTATGTTCAAAGTGACAGAAAGGCATCTGTCCTGCCCTCAAAATTAAATGGCCGAGGATATTTGTCTGTTTGCCATTAGCCATTAATTCATTGGTCACATGCCAGCAGGGGTTTCAAAGCCAGAGCTTGGCAAGAATTTACTGGAATTTGCAGGAAAAGGTATCAGAATCTGCTGTCTGCCACAGTGAATTAAAGCATGAGTGTCATTTAAATTTAACAGCCCGATGTGCTTGAATCCTCACCTCGGATATGCTTTTTTTCCCCCAATATTTGATGAAGAGAACTCAGGCAAGAAAAACACATATATAATCCTTTCTAAAAACAAGTCTGTTTAGCAGAAGGTAGCTTTATATGAAAAGGAGCGGTGTTTATAAGCAGTCTAAACCTTAGCAAGGTTATAGACAAGGACTTTAGTTCAGAGCTGGCACTCTTCACGATTGCAGCAATGAACATACCCGTTTTCCATTATTAAAACTGTATACCACATAAAATTCAGAGATTGTGGCAGTCATGGATTCAAGTGACCTTGTAGGTGTTTGATTTGTTAATAATAAAACAGCTGATTTTGTAGAACTGAAGTCCTTGTTGCCTGCAATTAAAGGGGTGACAGTAATGCCCATTCATAGAGGCACATTTTACAATTTATTTGTTGCTAACACTATGCCATCTGCTGTGGATACATACAGTAATCCTTACATCTTGGAAGTGCCAAGTTTTGTCACTGGCCTAACCTGTCATTGATATATTTTGGAAATTAAAAATATGGAAATGAAATATTTTGTCCAACATTGGAAAGGAACTTTAATTAGTTTCTCAGGGATTAAGATAATTGGTAATCTCAAACTGAGCTTCCTGGATTTTCTACAAGTGCATAGTTGTTAAATTAACATGATTCCATTGGTGATAAACCCAAGAGCATAGAAACAAAGTGAACAAAATGGCTTATAATTAAGAAAAGGCTTGTTCATTACCATGGTTTTATACTTTTAACCTCCTGATTACTGCGATACAGAAAAATAAATTGGAATTATTAAACTGGCTGATATAGATTTGCTCCTCCACTCTCACTTGGTTTTAAATGTCACCAAGACCTAAACAAAACTATTGATCCCATGACAAAAGTCAATTTAAGACTAATATTAAACAAGAAAAAACAACTGAAAAGCTTTAATGATGCATTGTTTTTACAAATACAAGCACAATTAAAAGTCTGAGAAAATGCATGTTTCTCTAATGACCTGTCCAGATAAACATTCATTTCTGTATACTTCAAAAGTCAACTTCACTAGCTAGTGACTAGTGAATAACTGTCTTCAGAAATGGTACATATTTGCCATACAGCATAATAAGGAACATTTCAAATAGTTATGGAAAGGTTAGGGCAGATGTAGCTATACAGTCTATGATTAGCCACACAGTTTCTCAATACGATATT
>JAABNY020000001.1:37304076-37317247 GCA_015164015.2 Brevimyrus niger
ATAAAAATTGTACGCGCCAGGAAATGAGTCATACTACAATGCAATTCTTACTTGAATGCCTTCTTCACAGACTGGGCAATTAACCAAATACAACATTACAGTAACTAACAATAAATAAACCACTAAGTTACGTGTACTATTAGAGCATTTAAGTCATTTATTTAAACTTTATTTTACCAAGTAAATTAACTGAAAACCAGTTCTCATTGCTTCACGTGATATAGCAGATTACGCATCGGAACTGCCTGGGATACATACATCATGCGTATAACTAAACTCTTCAGCCAATAAGGGCAAAGGTGTGTCGTCTCGGAGGTGGTTCCAGTTTGTGTAGCCGGGTGAGAGGTCGCAATGCATCTAACCATAATGCATTGCGTCAGGATCAGAATGTGTTGCTTTAAGCCAGCACTGTATAAGCAAGTCGAAGGCACCCAATGACTGGACTGGGGAGGCAAACTGAAACGCGGACTTAATACAGAGGACTAATGACAACAACCAGGAACAGCTGATCACATGGGGATCCCACACGAAGTTAACGAGGGGGCGTGGTACACGGAAGGAGCGGACGATCAGGGCAGGTCAGGGGTAATGTTGGAGTAAGATCTTTATCGTTTTGGAAGCCAATAAGAAAAAAAATGCTCTTCTTGTTTTATCCTGTTCATTTTGTGTTTAAATGCTGAAAAAAACATATTTAGGTGTAACTTTGGGGAGCCTGGAACCCATTAATTGGTTTTCCATAATTTTTTATGGGAAAAATTCGATCAGAACTCGAACTTTTTAGGATTCGATCCGGAGTCCGGAACGGATTAAGTTTGAGAACCGAGGTACCACTGTGCATGAAATGACATACTGTACATATATCAAAGGACAGGAGCCAACTCTATGAATAATGAGATTCATTCCAGCAATTAAATAGCAAGATCATTAATACCCACATTGTTTTAGATTAAAGCATGGATCTAGAATTAGGACTGTTTAGTAATTTCTTACTGGTCCATTGTTTGCCTTTAATAAGCCTACCATAGTATGAATAAAATTCTCTGAAGCATAGAACAGTCATGTATGTGGGTTACACTTCTGACTTTTGAATGTGGCAGTATGATCAGAGATGTAGCTTTAACAAACTCAGTTACTGTGTGGGGAACTTATAGGAGTTAGGCTGTCCAGAGCATTAAAAAATAACAGTTCTATGTGTATAGAGCTTGCTGATAGCCAACCTATCCATCAGCTTGAAGAACTGGCCAGATCATTCTCAGCTGGGAGTCACACCTTGCAGCAGTGGAAGGTTGCCAATAATTCTACCCTTCAGTGGTTCCCTTCTGATAGAACGAGTCAATGTTAGTAACTTTGGAAACTGATTTTCTAAGACAGTCGGCAAATCAAAGGCCATCTTTAATAGTGAGCTTTTTGACACTGTAGAAGGTACACTTTATCAAGATTGGGGGAACTTGTAAGACTTGCCTATTACTCTTGTTCCTCACCACTATTATTTTAAAATTAGCGGTAAAAGAGTAATTTTCAAACTTAGCTAAGGCAGTCATAACATCGGCTGTAATATCTGGTATTGCTGGGCTGCCGTTAGATGACAGGTTGTAGCATTTATGAATTTCGCATGTAGGCGATGTGTTCCCCAGTTTTATGGCCAATTTGCATGCGTTTATATCACTATGAGGAAACCCAATTTGAGAAGAAAGTACCTTGTCATTGCAAGTTAAAGTTTCATTTGATGGCTATTAGGTCTCAGAAGGTGAGGTATAATCATTTTTATGAAAGCTTTCACAGAATATGTTCAATGATGCACTGTAATGTAAAATAATCAAATGATCAAGCTCATTTCAGAATCAGCACCAGATTATATTTTAAGAGTTTAAAATACAAGTCATTAGAAATAAACTGATGCAAATGATACCATGGGCTGATGGCAGTTTCTGACACTTACATAGTAAAAGCTTAACAGAATTACATCCAAATATTTTTTAACTAAGAAACTGATTTGCTAATATTGTGCATTTCAATATTCTGGAGAATTATTTAAGGCTACAAAGTTATACAACTTCAAGGTTGTTTTTTTCCTTTTTTTGCTTGATAGAAGAAAGAGCCCTCATGAATCATTTTCATACAATTGCAACCTTTTAGCGTGTTCATCTCACCACCTTAGTAAAATCTGAGATTGCACCAGCAGGGGGCAGGAAAGCATTTCTGAAGAAAGATGGCGTTTACGTTGAAGAACAAAAAAATGCTCTAAGCACATTAGATGAATGACTGACCCTGTGCTCTGACCTCAAGCTTTGCCCTCACCTCTATATGTGTGTATGTGTCAAAATAGACAGCAAGGTGAGTTAAGTGAAAATTGACATATTCTAATTTGCCTGTTTTCATACAAATTAACACTTAATTTAATTTCAGTTAAATCTAAATGCAATACTATGGAATAGATCCACTACAAGCAATAATAATTTAGAATTTTTTATTTTAAATTATTGAGCAAAATAAAAAATCTGTTCTTATAGTAATGTAACTGTAAGTTCTGGTTGGGATGCAGCTATATCCAAGCTGAGCTAGACCTTTGGGATGATTCAGAAAATTCTGTTATCAGCTGGGCCCTTTAATTCAAGCACAATAAATGCAGTCTATGCTGCTGTAGAATCTTTACTACACATCCTCAAAAACACAATGAGCAATCTTCTGATGAATTATAGATAAGCTGGAATCTTGCTGTGGGGTATTAAAGGGGAACATTACATGACATAACGGAGATACCATACAGCCATAGGTAAGTGATCTAAATGTGAACACCTTTCAAAGATGGATGGCAATATCTCTTTAGAGATTAGGAGCCTATTTTTGGTTTCCACCAGGATACGGGGTTTAGAAATTCTAGGCCATTGACTGAATGTGATATACAGCAATTTAATTTATCATTTTTAAAATTACTATTCCTGCAGCTACTAATCAGTAACACTGTTATCCCACAAATAAGAAATCACTGTCTTTAATAAGTAAATTGTGCTTCCTTGGAGGATTATTGCCATTGAATTAAACAGCACTGTCTCGCTATGTTAGCAATGTAGAGCCGGGCACTCTGATCAATCATATTAACTGTTACTGATGCGTGTTCCTGCACAGTGCTTTTGGGTAGCTACCAGTGCCCTTGCTTTTACTCTGCCCCTGGCTCTCAGAATCCCAGCTGGTGCGATGGTCTTGCCATCAGTGATGGCGGGGTGTCATGCAGAGCATGGAGCCACGGGAGTCCCGTGATCGTCGCTGCAATCGTGAAGTGCGCCAGCTCCGAACTGAAGCCCTTGTCAGAAAATGAATCCTCCGGAAACGAGGTGAACGGGGCCCGAGGCAAGGCCACACCCACCCACTGCCTTCCACTGGGACTGGATGAGAACAGCCCCATTATCTCAGATGAACTGAACTGACAGCTGACAGCGGTCCCCGTGTGATTAGTGAATGAGGAGGAGCAGGCAGATGAAGAGAGGTGAATGAAAGATGTTTCAAAAGTGGAAAGTGGCCTTTGGATTCTCTCTCCATCTCTCACTGGTTGTTGCTAAAACGACGTATAAATAACTGTAAGGAATTCTCATCTGGGGTATTTGTTTGTAGAGCAAGAAAATTAATTGTTTAGGGACATTCTGGTTGTGTTGTTGTTCTTTATTTATATAACTTAATAATGAAATGCTTTCATAGGAAGTGAAATCACACACAGAAGTATAGCGTCAGTGATGTGAACAATGTGTTGTGGCATATGGGGACACCATTTAAACTAAATGTTTAGTCTTTTCTGATGATGGGCAGTGTGAGGCACATATTGAAACATCCATAGTGTGTCTTCTCAGTTTTGTATAATCTAGGCATATACACAAGCTACCAGTGACCTCTGTCTAAAAAAATGCTTTTCAGGTTGTAATGTAAACACTCCGCAGCTCCACGACAGAAGGCTGCTTTATGCGGCATTTCCTAATTCTGAAACTGGATTGGGGAAATCTGTAATTACAAATATCTCCTCATTTCCATTACAATCTGCTTATGATAAAGTGTCTGAGACTAAAAAAGGCAGTTAAACCTTGGCCTAAACACTTGAAAGGGATAAAAAAAAAAAAGACGGTCCCCCTGGCATTTGCAGAGTTTCATGCAATCAGACATTCAAATCTAGGAACATCCCTTCCAAAAGTTCAACAATAATCCATAATTCTGGTAGACAGAGTTTCAGTGCTTTGGCAAGGTCATCAACAGCTTCAGGTAGGTGTGACCATTCCATATTGGTAGATTTTTACTTATAGTATCAAACTTTTCTGAATACTTGGGCCATTGAATCAGATTGGTCTTCGTATATCTAGGGAGGGTCGCAGTTGCTCCTGGAGATTAATTTGTTTCACTACCTCAGCCAGTCTACAATGCATGTACCTGTCTGACCTTATAACATTACACACCAGTGTATAGCAAATAAGGCTCTTGCCTTATTTAGCAGATCACTAATAGTCACATAGTTATTGTAAGGCTCCCTGCTTCAAGGTACTTTACTTTTGCCCACTGACATGGGTTTTCTTCTGATCCATTGTGATGTTTGGTGAAGTGTTTCACCTCAAAATCAAAGATTTTTCGATCAAATAAAACAAACAATGTCACCACATCATTTCAATCAGTTACAGGTGTCTGTCCAAACTGTGAATTTTATAGGCATCGTCTACTAATGATATTCATGCCTTAAAGGTTTGGTGTCATAGCAGGGTCCTTAAGCTTCATTGGCACCTAAACAAAACACCTAGGTAAGGTTTGTACAGTACCAGTTTGTCTAAGTCATTGGCAGTGCTTACATGATGTTACTTACACGTGTCATGTGCCTAGACGTACTCATGCGTAGAGCAAACTTGAACATCGATGAATGCATTTTTACATATGAAAATAATAGTGTTGACTGGGGGGTCAATTTATAGCACCAACTGCCAAATCTCCAGTTCTTGAATAAAGTTAATTTTTTTATGTTGAGTATCTGTGGTTGGATATTATATGCTGACAATAGCGCTTCACACATCACTATTTAGTACAAACTGGTGTGTTAGTGAAATTACTCACAGGCATGTGGTCACATTTCCTAATATGTCCTACCCCTGTACATCCTTAACATGCAAGTCACTCATCCTTTATTTTCCAATGATCCAATGATTTTGTATTCAGCCTTGACCTTCTGCAGAACAAGATCTTCTACCGACCTTATTGCCTCCCCAATAGCTTTCTCGTGTTCAGCAACCGTTCTAAAACATACTGTATAGTGACAGGTCGTTTCTCTTGTATACCAATGTGAGAACACCTGAGGTTGGTGTCCTCTAAGGTAATGGCCTTCAGTGAGAGTTGACAAAGACTTTTCTTGCACAAACTGCAAAGCCTTCTCCTGAAGGAGGCATCACTAATTACTCCTGCGAACTGATCCCTGGTGACAAGCCTTTTAGTTTCTGATTGTTTCAACACAGTATGTGGTTGTTGTACTGTCTGAGGAGTGCTCTGAAAACTCTTCCTTCGGGCCCACTTATGACCACAGAAAGTTGTGAATAAGAGCAGCTCAAGAGCCATTGCACAGTTGAAGAGCAAGAGGTGTAGCTTCTCTAAATGCTACATTTCTGTATCTGAAGACATTGCTTAGCTAACTAGGCTTGCCAACCACATGAACCTATGAACACAGTCTAATTGGCCCACAGTGGTTGTCTCCCTATTCTAAGACCTCTAGTACCTCTTTGATGTAGGTGCTAATCAGCAAGCCATTTTCACTCAATCAGTGTTAAAGGGTTAAATATGATGTTCTCTAAGTACATACATTTTTGACAGTGTTGACACTGTATAAAGCCTTAATTGCTGCCATTACCTTCTAACGATCCCTACTGAGCACCTGAATTCGAGGGTGAATCTCTGGATTACTCTCATCATCATCATTGCCATTACCATTTGTACTCTCTTCATTAAACCCTCATAACATGTAGAGTAGAAAATGAACATAATAATGCCTTTACACACCTCTATGAATGTTGCATGTTCAGCTCAAAGCCAGTAAAGATGAAAGGGAAATTGTATTCAGAGTCCTGCAGACCATTTAAAGCAGATGAATAAAAGAATTACAATATCCAAATAACTTGACATTTTTGCTTGTTATGCTGTCTTGCTTGATGTATGAATGTATTGTAACAAACTTTTTAACAAAGCCTTGAAAAGGGGAAAAAAAATAAAGATTTAACGGAATGCCTGTTGCACCCTTGGGAAAGGTACTTATCCTGAATAGCTGAAATACAGAGCAGACATTGCTCTAATTTAAAACATTTTAGAGAAAAGGTCTATTGTGAAAGCACTGGCAAAACACGCAGGACTGCCTTGTGGACCTTTCAGGCTTGACAAACATTCTCTTCAGCAACAGTGACGTAGCCTCCAGCATGTTCTAGAGAATGAGCCATTCAGATTTTTCCCAGTGCCAGCAGAATGGTGGTAGCTGTGGTCAGCTGGTGCACCCATGTAATGTATGCTCACGTACCATACTGTTGTTTCTTACTGTCTTTCAAAAATACAAAGACAGCTAAAAAAAAGTACACTTTAATAAATAGGTCCCACAGTGTGCATTTTTATTTAGGTTACTCTTTCACAGAGAGTGAGAGACTGACACAGTGCAGCAGCTCTTGGACCAACCTCTAGTGATCCATTTGTCTGAGATGGAAGAAGAGAGGAACTCAGAGAGCTCAGCGAATATGCAAAAAAAAAAAAAAAAAATAGAATGATGTTAAAATGGTTAAATAAACAACAAACAGATTAGAAAAAGGTTTACAGATTTTTTCCCTCAAGACTTTGGCATTCAAATGCTTATCAAAGTGAAGGATTAATTTATAGTCTGCAAACTTTGTTGGTCCTTATTATCTAAAAATGCAGCAACCTTAAACATATCTTGGGCGTAAAATAAATTTCCGTGATGTCTGTCTTTGGGGATGCCACTGTGTAATTAAATACGACATTTTGCAGATCTCCTTAATTCTGGTACAGTATATCCTTGGATTCTAGTAAAAATAATGTAGAAGACAAGACCTGATATGAATGCTCATCAATCCATTTTCCATACCTGCTTGCTTTATGCGGGGTCATGGGGGCCTGGAGCATATCCCAGACACAAAGGGCACAAGGCAGGGGATGAGCCAGGATGGGGTGCCAAGCGATTGCAGGGTACTCATACCAATTACACATACAGACACACACACACACACAATTTGGTAACTCCAGTTCACCTCAGCATACTTTATGAAGAAACAGAGGCCCTGGAGGAATCCCCATGACAGCATGAGGAGAACATGCAAACCCCACAGGCATACAGCCAGGGAAGAGACTCAGATACTGAGGAGTGAGGAAACAGCGCTAACCACTGTGCCACTGAACATCCCGTCCCAAAAAATGAGAATGACAAGTGTGGAATGCTCATGTTTTTTTAATTAATTCATTCTTCGACGTTGTGTTTTAATTTTGTGCAGCTACTGCTTTGTCCTACATGTGAGATATTGTGTGTAATCCCAGAATGTTTTAATAAATGTATCTTTCGCAAATATATAAGATTCGGATATTTTCTAATGTGTTCAGTTTGGTGCATCCATATTTCAAGACTCCCATGATTTTTTGGTTTCTCTAGTGCCATTTGTGTTAATACGTGGCTGTGGAGATACTAGGAATTCGGGTATTTGTTCTTCAGTTAAACTTTGAGAATGTTTTTGTCAATAGTTACAACCATGCAATATTTATGGATTAAAATGGAAATAAGGCTCCGGACTCCCACCGTGACCCTGACCAGGGATAAGTGCTTAGGAGAAGGATGGATTGATTGGTTGAAAAAACATGATGGAAATTCTTTCTGAAGCCCTGCTGTTATATTCCACTCCTGCCATTTTCATTTATCGTGCGTCACTACATGAGACATGCACCTGGCAAACATCCACATCTTTGAAGCTCAGTAAAGTTTTTTGACCTTAAGCTGTTCACAGATGTAGGATTTATGCCTACCTTTGCACACACACCTTATTCAGCTTCCTAAGTGAATCCTCAGATTAAAATATGAAACTAGTTAACCCACTGAGCAAGCAATGAAGTTGGAATTTCCTGTGGTGGAGGAAGTACTGAAGCTTAGTACTTAAGTAAAAGTACAAATATCCTGCAAAATATGTACTCAAGTAAAAGTAGAAGTGCTACATCAATAATCTTACTTAAGTGAAAGTACTAAGTACTTAAAAAATACTTTGAAGTAAATTTAAAAGTAAGTAAAAGTACTCAGACAATGGTTTGTCTCAACGTATGGGGTAGAGATTGGCGACATTTTAAAATTATCACAATGTTTTTTCCTGTATTGACGATATCGATAATTATCAAAATTATTTTACAGTGCTGTTTCATGTAATAATCAAAATAATAATAAAAATAACCCTATTCTGAAAAATAGAATGAATACATTGAAATAAACAATATTAGTAAACAAATACTTATTTTCCAAAAAATTTTACTGTTTACATACAAAATTCCCTTAAAATTATAAAAGGTTATTGATTTTAAAAGTATTCAAAGAAACAGCTCAAATGAACAAAACCATATAATAATGTAACAATGTGCAACACTGTATAGTATTGCAAATATGTTGAAAGGCAAACATAAAATAAAGCGGGACAGAACTTCAACTTCAACAACTACCTTCCTCTAGTCTTGCTCTCTTAAAAACTTTTTAAAATTCTGAGGTAGAAAAGTATCTAAATCAAACAAAAAACACTTATTCAAAAGAATGCCAAATCATGGTTAGATTTTCTTGTCCGGCGCTGCAAAACGTCACCAAGCATCACCATGTCCTCGTGAGATCAAGACTGCACCGCGCCGAAGGTTAGTCTTCGCCTTCGTGTAGGAATTCCATTCTGGTAATCAGAGGAAATTGGACAGTGCACGTAGGTACTGTATGGAAGCATACGTGTAGCAAAATTCAATTTGCAATGCAATATGCAAAGTGGAAATACAATATGCAAATTGACAATGCAATATTCGAAATGGGCCACCATACGGCAATTATTGCGTCAAGGCGGGGATTGGCGGAAGCGTGTTACGTTTAGATTGTTTGAAACATGGCGTCTGGAGATCTGATACCTAGCCGTCATGGATAACTCCATGCAAGGCTGCGATGTCTTTAACTTTAATACCATACATAAGATACCCATCTATGGCTTCATCGGGGATCTCCACTGCCGGTCGTCCCACTCCCCTTGACAGAGACGAAGATAATCGATCTTCCACCACACTCAAGGGTTGAGCAGCCAAACGAGTGTTGAGGCCTGTTAAGGCTGACAATTCCGCAAGATGCTCCAATATTGAGCTTGTCCTGTCACCTACATACGCGTAAAAATCTTTTAAAACATTATTTCTCTGTTCACACTCCACTTCTTCTGCCAATGAATTCAACGATCTCATCAGATCTCCAGCCGCCATGTTTTACACGATCTGAATGTAACACGCTTCCGCCAATCCCCGCCTTGACACAATGATTGGGGTGGGCGTGGTCAGCAGGAGGCACGGCAGCAGGGGCCTTGTGCGTGGCAGCAGGAGGCCCTGGCGAGAGACAGGGGGGGCAAGATGGGCGTAGCAGCAGCATCAGGCGGTGCCGTGGGCAGAGTGGTGGCATCAGGGGGTGCCTCAGCAGGCACCTTGGGCGTGTGGCCAATCGGGGGTGCTACATGAGCGTCCAGGAAGGTGCTGCCAGCAGGGGCCAAGGTAGGGGCCATCAAAGCGGGCATCGCCCCTTTAAGAGCCTTGGGAACCCGGGGAATTGAGTCCTTCACTGCGCTGACCCATTTGTGGGCCAGGTGTGCTGCCCGGAAATGATAGGCCACCATGGAGGGCAGCATCCCACCAGCGGGGCTAGTGAGGAGTCCCTGCAGACAGGCGGTGGGAGTGATGTCCGAGGTGACGGCGAGAGAAGCAGGAGAGAGAGAGCATGCCCTCAGGAATATCACTGGTTCCTCTCCGTGATTTCTTTCTCTCCTCTTCTTTTTCCTCCAGCTTAGGCTGGTCGGTTGAGGCAATGTGGCTGTGGAGCAAGCGAGTGGTTGGAGCCACCTCTCCGTTATCCTCTCAACCAGCTGCCGGTATGCGTTTTTGGGTGGGGGGTGTCTTACTTAAGAGGTAACCACTCCGGCTGGCTAAGTCCGGGGTTACGGGGTCCTCCTGGACCTCTGGGTGGGACAGCCAGTGACAACTTCTTGCAGCAGACCAAGATGCTGGTTCTCGGTCTGCTGCGGCGTGTCTACTTGCGATCCGTCATGCCATTATAATCACAGTCATCGAGCAGGCAGGGAGCGGTGAGGGACAAAGCCAGCAGGCAGGATTGCAGGAAACAAGGCAGACAGCGAAGCACAGAACATCAATGACAGACACCAAACTAAGGAAGATGTGGACTAATATACACAAAACAAGCCAAAATAACAGGCAACAGGTGATCACAATCGGGAATTAACACGAGGTAATGAGGGGGGCGTGGCACACAAGAGGATCTGATGAGCCAGGTGTGACATTTGGCCCGCGACTTAAAGTGTGTTTTGGATTTTGGCCCCCTGTGCAATTGAGTTTGACACCCTTGGTGTAGTGCAAAGTTTGGTGTGGTTATTGTGTGTGCACTCTGCAATACTGTGTGTACCCTAACTTAAAATTATGTGGATGACAAGTTATCTATTAAGAAAATAAGTAAGAACTACACAAACGAGAGGAGGCCATTCGGCCCATCAAGCTCACTTGGGGAGAACTTAACTAATAACTCAAAGTTGTTAAAATCTTATCTAGCTCTGATTTAAAGGAACCCAAGAATTCAGCTTGAACTTCATTATCAGGAAGACTATTCCATACTCCGCCTACACGCTGTGTAAAGAAGTGCTTCCTTAAATCCAGTTTGAAATGTTCTCCCGCTAATTTCCTCCTATGGCCACAAGTTCTTGTATTTGAACTAATGCTGAAGAAACTATTTAGTTGAACAGCATCCAAACCTGTTAGAATCTTGTACACCTGGATCATGTCCCCCCTCAGTCTCCTTTGCTTGAGGCTGAACAGATTTAGCTTAACTAACCTTTCCTCGTATGACATTCCTCTAAGACCAGGAATCATTCTTGTGGCCCTACGCTTGGGGCCACAATGTCCTTTTGAAGATATGGTGAACAAACCTGCACACAATATTCTAGGTGAGGTCTCACCAAGGATTTGTATAATCTTAGCATTACATCCCTTGACTCCACACACCTGGAGACATACCCTCAAGCCTTGGATTACCCACTTACCCACTAATTATCCACTAATATACCACTAATTGACATGCGCCCTGCCTTCATTGGAGCTAATAAAGCCACCTGATTGGTAAGAAATGGCAAACAACGCTAGAACGCAATAGGATAACTATTTTTTCATGCAAGGTTTTGAGGAAATGTGTTCATAAAATGCAACGACTAACGGCATAAATTGTAGAAATGTAGTGGAGTAGAAGGTGCAGATAATTGCCACAAAATGTAATGGAGTAAAATAAAAAGTGTGCATTATTATTTTTTATTAAGTAAAGTACAGATACATAAAAATGTACTTAAGTACAGTAATGAAGTACAAATACTAGTTAAATTCCACCACTGACAATGTCACTGTATTCTCCATAATGAAAGAAAAACCCTTGTCACTCACCCTTCTCCTTTGTTAGCAGCACTGCTAACTGAGAACTGAGGTAGCAAGTAATTGGGAATTCTAGAAGACTCTGAGTTGATCCATACAAGCTGCAGTTCGCTACCAGCTGCAGCTTTGATCAACTGTTTCCTGGAGCAAGACTTTTTTTTTTTAATCCTCTGCAGTCCATTGACGAATCAACATGTTGTTTTCTCTCCCTATGTCCCTAAAGTGATCCGAGTAAGAAAATGAGAAAACTAATATAGCCCATCAATTATACTAAGTGACTGGGCTGTCTAATTAGTCACTGAGCTGTGTGCTTTGTGCAGCCTCAGGCTGGTAGTCATTTCTAACCGGCATGAAAAGCCGTTTCATGTTGACCAAGATGCACTGGAAGCTCCTGTCTGACTGTAGGGCAGGAGCAAGGCTGTGGAGACTTGAAAGCTGCCTTTTCACTGTGTGATCAACCTCTCTCTGCATGTCCCCCTTTACTAATCAAGTATCTGGGTCTTTAGCATCAATATGTCTATTTAGATATCACAAATGGTCTCTTGGCACACTCCTGTATTCCTTTAAACTCATTTAATGTGTTTTTGACTCGGTTACAGATTCAGGTCATGATTTAACACAGCAATCTGAAATACTACAGCAATGTTTTATTCTTAAAGAGGCAGTACACCAAAACAGTATGATCTAATATGATCGATTGTGTTCATTAGAGAGCAGATATAAGTTATTATCAAGTTCTAGTCAACAGTAACATTTTTGAAGACGAAAAATGTTTTAGAGGCTGCATGTCAAATCACGTTAATAATTACGTCATGGAAAATGCCATACTGTTTCATGCCATACAGCCGTATATTGTATTTATGAACTGTTATTAACTGTTATTTTAATTGTTTTATTTCTCTCTGTACAGCCCTTTGGTCCTGTGTGGTTGTTTAAAGTGCTTTAGAAATAAATTTGGTATGGTATGGTATACAGCCGTGGCCAAGAGGTTTGAGAATGACACCAATATTGATTTTCACAGTTCAAGTTGCTGCCTCAGTTTTTATGATGGCAATTTGCATATAATCCAGAATGTTATGAAGAGTGATCAGATGAATTGCAATTAATTGCAAAGTCCCTCTTTGCTATGAAAATTAACTTAATCTCAACACAAGTCAGAGTGTTAATGAGGATATGGCTAGAGTTCACTCTGTCTTGCTGACTGAGTTAGAACAACAGACTGGAGGCTTTAAAAGAAGGGTGGCGCTTGAAATCATTGTTCTTCCTTTGTTAACCCTGGTTACCTGCAAGGAAACACGTGCAGTCTTCATTGCTTTGCACAAAAAGGGCTTCACAGGCAAGGATATTGCTGGTAGAAAGATTGCACCTAAATCAACTACTTATTGGATCATCAAGAACTATAAGGAGAGAGGTTCAGTTGTGGTGAGGAAAACTTCAGGGCGCCCAAGAACATCTAGCAAGCACCACCAGTGCAGAA
>JAABNY020000001.1:37323140-37335327 GCA_015164015.2 Brevimyrus niger
CGCCAATAACATTAAATTCCCATTTTTATGAAAATTGTTTATGTAAAGAGTGAACAATTCCCACAAAGTGAACAATTTAAAGCATTTAAAAATGTAATTCTCTCCCCATCACCTCTCCTCCGCTCTTTCCCTTCATTTTCTGCTTGCATGCCAGCCTTCCTTATGTTGAGAGGTAGTTGGAAAAGTCTTCCCATGGAGAAACAGCTTATTAGGTCATCATCTGACCCCTGTGATGGAGCCTGCATCTTCCCCAAGTGAGTCCTTGGGTTAAATATCTTTCAGTTCCTTGCAATTCTTATGATTGGGGAATATGGAAAGTGGAAATGGTTACACAGTTCACTGCATGCAATTGTATATCATAATTGACTTGGTCAAGAGTGGGGACGGTTGCAACACTTTTTGCAATTTTTGCAGTTATCACTGCTTTACGTGATATTTGGGAGAAATAGCATCGGAACTGCCTGGGATACAAACGTCATGCGTATAACTAAACTCTTCAGCCAATAAGGGCAAAAGTGTGTCATCACAGAGGCAATTCCAGTTTGTGTAGCCGGGTGAGAGGTCGCAATGCAGCTAACTGTAATGCACTGGGTCAGGATCAGAATGCGTTGCTTTAAGCCAGCGCTGTAAGCAAGTCCAACGCGCCCAATAACCGGACTGGAAAACACGGACTTAATACAGAGGACTAATGACAACAACCAGAAACAGCTGATCACATGGGGATCCCACATGAGGTATACGAGTGGGCGTGGCACACGAAAGGAGCGAACGATCGGGGCAGGACAGGGGTAATGTCGGGATAAGCTCTTTATCGTTTTGAAAGCCATTAAGAAAAAAATGCTCTTGTTTTATTCTGTTCATTTTGTGTTTAAATGCAAAAAAAACAAAAAACAAAACATATTTAGGTGTAATTGTGGGGAGCTGGGAACAAATTAATTGATTTCTCATTATTTCTTATGGGACAAATTTGATCAGAACTCGAACTTTTTAGGACTTGATACGGAGTCGTTCGAGAACCGAGGTATCACTGTATACAGCTTTGAGCTGCTCAACCAAGCTGAAACTTTTCCACTGGTGTACAAAAATGATGCATTTTGATATGCATGCGTGAGTACAATACTGACAAAATTAATAAAGCAAAGAAAGACAGTGAGGATAGTGGAACAGAATAAAGTATGAGAATGAGTGTAATAAAATGAGAAAAAAGTAAAATGTAATTCAACTGGTCTTTCATTTTTAATTCGTCTATTACTTAATAGGTTCATGCACTATTGCACAGTCAACTTAATTTCTTTCATTATGGTTAATATTACAACATAATATATCACACAAACATTATCAATTCTTAATTCAAAATGCTAAATAATTTATGGGATCATTATACGGCCTGCAAACAGGATCTCCTAAGAAACTGCATTATGAATTTGACATCTGGTAAAATTAAAGCCACCTGGGCAGCAAACTTTCTTATTCTCTGTTTAAGGAAGTATTAGCAGAAGCAAATGAGTCCTGCACCTACCTTGACGGTCTTCCCTTTACCCAAGGGGCCATAGCTATAAGGCTCAGTGGGTAACGCTTCTCACTGAGACCTCTAGATATATAAGCAGCCTTATAAACGTTCTCCATCTGTCTATCTCCATGTGTTATGATAAAAGGTATCAGTATGAAACACATTCTTTCAATAAATAATGAGGATCGATAAATTCAAAACAAGAGATTGTATACCAAAATGATGTTGTGGTAGATTTCTACAGTAAGTGTGAAAGGAGACCAAACTTTCAGATATTTATTCTGCAGATGCAAGACATCCCTCTGAGAAGTTCGAAGGGATATTAAAGACAGTGGATCACTAATGTTCCTGTTTTTAGTGCAGAGTAAGATAAGGCCTTGAGGAAGGCTGCAGTAATCCTCATAAGAATCACACAGTGTGTTTACAAGAAACAAGGACAGGCAAAAACATGACACTTGCATATTTGGCCGGAGTGATCTGAGGCCGACGTCTGTCGACTCGTCCTCTGCTGGCCCCACACCTTGCCAGATCGGCTGGCCCACTCAAACGGCGTCGGCATGGAGAAGCGTCACTGCAGGTGGCCGGCGTGTGACAGCAGCTGCCAGGCAGTATCCTGGCGGAGCGTTTGCTCACCAAAGGCATGGGCGGAACACCGTAGCGGATTGTGGAGTGCGCCCCGCTGGCAGACGTCTGCCGTTACATGTGTGGGGCGGGAGGGAGGCCGAGCCCTGGAGTAAAACGGCGACTGCTTTATTTGTGAGGAAAACCAGGAAGGGTGACCTGCTTATTTCACACTCTGACCAACAGCCACGGGAGCTGACAAGCCTCTGCACTCCGGGCTGACGGTCAAGGAGACAGCCCGCCTTTTTGTGTGAGAGCAAGACATTTTCGACATTTATTCTGTTTCGCTGCCAGATTGTATGCTTCCTTGCTTTATGGCCGTAAATATGGTTTCAGTAGATGCGGGGGACAAGAAAGTCAATTTCCAATGAGAGAATGGAAATTATAATTATATGGAAATTATAATTAAAAATGAAATGATTGATTTGCCATACTGAGAAGGAGACATGAGCAAACTAATGCATATTACATATAATACTCCGGCAGTAAAATGTATTGTACAACATTAGTTGAACCAAAATCCTCATCAGAAAAATAGCTTTTTATTGTTTACTTTTTAATGGCATTCAAATTGACTATCTTTACATACACTGAATGGTGAGGAAAGAAATATAAATGGTTTATGTTTATAATAAAATGTTCCATTGGGCATTAGTTCCAAAGTGTTTATGGCTTTGAAACATAATAAATTACTGGTGGTTTTATTCTTTTCTGTCATCTCTTTAAAAGAGGCTGAAAGATGCATTTTAAAATTAGCACATTCTTTTTGTTTTTTTGAAAGAAAAAGGAAAAAAAAAACTGTGTCAAGTTAATCAAACAGGACACTTTATGGACTCTAGACTGTGTAGATAAATGTGAGTCTTCCTCTTCAGGGCCCTGTAATGCAAATCAAAAGGACAGTAGCGTGTGCCCTGTCTTGCTGCAGACCTTGTATTTCATCTGTCCAGAGTGCTAATTTCTTCTCTCAATGAGCATTTGCACGTTTTAATAAGCAGTCGATCAATTCCGAGCGGAACTTTGGAATGACTTCCATACATAATGGGAAATTAGTTGTCGACGAAACAGATAGTTTACCAGCCTGAGCGAGAAATGCTTATTTTACATTCTCTTTACACATTTCTTCACCTTTTCATTTAAAAAACCCTTTCCTGTCTGGAAATGTTTTTGTTTTACATCCAAAATGTTTTGTTTACATCTAAAAGAGGATGAGCAAAGTTTAATAATGAGATACGAATATGAGATGTACATGCACTGCAGTGAAGCAATTTTAGCTTGGCATTCTAAACTTTAATTTAAAGTAAAGTGATTTATACTGCTTTGGGAAAGCTGTGGAGTCCTAATGTTACTCTTTGTATCCTAAGAGTGACCCTCCCTTTGGTAATGAGTGTGTCTTGAAATGCTGCTCTGAAACATTTATTTGTGTAAGTTGACTGGAAGCTTTGGAGATTACAGAAATGCACAATGAACTCTACGACTTCTTAATGGCTTCTGTGTATATGCAGAAACTATTATATTAAACTTTGAAAAGTTATATGCTGGCTACTTTTCTGAAAAATCTTTTTATTTCTTCTGAAATGTACATTAAGTCATAGAACCTAACTCTGGCTGGGGAAACTTATGGTCAAATTATATGCTTTATAATGGAAAGCATGGTGATGCAATAATATATTGATTTCACTTGTTTCTACTTTTAAATAGGTCCGTGTGTAACAATTTATTTTTTGCTGAGGTTGGAATTTACGTGTCAAATGCATCACAGATTATATTCCCTATAGCCTAATTTCTATCTCAGATTAAGTTAAAAAGGCCTGAGTTTTCCAGTGGAGAATCGGTGGTCATTAGGGAGTGGGATATTAAGGTATCACCACTGAAATGCAGTGTTTCTGTTGAGTG
Organism: Brevimyrus niger; assembly: GCA_015164015.2. Lineage (NCBI taxonomy): Eukaryota > Metazoa > Chordata > Actinopteri > Osteoglossiformes > Mormyridae > Brevimyrus > Brevimyrus niger. Next base: position 37,327,165 of record JAABNY020000001.1, read on the forward strand.
TTCCCACTAGAACACAGTGCTGTTAGTTCAATTTGTTGGGGGGGGGGCAGAAAGGATTGCTCCAATCCAGTAAGTTAGTGGTAAGGCTAAGGCCGCTTTTCCCAATAGGCACCCTTCCACTTTAAGTTGAATTCAGCTATTTTTGTTGGTATTAGTAAGAGGCAGTGGTGATGTATGGATGCTTCCTTTTTGTGCTGAGTGGATTACAGCAGGGACATTTCCTTTTCTATAAGAGAAAGTCTATTTAACGAAACACACATTTAAACAAAGCTCCATGGATGTAGAAGTCACTGGACAGTGTTTTGCATAACTACAACGTGAATACATTAATTACGCAGATAATGATTTTATGTAATAACAGCGAAGGCCGATGGGGTTTTATAGTTTAATACCACTTTAAGTAAATAGGATTAATGCGTAATATCACATTACCATTTTATTTCATTATTAAATATCAGGTAGTCATTAAATTAAATGGTAGGCAAACGTCGTTGCCCCAAAACTTCCAGATCAAGAGCATCCCCTGGAAAATTTTTGCGCTTGCATATTCCTCCAAGTTCTCCGTCTCTCATCCCCGATTCAGGCTGGCAGGCGATTTGGTGACTTCAAATTCAAGGTACGACTTTGAAAGTGAACGTGTACTGAACGGCTGTCCTCTGCCTTACGCGCTATTGCTTCCAAAGATTGCCAGCGGATCATGGTGACCCCCAACTGGATCAGTGGATATTGGACGTGAATGGATGGATGGACACATTAAACTCCTTGTGAGGGGCCATTTGGAATACTTGGAACTTTCCAATCCTCTGTCCAGATGAGTTTAAACACATATCAATCCTCCATCTAGATACGCTAACTGAAAAGCCATTCACTATAAAACTGATTTAAACAGACGGATATAATTTGAAGTGGCAAGATAAAACAATTTTGAAAGGGTTTAGTAATATTTCTTATGGGAAGACTTACAAAGCTAGTATGTTTCTTTTCCATTGTGGCAGTTATTGCATTTATTTACCTCATACTGCTAGGAAACTCCAGGTCTCCTCACATATATGTTGGCTAGTTACAAGACATAGTTGAGTTGGTGGTAATTTACATGTACCGCTGTTGAAAGCTGCCATAGAGGATATGATTTACTGACCTGCAATCAATATATTTTGCTTCTGCTACCAGTGTTTTGAAAGATACCCCCCGATTTAGTCTGAATCACCCTGCATGCGAGAGAAGAGGCCAAGGCTGTAATCCTACCAGTACCAAATAGTCTTGCTTGTGACTGATTCATTCTTCTGAAAACTCCCTGCTTGTGCAGCATTTAATTAAATGTAGGACCGCACCTACTGAGATTAAAACACAGTTTTCTCTGCATTTTCTTTGGATACTTCTTAAACTACCACGGGGAAACTTGTAAACAGCTCTTCACTGATTAGAGAACATGGACTCAGTTTATGGTTTAAAAAGCCCATTACCTTATAAAGTAATTACAATAACTCTTCAAATAATGTAGCAGGTTTGCGACTAGAATGCCCCACTATTCTAAAGTGCTTGATTGCATGTTATAAATTTCTTTCTATAGTTAAATGGTAATGAATATAATAAATATTTTATTCCTCATATCCCCTAGTTTTGTGGAACTTCGTTTCTCTGCACTGGATGTCCATAAGAGTCTGGGGCTTGATGGAGCCGTCAGCCATGCATCATTTCATGCAGGAACCTTGTTTCTGTTCTGCACACATGAGCGCAGCACATACAGTGACATTAAGTCAGGAGCAAGCAAGGAAATGTTCAGATTCAGATGAGTCAGGGATAATGAAACTGAAATGGGGACGGCGGTAAACATGCAGATTATTTATATGCCTGTCTGTCTCTTCAGGGTCTGTGCAAAGTGCTATCTGAAAACTACTTATATTAACTAACACTAATGGTGTCTTTATCATCTAGATATTCTTTTTATAGCTTCGGCAGCGATTAGCCAGTGTGTGGAACATTTATGACATTTCATGTATAAATTTAATGCACCCGCTCAGCCACACAGCATTAAAATAGGTTTTATTTTTGAGAAGCACCCAGAGTAATGCACCTTGGTGAAGCTTGTGTCACAGACGGCACATTATTCCAATCACCAGGGAAATAAAGCTGCTTCTTTACCATCAAATGATAATAGTGATGAAAACACACCTCACCTTTTTCTCTGCTTATTTTCTGGCTTGCATGCAGTAACCTAATTGCAAATTAGGCACGTACACTGAAAGCTGTGAAATCACGGATACATGGAATTAATACCATTGCATTCTGGCCAGGGCAGGAGAATCATCCTTAAAATTTCAATAAAAAACAAATTGAAATAGGAGAAAAGACACATGAACTACAATCGTATTAAAATAATGAGTTGAAGAGTCAGTACATGTTTATTTAGCAAGGTCTCACTACACCCATACATCAAAGTCTGTGAGCTTATGAAGTGAACACCAGTGACACTGGGATTGTAACAGTGACTGATGTGTGTAACTACTATTTTATTATTTTAATTTAATTTCTAAACCAGTTACCATTTGGTGCCACGTGAGAATGGTGTCAATGTTGTCTCTGCGGCTAATTACTCCAGGTACTTTTTTTTTTTTATTAGTGAGGATGAGTTATCCTTTGAATTCCATGTCTCATTTTTGTGATCGTCACACCTTGAACAGAACAGATTTTTTTTTTTGGGAGGGGGAAGGGGGGGTATCAGGAGAAAGACAACTGGCATTTTGACTGTTCATTGGGTTAGTTGAACATTTCACTGGCTCCTGTAAAGTCCCAGTAACTCTGACTATACTGACACCAGTTCAGTGGCAGTGCTGAAATTGATCCCTCGCACCCACATTACCAGTGTGCTGTGTGTTTTTTGTTTCTCTTACCCACTGAAACCACATATATTTTTTGTGTGTTGGCTTTTGTGTACCAGCAAATATATCCCTGAACTTTTTCAAAACTTCTGAAAAGACCCCACACCCCTTAAACCCCAATTAAGTATTCAATCAAATCCAAAAACCAATAATATAACATTTCTAGATATACAGTCATGTCTACAGTTAGTCATATGCTACTCCTGTAAGCTCTGTGAGTAATTAAGTAAGGTAGTAAAATACAGTTCATACGTTTGAGGACAGTGAATCCCAGAACAACTTAAAAAAATGATTAAAAAGCTAAGTTAGTTTAGAATGTTACGTACATTATTTTTGGAACTTTATCGACAGTTTACCAGCAATTTCTCCCACCCACATCTGATTGCTATAATCTGCTACCCTTATAATTACTAAGGGATTCCTAGACTGAATAAGTACCATCTCACCTCTCTCTATGGCAAGACGTCCATAACACAATAGCAGTTTTTACCATTCCCAAAATGTCATTCTATTTCATACATCATCAATAGAAAAAAACAGAAAAATGACAACAAAAATATTAATAGGAATTATTGTAGTAATTCGTCAGCCATAGGTACAGTAAAACCTTGGATTCTGAGCATAATTTGTTCCGGAAAGGTGCTTGTAATCCAAAACACTCATATATCTAAGCAAATTAATTCCCCATTAGAATTAATGGAAACTCAGATGATTCGTTCCACAACCCAAAAATATTAATATAAAAATGATTAATACAAAATATAAAGTTAAAATACATAAAACAAATTAACCTGCACTTTACCTTCGAAAAGAATTGTGAATGGTGTGAGGGAGACAAGAGAGAGGAGAAGAGGAGGGTTATTTTGTAGGATGACTTTAACTATAACTACTGGAGTCAATGCTATCTGTTGGCTCACTGGATTTCTTTTTATTTTTGTGCAATTTTAACAAGGAACCTATCCATTGACAGTCGCTTTTGCCTCTTTTTTGATTTCACGGAAATATGGACATTGTATTGTCGCTAAACAGACTCATTGCTTGCACTGCTACGCCCATAGTCGAGTGGTGCCATCCATCCATCCATTGACTTCCTCATTTCCGAGGTTGGGTAGCAGGGGCAGCAGTCTCAGCAGGGAAACCCAGACTTCCCTCTCCCCGGCCACTTCCTACAGCTCCTCTGGGGGAATCCTGAGGCGTTCCCAGGCCAGCTGAGAGACATAGTCCCTCCAGCGTGTCCTGGGTCTTCCCCCGGGGCCTTCTCCCAGTGGACCGTGCCCGGAACACCTCACCAGGGAGGTGTCCAGGAGCAGATGCCCGAGCCACCTCATCTGGCTCCTCTCAATGCAGAAGAGCAGCGGCTCTACTGAATGACCAAGCTCCTCACCCTGTCTCTAAGGGAGAGCCCAGCCACCCTGCGGAGAAAACCCATTTTGGCCATTGCACTGATGATCTTGTTCTTTCAGTCACTACCCACAGCTTGTGACCATATGTGAGGGTAGGAACGTAGATCCAGGGGCACCGCTAAGGGGGGGAAAGTTGGGACAATTCCAAGGGCCCACGCCCTTTAGGGGCCCCCAGAGATCTGCTTTATTAATAATAAAGGGGCCCAACCTCATATTTTGTCATAGGGCCCAAAATTTCTAGCGGCACCCCTGCGTAGATCGACTGGTAAATCGAGAGCTTTGCCTTTTGGCTCAGCTCCTTCTTCACCACGACAGACTGATGCAGCACCTGCATCACTGCTGACACCACACTGATCTGGCTGTCGATCTCCCACTCCATCCTAACCCTCACTCGTGAACAAGACCCCGAGATACTTGAACTCCTCCACTTGGTGAATGACCTTCTCCCTGACACGAAGAGAACACTCCACCCTTTTCCGGCTAAGGACCATGGTCTCGGATTTGGAGGTGCTGATTTTCATTCCAATTGCTTCACACTCGACTATGAACTACTCCAGTGAGAGCAGAAGGTCAGGGAGGCTGAGGAGTGTGATCTCCCTATATTTGGAACACACCCTCTAGTCCCCCTTCTTGAAGAGGTGGACCACCACACCAGTCTGCCAATCCAGAGGCAGCTTCTCCGATGTCCTTGTGATGCGTGTCAACCGAAATAGCCCTGCAACATCCAGAGTCTTGAGGAACTCTGAGCAGATGTCATCCACCCCCGGGGCCCGGCCACCGAGGCCCTTTTTAACCAACTCAGCAACCTCTGCCCCAGTGATAGGTGAGTCCACCCCCAAGTCCCCAGACTCTGATTCCTCATTGGAAGGTGTGTAGGTTGGATTGAGGAGGTCTTCCAAGTACTCCTTCCCCCGACCCACAATATCCCAAGCTGAAGTTAGCAGTGAACCATCCCCACCATAAACAGTGTTGATGCTGCACCACTTTCCTGCCCTGAGACGCCAGATGGTGGACTAGAATCTCCTCAAAGCCGCCCAGAAGTCGTTCTCCATGGCCTTGCCAAACTCCTTGCATATCCAAATTTTTGCCTTAGTGACCACCAAAGCCACGTTCCGCTTGGTCCGCTGGTACTCATCAGCTGCTTCCGGAGTCCCACAGGCTAAAAAGGCCCAATAGAACTCCTTCTTCAGCTTTACAGCATCCCTCACCACCGCTGTCCACCAGTGGGTTCGGGGATGGCTGCCACGACAAGCACTGACCACCTTACGGCCACAGCTCCAGTCAGCCGCCTCGACAAAGGAGGCGCGGAGTATAGCCCATTCGGACTCGATGTCCCTCGCCTCCCCCGGGACATGGGCGAAGTTCAGCCAGAGGTAGGAGACAGGGGATTCCGCCAGACGTTCCCAGCAGACCCTCACTATACGCGTCGGTCTACCAGGTCTGACCAACTTCCTCCCCCACCAGTGAAGCCAACCTACCACCAGGTGGTGATCGGTTGACAGCTCTGTCCCTCTCCGCTCCCGAGTGTCCAATACATGCGGCCGCAAGTCCAATGACACAACCACAAAGTCAATCATCAAACTACGACCTAGGGTGTCCTGGTGCTAAGTGCATATATGGACACCCTTATGCTTGAACATGATGCTAATTATGGACAATCACGCTCCTTCGGGTCTCACTGTTATTGCCCAAATGAGCATTGAAGTTCCCCAGCAGAACAAGGGGTTCCCCGGAGGAGCACTCTGCAACACCACTTCCAAGGACTCCAAAAATGGTGGGTATTCTGAACTTCTGTTTGGCGCATAAGCGCAAACAACAGTCAGGACCTGTCCCCCCACCTGACGCCAAAGGGATGCTACCCTCTCATCCACCGCAGTAAACCCCAATGTACAGGCGCCCAGCCAGGGGGCAATAAGTATGCCCACCCCAGCTCGGCGCCACTCCCCGTAAGCAACTCCAGAGTGGAAGAGGGTCTAACCCCCTTCGGTTCCAGAGCCCAGGCCATGTGTCAAGGTGAGCCCGACTATATTTAGTCGGAACTTCACAGCCTCGCACACTAGCTCAGGCTCCTTCCCCACCAAAGAGGTGACATTCCATGTCCCTAGAGCTAGCTTCTGCAGCTGAGAATCAGATCGCCAAGGTCCCCACCTTCGGCCACTGCCCAACTCACACTGCACACAACCCCTATGGCCCCTCCTACAGGTGGTAAGCCCATAGGAGGGGGGACCCATGTGCCTTGTTTGGGCTGTGCCCGACCAGGCCCCATGGGTGCAGGCCTGGTCACCAGGGGGGTGGGGGGGCAGGTGACCCGCGTCCAGCCAAGGGAAATTGTGGATCCAATATTTTATTCATCATTAGGGGTCTTGTGAGCCGCACTTCATCTGGTTCTTCACCCAGGACCTGTTTACCTTGGGTGACCCTACCAGGGGCATAAGGCCTCAGGGCATCTTAGCTCCTGGGATCACTGGAACACACAAACCCCTCTACCACGATAAGGTGTCGGCTCCAGGAGAGGGTCAGGTGGTGCTTTTCTACTAAATTTTGACTATACGAGTGAACTACACCAACTGAGACCCAGCATGGGAGACAATTACCCACAATCCCGCAACGAGAAAGAGAGAAGAACCATCAGCTCAGTTTTGATTATGTGACTCTAGGCAGACAAAGCATATATATAATACTTGTACTGGAAGACCTTGCTTGTTTATCAAGTTAAAATTTATTAAAAATCTTTGCTTGTCTTGCAAAACACTTGCAAACCAAATTACTTGCAATCCGAGGTTTTACTGCAATTGTAAAATTAATGATTTATCTGTAAATTACCTGTACTCTAGTTCATTGTTTATCTATTTATTTTTATTCATGTAATGACCTTGTTTTACATATACATACAGTACATACATGTCAATGAAGGCTATCATCTCCGGTACGAACCACCAGAAGGTGTACTGTGGCACAAGTGGCACATAATTTTAATGATGATAATGGAAGTAATGTGTCACAACACACGGGGCATGGAGTGACATATGGGGCTATGGAGGCGCAGGCCAATCATATATTAGGGCTGTCAAAATTAAAGGGTTAACGCGAACAAATTTGATTTAAATTTTAAATGCAATTAACCCATCTGGAGCGCAGAATGACTGAAAATCCCTGAAATCTCTCTCTGTCAACCCATTTCGGGCAGTTTTGGTGCATTCCATTTGCCCTCAGAACTCGTAGTCAGAGTCGTATTCTGGAGTTTTGAAGCTGGAAGTGACAACATGTGCGCTCCCGTTTCTCAGACATCCGAGAAATATCTCTGAGCAGCACAGAGGATCCCGAGTTCAGAATACAAGATGGTTGTGCCCTTTATCAACAGAAGGGAAAGTTGTGGTTTAACTGTTTAAGCACTTCCCATTTGTGGCTCATTAAATCGGTCGCACACACTATACCGTCCAACTTACATGAGGACGTGTTGCTACGGAGTTTTAAACGTAAAGCACCACGCATAATGTGTTAACTGATATTGCTAACAATGGCAATTAACTGGGCTAGAATTGGATTTCATGATTAGTCTGATTATTTGCCAGTTTTATGATAGTTCGGGCTAATTGTAAGTGAGCAAAGATAAAGGCCATTTAAACTGAGATACCTTAAATCCGACAAGTTGTCCGGCTGAGCAAAAAATCTTGCTTTTTCATATGGATCTATGGCAGTGGTCACCAACCTTTTCAAGCCGAAGATCCCTGACCTCGGCCTTAATGAAAGGCAAGATCTACCTATCGAAGAATAGATAGAAAAAGACAGCCCAGATTGTACTTCCAACTTGAGGCCTTTTATTTAGTATTTGAATTGTATTTGAATTTAATATACATTAAATGTTCTTTTCTTTTTCTTTT
>JAABNY020000001.1:37340082-37351878 GCA_015164015.2 Brevimyrus niger
ACCGGGAGAATCCCGCCCCACCACGCCCGATGGGACCCCAGCAGGTTTAATGTATGTTTGAGCACATTAACATTATCTTGTCTTACGATTTGGTTTAGTGCAAATGTGTTTTGCAGGCTAAGGCATTACGACTTACATTATTCTATGACTGCTCACTAGGTGGCAGGGCAACCTCAGAGACTTGCATTGTTTATCTCTGTTTATTAGCATCTGTTCAAGCACACTGGGTTTTGGAGTTTGACATTTATAACGTAAGGTAAAGATGATTAGCTAATTAGGTCTCAAAAGAAACTCTTAAACACACTTCAATTATGAACATACAATTAAGGTAGTTTTGGATATAGATTGAAGTCCTTTCTTTGGCAGATACACATAGGAATGTAAACAGGATTGAAGGTGCCCTCTCTCTCCGTCTTTTAGTTCCTTTGAGTTGCCTACCAGTTTCCAGATTTACATCCATCCGGTGAACCACAGAATCAGCATTTTTAGCAAAGCGGAAGACCCAGAAAGAGAGACGTTTGACTGATAAGCATTTACCTTTTCCTTGGGCACCAGTAATTTCCATGCTCATAAACAAACAGCAATATACAAGAACAGTAAAGTGACTGAGATTTGTGTCAGATAAGATGAAAGGAAATTCACTCAGATTTTTTCCCATATGCTTAAAAAAGAACTTAGTTTCTACCCAGATTATGGTTGGGAGGCAAACTGGAAAAAGTTTAAGAGGAATGTTTACAAAATGTTTTCTTTCTTGATTATCTTGTGCAGGATGGGTAATATTTGCTATATGAATGGGTATAACCCAAATGGATGAAAGCTATTGTTTAAAATGGTTGGGGTTTAAATGCCTTTTCAAAAATATTAAGGTTTTATTTTTGGTTGTTAGGAAACCAAACCAACAGTAAGTTCTGTTCTGGTATCATTTGAGTCGAGTCAGTTTTAGGTCAAATGGTTTCAACAATAATCGCACAACAGCAATATTTGAGGTTTTTTTTGTTTGTTTAACCTCTGCCTGCACGCACTCATAAATTTAATTTTAAAGGCTGCACTTTAGAAGTTTAATTTAAATGAGCAGTTGAGGAGAAAGAGAGAGGCAGGGGGGCAAAAAAGAGAGTAAGTCATAACTCCTACTTGGCCAGTGCAATTATATTGTACATCTACTTTTAAAAAAAGCAAAGCATTAGATGTGATGAGTTTTACAGTATTTTTGTTTGGGATGTATAAAAGCCAAGACAATGAAGGAATTCTAATGTGTGTTGATGGTCTCTACTGAATGGTACGTCTTAAAATGTTCTATTAATGTGGCAAGCATTTTGTTTACTAGAGAAACGACAAAATAATGTAAAGACCAAAAGAACATAAAATGGCTCCTATTTGAATAAAAGATTCTCAAGGTAGCCAGAGAAGGGAACTACTGTAGTAATGCTTGAAACCACTACGGTATGCAAACTCTGTACACAGAGCCAGATGTGAACCCCCAGACCTGGAGTTGTAAGGTAATAGTATTATCCACTGAGCCAAGGTTCAGCCTTCCACACCGAGTAAATCAGTCCAGTACCAAACATAGATAGATACATTTGTGCTGGGAGTGATTCATTACTATCTATTCTCTATCATGTGTAATCTTCATCTGAAAATACTGCACAGATATGACAAGCAAGATAGAAGTTTCCTGTGAATTAATGAGATTTAAGCATGTACATGGGGTACTTTTTACTAAAATGATCAGAGGCCTTATGCCAATAAAATGGCACCACTAAGACACTCTTTTAAAGTATATTCGATCAATTGGACACAATTTCAACAGCAAGATTAATTATGTTAACATGTAGAATTTCAGCAGTTTTCATCCTTTATTCTATTACCTGCTCCTACCAAAGACAAATTGGGATAGATTGCATTATTACTACAAACTCTAATCAAGAAAGTTGGGCATTATTTTGAATTATTTTAATTGTTTACTGTTTTGGTAAGCATTTTATCAAAGGTGATTCACAACTTGAAACTACAGATTGAGATGAACAACTGGAATGAAATTTCTCAGGAATATCATTGCTTTCCGTCATTAGCTCATAAATGCTGCTCTCTTCTATACCAAACACAACAGAATTATTTACAAAAACTGGAACACAGCGGCTTCCCTCCCTCTACCAGAACTTGAATTTTTTAATCACAAATTGAAGTGTTTGACCACCGTTTTAAGTTCCTACAGCCGCTTCCCTGAGTCTAAATACAGTACATAAAAAACAAGATAATAAAAGGCCTGTATGGTTATGCCCAATATTTAAAATGCCAAAACATTGTATCATTGGTGTTTACAGCGAGAAGCTGAATGAATACCTTATTTAATTATCTTTGAAAAGGTCTGTTTTCGACAAGTCTTTAAATCTCTTCAGCATAAGCAAATTGTTTTCTGTGATAAAATTTACTTATTGCTATTTCCGTATAGTGTAGGTGCAGGGTGGTTAGTACTGAAATATGTGCCTATATCACAGAAGTCAATTATATATGTATTTATTGTGAAGTAAAAATAAATATGAGCTAACAACACTGTGAATTTGAAGTGGTTCTGCCGTCACTAGGTTTGACTGTATTCAGCTCAATCACTCATGGTTTGTAAACAGTTATTGCATTACAGATTAGTCAGATGTTGACTGTTTCCAGTTACTGCTGATGAAGGTAGTGTTTCAAATTTGGAAACAAAAACCCAGAAAGTGGTTTTTTTCAGCATCATCTTATGGATTACTTTGGCCCATGTAAAATTGTCACTCAAAACAATCTGCATTTTTTAAACCTTAAAATCCGAACAGCCCAACCAAATAATGTAATTACTGTCCTTCTAAACTGATCACAAGGTGAAGGAAAACTCATTTTTTTCCTCACAACTTGATGAATTCTGAGGTAACAGAATACTGTCGCTTGGCCTGGGGAAATCTATCACTGTGCAAGTATGATACACATATTTTCATAATGGTATCTCTGCACTGACATTAAGCATCATCTAAGGGCAAAGTTTTCTGTTCACAAAGTTAGTGGTGGTTCATACTAAATTCTGGTAATATTAACTACAACGCCTCCACTGCAGCAATTAGAAATCTCTCCTAAATTATCACCCTTTTGTGCTGCCCCTCCAGTTCTCAATTAGATGTATTTTGCAGTAAAATTAGAACATGATTCACACGTTTTACAATCTTCCTGTTGTTGGTTTAAGTTGGCTCCTCTGAGCATTTCAGATGTATTGGTTATGTTACATTAATTCAATCTACATAATGTACATGAATTAAGTGTCACTTAAGCTCCCACAGTCTCTAATCTAGCACAATAGTTACAGTTTAGCAACATCTTAATGGAAAAATATTGAAGTGTAACTGACTAAGCTTTTACTAGTAATTTAGTTTAAAAGTGGAGGGTCTTGTTCTCTTCTCCAGAAGCAACTTTTTAAAAAATATTAAATCATAAAATATTGGCATCCTATTTCTTTCACTTTTGAGGTCTACATATAAGATGTTTTAGGTTAAGATATGAAAAGCAGAAATACTAAATATTTAATCTCGTAACAAATAAATAAATTACTTTGTTTATACCATTTAAAAACACATGCCTGTAGCCTCAGCCCATAGTAAGTGGGGTAACATTTAGATAGCTTTCCATATATGTACCTGATATTTCCTGTGATGAGAGATTGGCAGTATTTCAATTTAATGTATTTAAAATATGTGTTTAATTACTTTAAGTATTTTGTAATTTGTATTTTACTTGACAGGAAAAAAACAAATGTAATTTGTATCAAAATACTGTGAGAGGTTATGTTGTGTATTTAAAATACTTAATAAAATATGTAATTGTTCTGCCACATAAGACACGAACAGAGAGGGTGTGGGTGGGCGGCTGCGGGGTGGGTTGATCGGGGTGTGACAGATGGAAATTGGCGATGAGGGAGGGATCTAGGATGTCCTTAGCAGGAACCTAGCTGCGTTCTTTGGGCCCAAAACCCTCCCTGTCAACCAGGTACTGCAGTCGGCCCTGTCGGCAGCGAGAATGTAGCAGGTCACAAACAGCGTATACTTCATCCATGAGGGGAAGTAGTGCAGGGGGTTTAAAGGACCCAGTGGGGGGCGGGGGGCAAACTGTAACTAACTGGTTACAGCAGGGATACGTGAGAAGGTGGGGTTAACCCATTAAACCCGAGGGAGCTGAAAATGGTAGGTAACCGGACCCACTTGAGCTGCTACCCGGAAGGGGCCAATGAATTTGGGGCCCAGTTTGCGTCCCACCAGGAGGTGAAGGTTCCTTGTCGCCAGCCAAACTCTCTCTCCAGCTCTAAATTGGGGTCCTGGCCTTTGTTTTTCATTCGTGCCGCCTGTTGCTCCAATAGGCACAAGGAGTGATACCATACCTGCCGCCTATGCCGGTACCAGTCCTCCAGGGCTGGTCTGTGGAAGAGGGACCCCAGGGAAACAATGGGGGTTGAAATCCAAGCACACATTAAAAGGGGATCAAACCGGTAAATGGGTGGGGTAAGGAGTTCTGGGCATACTCTGCCCAGAGGAGAAAGCGGGACCACTCCTGGGGTCGGAAACTACACATGATTTGGAGCATCTTCTCTACCTCCTGGTTCGTCCTCTCCGTCTGGCCATTAGTTTGGGTATTATAGGTTGAAGAGAGACTGAGGGAGATGTTTAGCCTCGTACACATGGCCTTGAAGACTCGAGAGGTAAACTGAGGACCCCGGTCCGAGACTATCTCTTCAGGTTAATCCGTAGTACCTAAATGCTCCTTTTAGCAGGGGATCAGCTAATTCTAAGGAGGATGTCAGTTTGTACACATCTTAGAAAAGCGATCTACTAGGGTCAATATGGTGGTGTGACCATGAGAAGGGGGCAAGTCCGTGATAAAGTCTAAGGCTATGTGGGACCAGGGACATGTAGGTACTCGCAGTGGCTGTAAAAGCCTGGAGGGTAAACCTGTAAGGGTCTTATTCTGAGAGCAGAGGGCAAGATAGCACATACCTCTCAGTCTCCTTTCGCCACCCTGGCCACCAGTAGTGTCTCTCTAGGAGACTTTAACCCCCCAATGTCCAGACCCAAGGGAGATGTGCACCCATTGGAGGACGTCATTCTGTAGATGTGAGGGGAAATGGGTTTTCTCCAGATGGCATTTGGGAGGTGGGGGAGCTTTCCAGTTGCACCAGGAGGCGCTGTTCTAGATCCCATACAGTATGATGGGACCCACCACACAGGATGGTGGCAAAATTCGGGTCATGGGCTGAGGATTCCTTGGTGCAGGGAAGCAGCGGGAGAATGCATCTGCTTTGGTGTTCTTGGAGCCGGGGAGATAGGTGACATGGAAAAGGAACCAGTTTTCCAGATTTCCCACGTCATAATTGTGTTCAGCCTCCGTGAGTTTTTTTGACAGGAACGCACAGGGGTTGAGTCTTATCTGTCCAGGGATCCTTCTGGTACAGCACGGCTCCGACAGCCACCTCAGAGGAGATGATGGAGAAGAATGCTGGTTTCTCCCCAGTTTCAGCATGTACCATCCATGCAAACTTGGTCAAATTTGGTCGTGTTCAACTCCAGCGCCCCATATTGTGGTATCTCATTGAATGACGTATTGATGAAAGGGCCGGATTTGAACACCGACTTACTGGGAGTACTAATGCAGTTTAGGTGTGAGCGAGTAGGCTTTATGGCAGACATTGAGCAAAAGGTCCCCAGTTTTGTGGTTAGAAAGGACCACAGAAACTTCCATATATTCTTGTTGTTCAAGGAGAATGACACCACCAAGGAAGTTGTGGAATATAGGATGAAAGTTTTTCGGAATTGCCCCTCTCCAGCATTTTCTACCTTTACATGTAGGATATGAGTTTGAGGAAGATGTGAAGCAGTTCATATACAGGGACTTTTATGTGGATGACAGATTTAAGTCACTGCCCTCCGCAACTGCGGCCATCAATCTACTGAAAGCAGCTCAAGATATGCTTGCTGCCTCCACAATGAGACTTCATAAAATAGCTTCTAACTGCTAGGTTGTAATGCAGGCATTTCCAAAAACTGACCATGCGAAGGAGTTGCCCCCCATGCAAGTCTGTCAAGGACTAAGCTGGGATCTTGTCAATGATACTTACACATTCAGAGTTGCAAATGGAAAAACGTCCTTCACTAGAAGGGGAGTTCTTGCAACCATTAACAGCCCATTTGACCCACTTAGTCTTGTGGCTCATATTACCATCCAAGTGAAATTCTTGTTATGACAGCTCACCAGGGACAGCAAGGACTGGGATGACCCAATATGGAGTTGGCCCACCCTTTGCAGCTATAACAACTTCAGCTCTTCTGGGAAGGCTGTCCACAAGGTTTATGAGTGTGTTTATGGGAATTTTTGTCCATTCTTCCAGGAAAGCATTTGTCGGTCAGGTCAGGTACTGATTCTGGACGATAAGGCCTGGCTCACAGTCTCCGCTCTAACTTATCCCAAAGGTGTTCTATCGGGTTGAGGTCAAGGCTCTGTGCAAGCCAGTCCAGTTCCTCCATACCAGACTCGCTCATCCAAGTCCTTATGGACCTTGCTTGTGCACTAGTGCATAGTCATGTTGGAACAGGGAGGGATCATCCCCAAACTGTTACCACAAAGTTAGCAGCATGAAATTATCCAAAATGGCTTTGAATACTGCAGCATTGAGAGTTCCTTTCACTGGAACTAAAGGGCCAAGCCCTACCCTTAAAAACAACCCTATATCCAACAACCATAATCCCCCCCCCTCCCCCACCAAACTTGGCACAATGTGGTAAGGCAAGTACTGTTCTCTTGGCAACTGCAAAACCCAGACTCATCCATCGGATTACCAGACAGATAAGTGTGAGATGTCACTCCAGAGAACACGTCTCCACTACTCTAGAGTCCAGTGACGGCGTGCTATATACCACTGCATCCAACGCTTTGCATTGCACTTGGTGATGTAAGGCTTGGATGCAGCTGCTCAGCCATGGAAACCCATTTCCTGAAGTTCTCTATGTATTGTTCTTAAGATAATCTGAAGGCCACACAAATTTCGGAAGTCTGTAGCTGTTGACTCTGCATACGGTTTGCGACATATGCACACAGTGCGCCCCAGTATGCGTTGTCCCTAATCTGTGATTTTACGTGGCCTACCACTTCATGGCTGAGTTGCTGTTGTTCCCAATTTCTTCCAATTTGTTATAATACTACTAAATGTTGTCTGTGGAATATTTTGTAGCAAGGAAATTGAGAGTGAACCATTCTTTCACAAATGTTTGTTGAAGCAGTCTGCATGCGGGTGGCCGAGTTGCTTCAGTTGGTGAAAAGCAAAGTTAATGACAGAAAAAAAACAACACAAAAAATTGAATTACATATTTTTAAAAATTGTCAAATGTGCCAGCAAAGCATTGCATAAATAACATTAGTTTTCAATATATATTTTTTTTTCTTAATGATGGCAATCAAATGTAATACTTGGAGGACATTGAGGTCATGTACAACTGGTCCCCCTGACAAAAAACAAGGAATCACGTTTCAATTTGCATGATTTTCAGTTAGAGAGACAGCACTCTGCAAACTACAACTTGATACAGTCTTAGTAAGAAATACTACTTGCACGCGAACACAGCCATCCAAGTAAATGATAGTGATGCCCGATTCATAAAAAATCATTATTTTAAAGCAGTTATCTTCAGTGAATAGGTTCAACCGGTTTTCAAATCTAAAATAATCAACCTTCCCATAAGCTACATCCACACATTGCACATGTCAAAGTGTTAGATTCGAAAAATCTAAAAATAATAGACAAATTATCATAAAAAAAACACAGAAATCTTTTGTAATTCATTTATATTTGTTTTTCGTAGACTGTCTGCGGCTATATTGTGTTGTGCATTGTGTTATGCATTGTGTGCCGCATGGTGGCTGTGGCTCACGACTCCTGACTCACCACAATCGTGAGGTTAAAGTTTGGCACATTAAATTGTACTAGGTAATTCTCATGAGTCTCATAAGATGCACTGAAGATGTTTATGATGTAATTTATTAGCCTATTATAGCCTATTATTATTTCTTATTTAAAATCACGTAATTAGTCATATTCCCCTAGCCCCATTTTTCCCATTGAAGCTGTGTATTTTAGCACGTAATTTCAGTGAACGTAAGGTTTTTCAGGAATGCATTAGTCATGTTGTAGCTGGACTGACTACGTAGCTTCACATTTCGGGGGTTGTGATTTTGATTTGATTTTCTAATGCATACGTTACTAAATCCCCTTTGGAAACATTACTTTCAAACTTTATATTCTGGAAAACATTATTGGAATATTATAAGCTATTTACAGTTTGCCTTAGTAACATTTCACCAGGTATTAGCGTGTTTATCATTTTTCTTTTCAGAATGTTGCCGGAGTTATGAGATAGGAATTAGATAGGAGCTTTAGATCAATGTCAAATGGAATGATGAAACTGCATGCTGTTAACTGGTCAACCTGCTTGCTTATATATGTTGTTATTTGAGAAAATATCTGATCAAAAGGGATGTAGTCAAAGGAAACTCATGCGGTGAACCTACCACATGTTTTGGGACAGGTAGGTAAATGGATACAAATGAGACGGTTTAAAGAGATTCCATGACCCTGACCAGGATGAGAGTTTATAAAACAGATAGATTAATTTATACAGGAGCACATACAGACAGCAATGTAGACAGACAGAGTAAGCTGTGGGTAGGCACCTAATAGGCACCATTTCACGAAAATATTTATAACTGATAAACACCTAATGTGAGTTTTCTTCCAAACTAAAATGACCTATGCAGGCATGTTGTGCTTTAATTCTGGCTTTCATTTATTAGTCAAAGACCAACCGCAGTGAAAATTGGACACAAATTACAGGTATAAGTAAATGTCACTGTTATGTCTAGCACAAATACTGCAAGCCAGAGCCTCAAGGAAGGCACATGCATTTGTATGAGGCACAGCTTGAAATAGAAACCATAATTATGATGAAATAGCTCTCCATTTATGAGCAGTATCTAATAGCTGTGTAGAATAGAATGGAGCATGGAAACCACAAATGCGAGCAGATTTTTTTTTACACAAGTATCAAAAACAACATGAAGATGTAAGAGATCATTTTAGCTATAGGACCAAGAGTATATTAGCAGAGGGAGAGAGCATATGTAAGCAACTGTGAATTATAATCTTGGACAACAAATTCATTGTTCCACTTGTGCTTATTGTACACAGAGTTGTAAAAAGCAAAGTAACTTCCATACAGAAAGACTACACATAAACATATAAGTACCACCTCAGGGACTTTCTGCTGGCTCACAATGTAATGTAATTTTTTTCTCACATAACCTCCACAGCAATACTGGAATAGATAATATACTGGTATATTTGATTAAAAGAAAACAATCTGGTGCTTCAAAATGCTGATAGAAAACTTTAACAAAAAAGCAATTTGTTCTTTGAGGTCATTCCACAAAACACTTTTCTTTGAAAAAGTGGAAAACTTAGACATTATCACCACAGACACATATTCATAAAAACAACACAAAAACTCGTAGCAAAACCACAAAATTGGTTAAACTAGTCAAAATATGCCAAAAATGATGCTCAATTATACCTTCTAAAAAACACATTGGTTCGAACTATTTGAAAATCTGTTTTTGTGTGTTATGTCCATACGCAGGCAAACTAATTCGACAACAGACATAACTACTTCCTTTCATCCATTTTTCTGAAATTGCTTATCCTATTCAGGGATGCGGGAGGTGGTCTGTTCCAGAGGTTATGGGCGCAAGGCAGGGAACTAGGCAGCATAGGGTGCCAACCCATCACAGGGCACACATGCACCCCTACGGGCAGTTTGGAAACTCCAATCAGCCTCAGCATGTTTTTGGACTGTGGGGGGAAACCGGAGAACCCGGAGGAAACCCCACGATGACACGGGGAGAACATGCAAACTCCACACACATAGAACCCTGGTGGAGACTTGAACCCAGGTAACATTACTTACAGTATATGGGTATGTTTATTTCAACATAAATGTGTTTTTTTAAAAGATCTGCATACCTACACATTACAAAATAAATATGTTATGGTATACAGAAAGAATATTCAGCTCTCCAAGCGAGTTGTGTGCGATAAACATAGGGCAACAATTATTTTTTCTTTTACGGGAAATGGGAAATAATCAAATCATTTGGGGCCTGCAGTGCATGAAGCTTCTGTCTTCAGCATATTTATTACTCGATATTTAGTCATTCAGAATAGCAGAATACACTTTTTAATGTTTTTGTCTAAAGGGAGGGTATGCGATTTTAACCCAATACACTTTTCTTCAAATGCAGCAAATTTCTCCCTCACAGTCCGCTAGCTGTCCATTCTGTGTTGTGCTGATAGAAAAAAATATTTCTGTCCTGCCCAGGTCTGTAAACAGGAAAAAGGGTGTTCATGCTCATACTTAGGATGTGGGAGGGTACACTCCAGCCCGTCGGCTTCCAGTCTACCACCTGTGGACGCCCCCTGTTGCTCTTTGGCTGTAACAGAAGCTAAAACTCCCAAAACGTGACCATAAGAAAGGTTCCACAATTTTGCCATCTACTGACCGAAATACAAAATATGTCCAAACGAGGCTTTTTAGAGCACTCAAAGTGCAAACCTTTATGTGTAACCTAGATGGGTTGTGAAGTGTCTGCTATCATTACCACGGCTGTTTTTGAATTATTGTATTGATACAATCAATGAAAGTGTCATTGTATGACTCCTGTCAGTCATTCATTGAGCGCAGCAGCACAGACCCACATGAGAACTTGCGAGGCAGACAGTTGTGCTAGTGCGGTTTTTGTTTTTTTATCATCGAACATTAATTTTTACAACTGAATGACTGTTTTCCTTTTGCAGTTTGATTACATTATCTGATTTGGAATATTTGTTGATCACAGTAGGTGAAACATTAGCATTGTGTAAATCATGATTCCTAGGACTGGTCAGCCATTGTGTACTTAATAGGTGGAACTACAGCTACAGTTCATGTTTGTGCACATAACGGGGAAGGGTAGCCTCCAACCAATCAGTTCCCCCATCTATCCCTGTGAACAACCTCTGTTACTGATTGGCTGAAACAGTATTGCGTGGCTTGGTCAGAACCACTTTGTATCTCTCCCTGTTTACAGACCTAGGGTTGTGTATAAACACTGTTCCTTTTTCAGTACACAACACAGAATGGACAGCTAGCAGACTGTGTGAAATTTGCTGAATTTGACAAAAGTGTATATATGAGATTTAAATTTTTTATATTGATTAAATTAAATTGCCAATCAACTGTTGACAGTAAGAGTACTGTATGACCAAAACACTGATAGATAGAACTAAAATGTTTAGCTTTTATATGGAATACATGGGATTAATGTCAGATATTACAAAAAGAAAGTATATGAATCACTAAAAGGTAATCAAAGTGGCAAAATGACATTTCATAGAGACATTTAATAAAGCTGAGTTGAATAGTTATTTTACACCCAATTTAAATTGAAAATGGACCTGTGTGATGGAATAATCAGTGAGCAATATGTGCCTTGAAATAAATAGCCAGAGGCAAATCTCAGTTTGCCTCCAAGGAACACGTAATCTGTAATTGATTCCAGATTTCACATTCTGAACCTTTCAGCTGTAGGATCACGCAGGCCCACAGAGAGTATTTTATGGCCGCTGAGGGAGTGAGAGAGACATGCTGGGATCTCCATCCGTACCTCTTTCACCCAGGGCCCCTCTCCAGGAGAGCCAGGCCC
>JAABNY020000001.1:37367070-37377843 GCA_015164015.2 Brevimyrus niger
TTTTCTTGGCACACTTTAGGCCTCTTAGTGCCAATTGGGCATCGTTTAAATGCCGCGGGCTACCTGAGCATTGTTTCCGACCATGTCCATCCCTTTATGACCACCATGTACCCATCCTCTGATGGCTAATTCCAGCAGGATAATGGACCCTATCACAAAGCTCGAATCATTTAAAATTGGTTTCTTGAACATGACAATGAATTCACTGTACTAAATTGGCCGCCATAGTCACCAGATCTCAACCCAATAGAGCATCTTTGGGATGTGGTGGAACAGGAGCTTCGTGCCCTGGATGTATCCTATCAATATGGGCCAACATTTCTATAGAACGCTTTCAGCACCTTGTTGAATCAATGCCACGTAGAATTAAGGCAGTTCTAAAGGAAGAAAGGGGGTCAAACACCGTATTAGTATGGTGTTTCTAATAATCATTTAGGTGAGTGTATAAAGTATGTGTTCCGTTTCTGGTCACTCAGAACTCAGGCAATCATCTCAAGCTAAGTAATTATCCGAGTATAATACTAATGTGAAATATTTACTTTTTTTATTTTAGGCACATAAATATGCAGATGCTCACTCTATTATGACATGAAATGAAATACATTTAACCAATGCACTTTTTTGTTAAAAATTGTTGGCCATAAATGCATTTGAAAGGAATTTGGTCTAATTTGCTCTTGTGGGCCATTTTATGACACAGTGTTTGTATTCATATTAATTTATCTATTATCTATTAATTTCCAAGATAGACAAACAGATAGAGGATCATATAACATACAATTAATGCCAATGATATAAGGGGGTATTTTTAATTAAGGACCATGTGTGAGATACTTCTTAGTGCAATGTGTCTCAGTGCAAAACCATTAGACTTATGTCCAAGACTTAAAGGCTGATTGTAAAATCTGTTATGAGATAATGTAACTCATTTTGTTTGATACTTCAGTCATTTAAATGACATTAAGATGCACACAACCACACATTAGGCTAATGAAGTGACCTTGATGTTTCCTTGGAACATTTAACTAACCCCAAGGTGGTCATTATATTGCTTAATCTATAGTACTTTGGAGACCACAATGTTTTTATTTACTGAAGAAGAGATGTACTTCTGTTGATTTACTTGAACTGTCCACGGTAGATACACAGCTTTCCATTTACTCTAGCTCTCAGAAAAATGCATTCAACATTCAAAGGGATGCACAGCTTGTGAGGTTGTTTTTTCTTTGTTACATGGAAAATGTTCTTGTCCCCACTGTAGGATATCAAGGATTCAGGCACTGGGTCAGTGGCTAAGAGAGCAGAAATGTTCCTCTGAGGATAAAAAGCATGGCTGTTATTTTTGTTTATTTTGTGCTGAGCATGAGAAGGTTGTCAGCCAAGACAAATGATGAAAAAAATTTACCAGGCCGACACTCTGGTTATGAAGGGTAGGAGATGGATTGGTGCAGGAGGCTCTGCAGAAGATATTTTTGAACAGGGTATAACAAAAGTCAACAAGGCTCTCCGCTGGTAAAAGCAGAACCACAAATGTCAGATATTAGATTTACATTACATTGTGTTTTTTCTTGCATTGATTAAATATTTCTAGATTTTTAACAATGGCAAATACTAGCGATAAATTTCAAATACTTTTCAAATACTCATAATAAGCAGTTCTGACATAACATCATTCTGAGAAACAAAATCAATAAGCAAATAAATTTGGTAAGAATTAACATGACATCAACAACAAACAACAACAAATTTATTTTTGTATAGCGCGTTATCGCAACATTATATGTGGCAAGGAAAAACTCCCTAGCAGGAAGAAACCTTGGGAGGGACCAGACTCAAAGGGGGAGCCCATCCTCCAGGGGCCAGCCGGGAGTGTCAAATACAGTGAAATTTGAGACACAAACGGGGAGCAGGGGGGGGATGACAAGCCAACACTCCCTCCATATCGCCAGGCAACCAGAAGGCAGGCAGCGGATCATATATGGAAGATGACATAGGCAGAACGGCGAGCTGGATGCAGTTTGATTTTACAAAAATTTATTACAATTTAAAAATGGCACGGCAAATAGTATAGTATTAGAACACCCATATTTGTTAAATTTTTATTGATACTAATGAAGCAGTAGACTTGTATTGTTACCAATGTATGACTGTTATAAATTTCCAGTCGGTGTATTTAGTTAGCACAAAAAATTCAGTGCATGTCTGCTCTTTGTTGAAAACTAAACAAAACACTAAGCTATGTACTTGTACCCCATTGTTTGGCTGGCATAATCAATAAAAAGATATAAAATATGGTCCTAAAGTATTAATTCTTTTATCATTAATTTTATTTGTACGGAATGCTCGCAGGCTACAAATCATTAAAAAAAAAAGAACATCTTTGTTGCTTTCAGACCTTTTTAATGTATTTACAGAATAAAGTAAAGTTGTATGTATTTTTTCAATGCTTACATTGCAAATCCTGTGTTACAAGTCATTGTGAATTGCAGGGTGAAAAGGGGCAAAACGGAAAGATTGAGAATAAAAAAGGCGATGTGATAAATGTCAGGAGTTAAGCTCTTGGGATCTGAGGGCAAAATAAATAAATAACTGAAGTCCAAGATGGATATCGCAAGAACTCATTACGCTAAATGTCTGACAGCTAAAATTCATCAACATAATGAGAGAAAACAAACAAACAGCAAAAATGTCATAAACATTACTAACATCTTCTTAAAGCCTTGGAGGCATTCCTGTTATGTTGACTCTTCACAATCGTACAACTGCAACTTGCGATGCATGAAAAACAGTCGATAGCTTAATTACCTCAGAAATTTGCATGCCCTGGTATCAAAGAACTTTTTGAAAATTATACCCTTAGTGTATAACACATTTATTGGTGCACTCATAGCAGGCAACTTTATCCATCGAGTGCACACGCATATTGCAATTCCCCCAAAGCTTTAGTTAATGTGACCCCATCATCGCAACTAAATCAGCAATCCCCCTCGTTTATGCGTGTGCGATCAATGTGCAATTATGCATCTTCCCTGCGGCAGCTCGGCCATCAAAATTGTTTATGAAGTTCACAATTAATCATGAAAGGGTGACATTGAGTCAGAGATGGCTCTGTCCCTTAGAGAACCAGAATGTGCCTGGGAAAAGGTTTGGAAATCTAACAGCCTGCTTTATGACATTCATTTATATGGAAGTTGCATTTTTTTCCCTGAAAGTTTTATAACAGTTAGAATCATTGGCATTGCTCCTAAAACATTTTAATATACAATTCCACAGGAAACTATTATCCATCCACCTGCAGCGCCCCCTAATTTGGGTAAATTAAGGGTGGTGCCCTGGCTTCTATACATACAGTAACCACAATGCATGTCTCTGTCAGTCACTAAACAGCATTACATTTGAATCGACCCCTTTGGTTGTTTAGTTAATTTAACTCCTTTAGTTGTTTCCCCAGACACAAAGAGAATATACAGTGAGGGTGTGTATATATATGTAGACAGATTAGATAGATTACACAGATACCTAGATGGATAGATAGACAGATAAAAAGATGCTTCACTTTGCAATATATTTCGGGACACTCTTCCCAACTCTAAATCCCGGTTTCAGTATAACAACTTTCAGGCACCAAACAACTATACGTGATTAGTCTGAACACAAGTCCAGACGATAACCAGACTAACTAAGCTGAAACATTAAATGCTTCAGGCTAGCTCTTGGCTCAGGGGTCTGTTGGCCAGGACACTAGATAAAATAAAATAAACGGATCGTGTTGTACCTGAGCTCTCAGTGTTATGGTTGAAGTGGTAATCCTGTTAACTAGCGACAAACATGGTCACATTATTTTTGCAGAAGACGGAAGTAGCATCTTCATATTTGGAGAACGTGCATGCAGTTGTTTGATGTAGCCGCCAATGAATATAAAAATAAATTACTTTTGAAAAAAGATTGCTCTTCAAATACATACACTATATGGACAAAATTACTGGGACATCTGACGATTACACCCACAGAAGCTTTTACAACATCCCTTTCTAAATCCATAGGCATCACTATAGAGTTGCCCCCCCCCACCCTCTTTGCAACTATAACAGCTGCCACTCTCCTGGGGAGGCTTTCCACTAGCTTTTGGAGTGTGTTTGTGGGAATTTTTGCCCGTTCATCCCGAAGAGCATTTGTGAGGTCAGGCACTGTTGTTGGAAGTGAAAGTCTGGCTCACAATATCCTTTCAAGTTCATTCCAAAGGTGTTTGAATGGGTTGAGGTCAGGACTCTTGCCAGTCAAACTCTTTCACACCAAAACTCACACAGTCATGTCCTTACGGACCAAGGCTTACCATACACCTGGGTTTCCCCAGACATGTCCTCTTTTCGAGCCCCTGTCCAGGAGGATTTTCAAACCTTGGCGGGCTTGTCCAGGTTTAGTGGTCCAACCAGTTTGACCCAATGTTGCAAGTTACAGTGCAGTGCGGTACCAAGTGAAGACAATTATCAGTGTACGGCAGCACCTCAGTATCATTGCGCGGCATTTGCACGGCTTGTGCGCACATCTAACTTAAAGCTTAAACGATATGCACATCCCTACCTAACAAGCTGCTCATAAGTGACGTCAACTTCCAGAAACCATGGGAACCACTTTAACACTTAATTTTTGTTTTCCCAGGTCCTGTTTTCTCGGTTTGTCTCGTCGGTCGCCTCCCCTGGGTGGGGGTGGGTTATGTCACGCCCAGCTCCATCCAGTCCCCATGTGTGCCACGCCCACCTCGTTACCCTGTGTTTCTACCTGATTCTCACCTGTTGCTTGTTTACCTCAGTCTTCCCCAGACTTGTTATTGATGTTCGCCATCGTGCTTCCCCAGTCCTGTCTTCTGAAAAAATCCCCGTTGTACCCGACTTCCTGGCTCCGTTTCCCTGCTTTCCCGTCCGACTGCTACGCACCGTGACAACCCATATATTCATCCACATATTTTACTAATTATCACGGTACAAATAATACCTTTAGGGATATTTTACAAAGGTGTGTTTTGTTAATTATCTAAAAAATTGTTCACATTTAGCTGGAGAGCATAGCTGACTATTTTACTATGGACAAGTACTTTGTTAATGTATATTTAGCTCAATAGTGATATGTTTCATCGATCATAGTTGTATATTTAGCTCAAGAAAATTATAATGATTACAACCACAGGTTTTGCTGCATAACAACATGTTATATCTAGGCTATTACACACACACACACACACACACACACACACACACACACACACACACACACATATATATATATATATATATATATATATTTAATAAAAGTGCTTTTATTATAATTTTTTGGAAGGCTGGAGAGAATAACTGGCATGTTTTGTTATTATTTAACCAACATATTTATATTATTTCTGTACACCTAGTTTGATAGCAATATGTTTTATCGATTATAACCCTGCATTTAACTCCATGGCAACATGGTTACTTAACCCGCATGACTTTAATAATTACTTACTACCGTGATAAGTCGATAATATTAGGGATTCTGTTTCACCAGTGTGCCTTTAATTGCATCCTTATATTGTGCATAATCCAAATTTTAAGGAACAAGCAGTATAGCTATAAAAGCTATAATGTTGATAAGGATGTGTTTCCTTGTGGTTAGTATTGTATTGTCACTCTAAAATATAGGGTATCGTTATATTACAATAAAAATTAATATTCTTAAATCAATGTTGAATGCTGTGTGTTCATGTGTATGCTGCTGATCTGTGTTAAAACAATTGTAAACCTATTGTATATCTATTATCAAGTTAAAAACATTGTTATAATCAACAAAATAGATCAGCATAGAGCTAGATATGCATTATTTATCCAGTAAAACATGTCAGTGAGACAATTCTTATCAAACTAAATACGGATATAAATATTATATACGGATATAATCAACACGTACAACTATCGAGCTAAAACGGTAATAATAATCTAAATGTGTTGATTAAACCATAATAAAACTTAGCCGGTTATATTATCCGGCTAAATGTGAACGTTTTATTTAATGTAATTGGTAAAACACACATCTTTTTAAAACATTCCTTAAGGTATTTATGTCCAGTAATAATATAAATAACTAATACTTATATAAATAATATAAAACATGTAGCTATGGAGTTAAATATACAGCCATAATTAATAAAACATATCGTTATAGCTCAATAATCTAATAAATCACATCTGAGGATGAGATTTTGCATGACAGCTGCCATCCCTCACATCTTCCAGAAACTATATGTAGGGCTGGACTAACTGGCTGGATTGGCAGCATTTGCATCTCAGGGCCGCAGTTTCTTTTTCTTTTCTTTCTTTGCATTTCCGTTTCGCGTGTTTGTGCTTTGCACTCTGGAGCCGCAGGTTTTTCCATGCCTTCCTTTTCTTTGTTTCCTTTTTTTGTGTCTTTCCACACTTAATTATCCCTCCTTCACCCAACTTCGCAGTCAGCACAATGCAGTCGGCACAATGCAGTCAGGCAGGTAACATTCCTCTGGCATCCGGCAGATCGCACGATTTGTCACTTTCACCGAATACATTTCCGCCGCTCCAGAGTCCAGTGGTAGGTGTGATTTTACACCACTCTATGCTTGGGTGATGTGAATAAATAATAAGACAATACATAATAGTAATAATAATACAGTACAGTAATAATTATAGTTCCTACTGTATATACGGTACTGAACTGTACCTCAAGTTGGTGAACTGCTAAAGCTTGCGCTATGTTTTCATAGACATCACAAAGTAGTGTGTGCGTTTCTTATTATGAGCCATTGTATTTAACTATTTAATTGTTTTTAGAATGATAGGCCTTATGGCAGTCAGTTTGATGTTCGTATGTATGATTTGTCCAACAATCGTATGTTCTGCCCGAGTGGTATGTCTTGCTTAGCTAGATAACCTGTCTGGTTTAAGGTAGTCTGGGCTAAACGTAAATGAACAAAGACACAGTCCATTTTAACTTTAAATCCGACACATTTTCTGGCTAGGCAAGAAATCCAGCTCCATGATACAGGCCTCTGGACACGGTCGCGGGAGAATCGTTTAAACCATTATTACTTTTGGTTGCTTAAGTTAAACTGATGATGATAACACGTAGGATGTGGCATTTGAAAGATTCATAAGAGGGAGGACAATACACTGAATTATAAATTTCACTGCAAGCCATTTACTTTATTAATCCATCATATTAAATGATGCTTCTATTTCAGTTTCTTATTCCGGCTGACTCTAACTTTTAGAGTTGGGAGCCTTCCTGTTTTATACTTTTATTCTGGTTCTCCGGGTTGCCTTGCTCTTCCCGTGTAGATTACCTTTACTCGACCAGCTCATTTCTAACAGGTAGCTGATCTGCCATTAAAAGCGTATCGCGTCACCATAAGGTGCCACGTGAAGCATGACGCATGTGTGAAACTTCCAGGATGTCGGCATGCAGAGGAACGCTGAATTAATAAAAGAGTCACAGAATTTCAGGCCTGGTTTTGAATAAATGTCTTCTCAGCAGGTCCTCACCCTTTGTTTGTCTTGTGTGTATTTTTGTATGTGAGGGAGAAAAAGAATGTTTTGCCTTGTTTTTACTCCTCAGTATAATGGCATCCAGCAATGCTAAGTGTTTGCTGCGAGAGCCGTCTTTGTTCAGGAGTGTCACTCTCTGCTGCAATTATATACTTTTCACCTGCATTTACATTTACTCTGAAAATGGCAAAGGTACTAACATAAATATTTCCATCTGACAGCATGTCATGGGTTTCAGGCTCATAAACATGTGGTTAACTACAGTTAAGTCCTTTGAGCTCTCTCTGTCTATCTCTCTCTCTGTCGCTGAATGAAAATCTGCAGCTTTGCAGTATGTAAGTGCTTTTAAACACCTGTACAGTACTCTTCTCTTCGGCTATACATGCTGCTCTCACTTTCATTTTACCTTCTACCATCCTCCTCACACAAAATGTCATGCATTAACATAAAATACACCGAATGAATGATAACGCCAATACTCTTTACATCCAGTGGTTGAGATCTGTTCTAAGCACAACTAAAAGCCTCTAAATTGTAAACAGCTGTATCACAGTAGGGAACACAGAATCCAGAAAGACAGGTGGAATGTGTTTAACCATCCTTTAGAAAGTCCTATGCGTTAGGGAATAGGACCCTTGGGGTTCCATTTCTTCAGGTATTTAGGTAAATACAGGAGGAAATTCTCACTATTTCATACTCCTGAATATGTCGAGCCTTTTCTTCAAAATTTAATGAGTAATAAAATCTTTCTTGAGATACAATATTCTACTTAGTTTTCTAGGTCATTCCTCAGAGAGTGCCTTTGATCACTGCTCACTTTATTGGGTGGAAATTAATGATTTAGGAAACAAAATGCATGCAGAAAACATGCAAAAGACATAAAAAGGTGAAATATTTCATGCATATTAAAATTATTTTTAATGCCTCCAAAATTTGAGGCCAATGCAAAGTCGAAATAGAGTGAAAACCATAAATGCATTTTTTACCATCATTTAAAAATATTTCAAATGTTTTAAACATGTGCATGATGAAAAGAAAGCCTTTTGCTTATTCCATGAAACCTAGGGCACGAGACAGGGGAACACCCTGGACAGGGTCCCTGGCCATCCTAGGGCACATACTCATACCCCATCGACAATTTTGGAAAAACCAGTACAACCATACCTGCATCTAGTTGAACAGTGGGAGGAAACGGAATTATCTGTAAGAAAAGCCACACAAACAGAGAGAAATAATGCAGGATCTATACACATAAAGCCATGACACAACAGGTGTGAGGCTCATTGCATAAAATACATTGATAAATGTTAAGCCATAAAAGGAGATATGGGGGGTGGCAAACATTTCATATGTGAAGAATAAAGTGAAAGACAAAAAAGAAAGCAGGGAAGAAGGAAAAAGGAGAGAAGGAAAAGAATAAAAAGAAAAAAAGGCCAAAAGACTTGATTGAGGTTCATTCATTGCAAGCCATTTTAATGGGAGGAGAACTAACCATGTTACTGGTGACTATACTGTACTCTTACAGGATGCTGGTTGGCAAATGGCAGGCTTCCAGTAGTGGCTTGCCAAAAAAATTCAATCTATGCCCTGTGTAATGACCTGGAGTTTCACCTCTTCCTCATCTACTGACTTCTATCCTTTCCACTCTATCACCTTCTCCTCAGCACCCATTCATTATCGCATCCTGTTTTAGTGGACAGCCACCAGATCATGCTTTGTGGTAAATGATAAAACCACCAAGAAAAAAAAAAATACATGAAAAATATCCAGGCAAGGAACAGCATGAAGACTGGTAAAGAATGAAGCTAACCTTTTCGCCTACCCTCTCCTCCGTGGGTATGCACTTCACGCTCTCCATGAAGTTCTCTTTGCAGAATGTCACAGCCAGGCCAACATCTTTGATTACGATTTAACAATTTTGAGGAAAGCAATCCCATCATCGCTATCTCAGGAAGAGTAATATAGAGAGGACCTCCAGGTGATGGAAGCTGTCCCATAGTACTGACATGGTTTAACTGGTATTGCAGCTTTGTCTGGTTGACCCTGGTGGTAAGTCACAGTAGTGTCACAGCCTGGTCCGCAGCTGAATTTCTATTGATAAAAAAACAGACAGAAGAACAAAATAACATCTGCATTTTCTGAAATCATCTTCATTGATACTCTGAACTTCTGTCCGTAAGCCTGTGCTTTTCACAGTAGTAACATTTCGTAAATCAGTCATATTATGCATATTCTGGCGCCAAAATACTCCAGCAATTTTTAAAATGATTTCTTTTACTGTATTTTCAATACTGTTTACAGGAAGTGCAGGTTACAGTACTGCTGTCAATTTCAAATAGGGAATTAGGTATATTTATCAATATGCTCAGTCAAAAAGAACAGATTGTTTACATTGTTATTGGCTTTTGTGGCTTGCTACAAAAATGGGAGTTAAAACATAACTTTTCAGGAGAATTTATGTCCATTTATTTCATACACTGCTGGTATCAAAATGGAAGTAGGCACACCTGTTCTCTCATCTAAAGCTGTCATCTAGAGGGACTGATTGGATAATGGCGCTTAAATGTTCTCACCATTATCCACCCTCTCTTTTTTGATAATAGTTCAGTGTAAATTGGAGCATTTATCAAAAACACTTTGTAGAACTGCATGGATTTCATAAATTATGCTGCTGAATGATGGCATCTTTAATGGAGTGTTTTAAAGACTCACTGTGAAAGTTTTTCAGTGTCTCATTTAATGTGAATATAACCAATTATTCAGAGGCAACTTGTCAACTTTCTGTTCGCTACACAATTTTACACAATACATATATGCAAACAAACATGAATAAATTACTTATTTACTTTGAATGTCACATGCCATTTTGCAAATTTATTTGGGTATATATATATATATATACATACATTGGCTTTCTACCCATTCATACATCCATCCATAAATTTTCCATAACTTATATAGTATATATAAGTATATATAACTTGTATAGCTTGCACCAAAGCCTATACATTCAGTACACAATGCAGTGTACAGCTGTGTGTGTGTGTGTGTGTGTGTGTGCAAATTTATTTGTATATCCATAAATTTTAGGGGTGTAATGGTACAGTTTTACAATATCTTTTTATTTAAGCAAAAAATAAAAACACATCACCCTTCTGATGGCAGCTGACTCTGGCCTTCTCACCATTCTCATTCTTCTTGATCTCAGTTCAGCATTCGATACTATTTC
>JAABNY020000001.1:37380814-37394949 GCA_015164015.2 Brevimyrus niger
CCACACCCCTAAATGCATTGAAGCAACTGCCATGTGATTGGTTGTTTAGATAATTGCATTAATGAGAAATTGAACAGATGTTCCTAATAATCCTTTAGGTGAGTGTATATAAATAATCAATAAATTAATAAAATCTCATTTACAGAAATCCAGGGAATTTGATACTAACATAATAATGCGGCTATTTACCTGCAATACATGGGATATATTTCAGTTGCTTCACATTATACTTAGGATTGCCTGTTGTTAAGTTATTGACAAGCTCAGAATTTTTAGTACACATGCATGCAGTGTTATATTATGAACCTCATAGTTTGTATACAAAAGCTTGTGGATCACTGTTCAAGGTCTGAAAATAAGTTTTTGTGGGGGAAATGGGGACAATATAGTGTGATTTTTTTTAATCTGGTGTGATTTTTTAATCACGCGACCACAAATTTTTCCAATTCATAGGAGTACAATAAGCACACATACATCTGCATCCACAAAATAATACTGATTTCCAGTATAAGTCCCAGTGTTCTTCCATTGTTTACCATAAGTGGATGCAGTGAATTCTGAGTACTGGGTGAGTTATTTAGGCAGAACTGAGGTGTCAGTGCAAATAAATTATTATGGGAATACATTTCACTGACTTGGGAGAATAGGAATGTGGATTAATACTATTCAGTGTCTCTGGACAGACTTTCATATAGTATGAGGCCAAGCTGAAACTTTGCCCTCTGCCCCTGCTCAATAATTCAACTTTGGGATTCAGACAGATGGTATATTCAATCTATATTAGCTTTCTTGTGAGTGGTGCACGTGAAAGTCGGATAACAGGATTATAAAAATAATTGACATTATGTGTAATGCACAAAATTAACATTGGAGGTTAAAAATTGTACATGGGATGGTTTTAAATTTATAAAGAAGGAAAAGAATTATGAATACCAAGGTCTTAATGTGTAGATGGTGATTCACCTAATGTTTATTAATTTTATTGTGATTCCACTGTATGGCTGGTCTCAGATATAAAAGGGTCATTGACAATTTGCACAATGATCTAGCAAGTTTGGTGTTTCAGGAATTATTTTCATGTAAGAATTCATTATTTTTTAGTAGTTATAAACAGATATAAATTGTTCTACACTGATTTCAAGACCTAAAAAATAGCGTATAACACATTGTGTTTTATATTCAAAATTTTGTAAATGCACTTTTTTCAGATACAGTGGTACCTCAGTTCTCGAACTCATTAGAACTCGAATTTCTTAAAAGTAAAATACCTAGAACTTGATGTCAATCTCAGAAGTCAAACCCGTGAACGCAGACCTAAGATAAATTGTACGTGTAGGGAAATGAGCAGAAAAAAAGGGTAACGCTTCCGTCTCAGCCTCGCATTCGCTGTGATAGCATCGTGAATGTTTACACTAGTTGAATACATTCAATTTAGACATATTTAGGTATTATTTTTGGGACCAAGAACCAATTAATTGTTTAGACATTATTTCTTAGGGGGGAAATTCGACCTTTTTAAGATTCGGTCCAGAATTCTGAACGGAATAATTTCGAGTTCTTAGGTACCAATGTCTTTGATTTCCGTGAAAAGAAAAATCAACCTTTTTAGGATTCGGTCCAGAATTCTGAACGGATTAAATTTCGAGTTCTGAGGTACCACTGTCTTTGATTTTCGTGAAAAAAAAAATCCATCCATCTTTCAGCCACTTATCCAGCACATGCTTTCAGGGAGTCCTAGAGCCACACATAGGCCAGGGGCAGGACTCAAACTCCCAGCCATAGACATGTGAGGTAACAGTGCTACTCACTATAAATCCATTTTTAATAGAAAAAGTAAATAAAAATACATTTATAATAGCATGTTGTGACAGTTATGATCAACTTGGCCCACTCCCAGCTGACTTAATTTAGCGATATAAGGAAAAAATATTTGGGTCACACTGACGCGCAATATCACTGTAGGCTCTTACCTCTAGGGTTGGCAGTTAAAATCCTATTTCTCTGTCTGTGTGTGTGAGTTTAGCATGTTTTTACCTTTTTGGGTTTCCCCCTGCAGCTCAAAACTATGCAGTTAGGAAAACTTGCGACGTCATGTATGTTTGCGTAAAGGAGTATGTGTTCTGTGATGCATAACTATCCCATCCAGAATGTCCTCCTGCTTATTTCATGTTTTCTGAAATACACACTTACTGACACATATACTGGGCGTGCAGGTGCAATATGGATGGATGTAAAGTTTGAATACAAAGACAATCAATAAGCATATTTTACACCTCAAACGAAAGATGTTTGTGGCAGATTGGGTTAAAATTGTGACACCCCCCCCCCCCACAATTAATTATGTCATTTTAAACAAAATTTGTTATTTCTAAATGCAGTATACTGTCACCCCAGCCTACAACATTGGCATGCCCAGGCTGTCATGCTTGCCCATATGAATTCTAGCTAATGAGACTCGAGAGTGTGAGCAGTGAACTGTAGCACTAGTCCCAGTAATAAAGAATACTCCTTTATTATTGTTTTATAGGTAAGAAGGTGACAATGTATATCGCTGGTTGTTTTGTAGATGCAACGACCAGTATAATAACTGCGTTTGGTACTGAAGTTTGGGTTATTAGAGCCGTTAATTCATTTAGCAAGTGCATTTAAGTAGCTTGCAGTCACATAGCGAAAGAGATTGAACTGCGAGTAAACTCCGCTTTAAAATGTTTATCTACTTTATTGATGTAATGAAAAGTGGATGAAATTCATGTGCATATTATTGAAGGTTTTATTTTTATTTTTTTGCATTTTGACAAAGGGAGCTGAAATGCTTGTATTATTTCTTTCTATAAAACTATGTATTGGCCAATTCATACTTTTCTGCGTGCTCTTTCCGTTGTGGACAAGGGGACGTGACGTAAATATTTTATATGGGGTTAGCTGCGGACGTTTGCATTTGGTGTGCGTGTAGCCCAAATTTTTAAGTCTAGGGGAAACTTTGTGCAAGATAGGTGTAAGATAGGTGTATCTGGGAGGTAGCATGTACATATACTTTGTCCTTACAATGTGTTTAGTTACGGGGTCCCTAAGAGGTCAGGTTGAGAAAATATTTTTTGAAAGTTTTACGTTCCCTCACAATAGTTTTGCATTCCCACTCAAAAGTTTTCCGTTACTAATAATAAATGTACCGAGTCCATTTAAAGTGTGATAATAAATAATAAATATAAACATGAACGATACAGACATGTCTAGTTAGGTTTGCTTTAAGCATTAAACTATAGGGGACAATGCACACCATGTCATTTTTATATATGTGTTATTATCCGTATTTATGAATAACTGCTATGTGTCAGTTCACCACCAGTAAATAAACAAGACAGCTCGGCTATTGGACGCGAAGTGCACACACAAACAT
Source organism: Brevimyrus niger (assembly GCA_015164015.2). Lineage (NCBI taxonomy): Eukaryota > Metazoa > Chordata > Actinopteri > Osteoglossiformes > Mormyridae > Brevimyrus > Brevimyrus niger. Next base: position 37,384,212 of record JAABNY020000001.1, read on the forward strand.
TATTTAGGTTTATCCTTGCTGTCATGTTGCAACAACTAGCAATTGTAGTGGGTTCCCAAAACTATTTCGAAAAATATTTTCCTTCCCTGACCTCTTACGGGCTGCGCATGGTCCACCTACAGTATGTCTTATTATTCATTTCTACCAAAAAATCTCATTTTATCTCAAGAATCGAATAGCACTTTCAATAACAAATGTGGTTGGGCAGAGGTAAATATTAAACATATTTACTGCCTAAATTGTTTGTGAGACAAAACTAACATAATAAGTTAGGTACTTTTACAAAAGAAAGTTGTGTTTTTATTGTTTCTAAAACACCGAGAAGACTTTAAAGTTGCGATTAGAAACCGCATCTCACCCCGCTTTAGCGTAAGCTACTTTCAGACCTAGGGGATGTCATCTGCACTCTGTTGATCTTAAGGGATTTCATTGCGGTATGTATGCATCGACCGCAGCCACCTGAATATACAATACGAAGGCAAGCTGCCACATGGACAACCTTCCCCAGACCAGAAGGGCGCGGAAACGCAATGGAGAGCATAAAGTATGAACTAGACCTAACCAGTCACAAGAAGTCGGCGCATGTGAAATAGTCCAGTTAGCATGTGAAATTCAAGGGAATACAAAGCAAACACTGCAACAGAAAAAAAAACAAAACAAGAAATACAATTACGATAAAACCCAGAAACATGAACGCAGCTAATTTCCTAGGTTTACTCGTCTTTATGCTAAACCATTGAAGTCGGTGGCCACATCAGCTAGCAATTAAAAGGTATTCAAATACGAAAAAGTACCACCAAAATAAACACGACATAGCATCTTCAAGACATGATATTACTTTGGAATGTAGGAGAAAGATGCTCTGCTCATCATGTTAGACAAATAAAAGAGACGTCCATGTGCCCCCTGCCTTGTGCCTGAGGCTTCTTAAACACAGGCTCCAGGTTCACTGTGGTTAAGTGGTATGAAAGATTGATAAATGGATGGATGAGTGTAAGTGTGCAGAGAGATTCATGAGAAGACCTGCCACATTTTCTATATGAACCTAAAATCATAGTGTTAAGATTTTTTTGAAACATTCTATTCCTATGCCACGTCAAACACTGGTTTTAATATTAAAGGCTTTAAACATTTCTTATTTTTTTCTGCACATAAATCACAGATTTATCTGAGGTAAACAAAACAACTATAGCAAATATTGAGTTACACATTTGAACTACCACTCCTCACTCTTTAAACCTTCAAGTGATATATGCACCATTTTAATTGTGCTGGACCACTGTCTGTAATCGAGGGTTTCCTGAACAAATGACGGTTCGCCATTTGTGTTCATCAATTCGGCGACTTACATAAGAAGGATTACTCTTTTAATCTGCCTCTGTTGACCCAACAAAAGCACTCTGCCGTCTAAACAAATATTCATGCCAGCCAAAGCATCTCGCCAGCCTTCAGCCTGTCAGTCTGAAAAATTGGTTTATTTCATTTCATGCGGGATGCTAAAGAAGCACGAGAATATAATTAATATCTGAAATGATTGCAGAAAGCCTGACGTTTAACTGAGTCCGTCTGAGGATATAACTAACATGAACATACCACTAGGCAAAATGCATCTTTTGCCATTTTTGTTTCTCACAGAGTGTTATGTTTCTACCCCCGAGGAAGGTCAAATTAAGCAGGACATTCACGCATAGTTAATATTGCAGACATGACTTTAGACTGAGATACAGCAGGTCTTGTTTTCACGGACGCAGAGATGTCTGGCTGAGCGCCTGCATGTCTCCTTCCAAAAAGGCTGCCATTATCACCGGGCCATCTGCTTCTGTCTACTAACCTCCGTCTGTCAGGGGAGCCGTGCAGTACTGCAGGAGAACAGCACCTTTCTTGTTTACAATGCCTCCTGATCTCACATTCAGGAGGCGTCTAATCAACCTGGCGCGGAGCATATTAGCCGCCGATTTTTATCTCGTCTTTACCAATTTCGCATACGGCACGGCAAAACCAACGGTTTCCGTCGTCTGCCGACGTAAGACGGTCACTTTGCCGATGGATTAAATCTGCCGGCGTCTTTGCTCAGACGTGCTGCAGCGGAGATTCTCTTTAGCCCGCTTCATTGTGCAGGCGGCCGGAAGGTGCGGTGAATACTAATACGAGGAAAGAGAGAAAGCAAACATCATTTACTGAGAGAGGATGTTAATGATCTTCCGTTCAGGAGGCTGCTGGATTTATAGCTAGTGACAGTGTTCCTCATTTCAGATAATCATCAATAGTGAGCCAGTGTACGCATGGGATCATCACATGAATACGATTACTGTACAGAAGACCCTAACCTTGTGCACTGATGGCTTTTTGTTGCTAAACACCTTTAATATAGCACATTCGAAGAAAGAATTTTCTTTCAATGAAAAACTAATGAATACTTTTTTGAAAAATAAAAAAGAAGTCTACCTATTTAAAATGGTTCTACTGGGAAGATTAATGTAATTGATTTATTAAATTATTGTATTACATATGACCAATAGGTAAATACAGTAGCAGCTCGCTTTAGGTGCTGTATACTGTAGGAACAGCACGAATTGCAATGAATAACCGGGGTTATAATAATATCTAAAATTGTGGCTTGATTTTATACAGCTATCAGTGGGATTTATGATTTTTCATAAAAGTTTTGACTTTCTGTTGTTTATATCAACATGCATAAAGTGCAGTAATCTATGTTGCATGGGATAAATTACATGCAGCTTTTTACAAAGCCTTTCTAAGAGTGATTTAAAATGTAATTTTCAATGGTGCTGTCTGGTTTGTTCAGCTAAGACTAGTGGCTGCCTTTTTAAGCCATTCAAGAAAACGGTGATAATTATATGGTAATTTAGTAAGATATAAACTGTTCAATGTTTACCTTCATTACCAAAAACGCATAGTAAATTTTGACATGTTTACATCAATGACGAGCTTAGACCCTTTGAGAAAATAAAGTGCAACCAATTATTATGTTAATTTATATGTAAATGGAGAACATTATTGCTTTATTTTCATCATTAGAAACCTATCCTCTAGCTGCATGTGATTAATCTGTTTTGTTACTTTGTAGCAGAGCTGACTATCCTCCTCTTTTTCCTTGGCCTTGTAATTAAGCCAGAATCTGGATAAGCAATAAAAATACAAGATCTGTATCATTCATTCTAATCAAAAATTCAAACTGATAACCCCGACTATCTCCATCTTTTTATAAAGACATTTTGTTGAATGAACATGCAAAAATACAGTATTTTTATTTATCACACCGTCGTCTTTTATTTTTATATATATATATACATCTAGCAGATCTAGCATTGGTTGTAGGTGGAGTACTTATAAAAGAAAGGTTAATCACCTGGTTTGAACATTTAAAAAAGTCCATTTAAATCCAGCAGAAATTATAGTTCACTAGTTTATAAGTTTTCTATCTTTAATAGTATTACTATAAAGCATTACTGACCGTGTGTGGGGAACTGCAATGTGAATACTCCTTTATTGATAATATTGTATTCCTTTCACAGTTTGTTGCTCTTCATTCATTCAAGGCAGAAAGTCCAAGCTCACCCCATTTCACCTCTTCTTCCTTTCTGCTCCATATCGGCCTGGATGTCAAGGGTTATTTCCAGTTGCTAAGTATGCAATCAGTGGAGAAGATAGCAAGCCACCAATAATCTCAAGCAGCTGCCACAAACAACATATTTTCTCAATAACAGCTTCTTCAGTTTGTATGAACTGCTTTGTGTTTTGTAACTTAATTCCTATTCACCCTTCATACACAGTGTCCGTCTTCCATGTAATTTCTTGTACTTCTCTTGTTCTAGACAGGAATGATGGCACTTCAGCTTAAGTTGCTAATAATTAAGGTGGACAGAGTCATGGAAAGTAATGTGCATTGGAATTCAGCATTAATCATAAAAGAGTCATTCAGTAGGTAAACTTGTAGATTCAAAAATGGAACCTATTAAACAACTGACCTCACTATTTCCATGGCACTTAGAGATAATTAAAAATCTGCTTTTTGAACCATTAAATTAAAGGCTCAGCATGTTCCCCTTTATTACATGACAAAGATAATGTCATTATAATAGACAGTTTTTATATTTAGAAAAGTGTCCTCCTCTATGGTCTGTTACCATATGGTGGCACATAAATAAATAAAATAAAACCCAGGAAAACCTGTGAAAATATCCACAGCCTGTCAACTGAAGAGCACATTGTGGAAAACATAACAGGTGCACTATACTTCATGTTTTCTCTGCCTGCTGGGATGTAATATATTGGTTTGTGGAAAACCCCAGCTACTCATAATTCCCCTGTGATAATTGGTGAAGTCGTCATTTTCAGTTTCTCTCCGTACAGTTTTCACTCAAAAGGGTCACAACGCACTCCGGCTTCATGAAGTGTGGCGAAATATCAACGTTTTCGCCAGCCTCTCTGAGCTACAACCGTCTCTGGGCTGCCTCTTTCCTGTGACAGAACATTACAGTAATTTAATATGATTTCCTTTGCTTTGATGATGAAGCCAGTGAGAGCAGTAAATATCTCAGGTCATTGAATATTCTTTCTTTAACTGCGAACATGATCATGTGCTGGGCTAATGCACGCATTCAGCTTGGGGTTAGATCATCCTCCCACCGTCAAGCCTCTCACTAATGCTCATGGCTTGAATGACCTCTTCTAATTAGATCCCTATAAACTAAATATAAAATCATACACTAATAAATTATAAACCTAAATATGAAAATGTACCAATAAATAACACTATCCATCTGAAATCACCACACATCTCACATAACTTGAGGTCAGGCCAGGATGCTGCCTTTTACTGCCGTGTGTGGCGATCAAAACAAACTTTAAGTGGCCACACCTGAGCTCCGCCTGCCTAACGAGTGCTGCTGAGTTGCGACCTTCTGCTTAGCCTATAGTTGTCATGTGTTGCTGGAATATCCCCGTAAATTTACAGCACTGCCATTAGAAATTCGTAGCTATAAATGTTTAAAAAGCTATGGATGAATTTATCGCCGAAATGTTGAAAGCGTCCCGACTCCCCTCGCGCTTGTTTACTTAGCTTCATTCAAGCGTAAACAGTCCACCGACAATCTGCTTTGCCTTTATTGCTCCACTTTTCTTCATATTTACTCCTGCATTGATCACCAGCTATTCACATTTACGTGACAGATTTGCCCTAGTCTGCCTGCCCCTTCCTCACCCACATTTCCTGAAGATTGTGACTATCTCTGGCAAGTCCTCTGTGGTTGACGCTTTGCTATAAGGGCCACTTCAGGAGATTAGGAGCGTCTTTTCTGCCTCTACACCAAGGCCTGGGCCGGGTTGTCTGAGGTCAGCGTCTAGTCACACCGTGTCTCTATTTACTCACCCAGTCCATTTTGGTCCCGCTTGCCCCACTTCTTTCGTGCCGTTTCTCTTCCTGCTGACTTCTGTTACTAGGGGCATTGGAGGTACATGTATACTCTGGCAGATTCAGCGGGCGTATCCCTTGAAGGGGGCCCTTTTATATGTAAAAATGGGTGGGGTGGGGGGTGACATTTTGTCAGGGCAGGATTTTTAGTTATTCTTCTGTTGTTACTCCATTGTGTTTCTGTTTCTACTGTGTCAGGATCATGCAAAAGTCACGCGTGGCCAGTAATGTTGTTTTTTTTTTCTGTCAGTCCTGAATAAAAAAATGGGCAATTGCAAACACGCGAGCCCCTCCCAGCCAATGCCTTCATTACCTCATCAGCCCGGGCCCCGCTATAAAGCTCTTTTGTGCCTTGCGCCTGCCTTTGTCCTTCGCGGCGTTTGCACTACCCATCAACGCGCTCACCCCGTCCTGTTTTCAGCAGGTAAACAAATGTGTAATAATTCTGATGACAAGCGCCTGCCTTCCCACCCCTGCCGCAGCTCACAATTCAGAGCCCTGTGCCTTATCCTTTAAATCTCTAAAAATATAGCTCACAAGTTTGTGCTGAATTCTCAAGCATGCACTGATGCCTGGCCCTCCCATGCAATTCTTATGGCTTGTCAGTCTCCTTGTTTAGAGGGGAGAAATACACAATGTCAGATGGTCTGATGAAGGCTCCGCCTGCTAGGGCCCACATTCCACTGTTGAACCGCACCTTACATACATGCACTGACCAGCCATAACATTCAAACCACCTGCCTAATATTATGTAGGTCCCTCTCATACCACCGAAACAGCTCTGACCCATCAGGGCATGGACTCCCTAAGACCCCTAAAGGTGTCCTATGGTATCTAGCACCAAGATGTTAGCAGTATATCATTTAAGATCTGTAAGTTGCAAGGTTTGTAGGGTTAATATATTTCCAGGTTTCCTGGTTTTTTGGGCTTCTGGCCGAGTGTCTGAGCGGTTTCTCAAAAATTGCCGGTTTGTCCTGGTTTAGCACTGCAACCGCATGACCCTGTGTTGCAAGTATAATAGAGTACCAAGTGAAGGAAAAGGCACCAATCTTCAGTATACATGAGCCACTCAGTATCATCGCGCAGCATTTGCAAGGCTTGTGCACAAGTTTGCTTTAAACAATATGCACAAGGACTGTCTGATTGGGCGGTGAAGGCTAAAACCCATTAATATTCACAAGAGAAGCACTACTTGATTGATCAGTGAACTGAAAACTCATTAATATTCTGATTCCTGGACATATGCTCTTTTTTGTCTAACTAAATACGATAACCCTAGAGGTGGGGCCTCCATGGATCAGACTTGTTTGTGAAGCACATCCCACAGATTCTCAACTGGGTTGAGATATGGGAAATCCGGAGGTCAAGTTAATTTTTATAATTTTTTGCCTCAGTCAGATTTACACAGGACGTATAAACTACTGAAAATAGCTGTGATGTACTTCATGGATAACGTTTGTTTTGGGCCATGATTAATTGGACGGTGGAAGCCAGTAATAGTGTTGGAAGTGCTATGATAAATACCAAATTGTTCTCCTAATAATTAAAACAACATATGATGTTAAGGGACTAAATAAATTCTCTACAACAGTATATATATAGTTTTCTATGTTACAAAATGATTCATGAAATCGAATGCTAAATAATGACTAAAATAAATTTATGTTTGAACATTTCTCATTTATGTAATAGTACACTTTTTTTCTGCAGTTACAGTTCTATCCAGTTTCCAGCCTTGGTTGTTAATGTCATTGAATGGATGGCCCTTCGCATTATTGCATCTGTATGATAAATAAACAAAGTCATTCATTTCTATAATGCAAAATGACACCATATCTCTGAGGGATCACTTACACCATCTTACATGCTATACTGACAGAGCCATTAGTGCCATAGATAACATGTTGCTTGAGCTGCAATAAATTGCCTCCTCTTTCGACTCTAGGCTTGATGTTTCTGCATTCAGTAGAAGATGATGGAGGTACAGTGTGGCTGTCTGATAATGCGGGTGTCTCTATGGGGAGACTGTCATATTCTTGTGAGTTACCGGTTGCCAATAGTGGGGGTTTAATGTCACTGCTCCATTATCTATTGTCTTGGTATGATGTGATGTATAGTATGTGAAAAAGGAAACTTATTGGGGATGTGCCTTAGAAAAGCATATATTAGCCATCCTGTGTTGATGTACTACACCAGTCTGTGTTTGTGTGTGTGTGTGTGTGTGTGTGTGTGTATGTGTGGTCCAAGTATACATTACATTGTACCGGTAATGAAGACCTGTTATTTTGTTGTTGCGGGGAGCATTTTTAAGTCCTCCACAAGGGGGGAAATTCAATTTTATTAAAATATGTGACAGTAATAAAAAAATAAATAAAAATACAAAAAGATTGTATTTTGTTTGGTTACTCATGGTTAGGGCTCAGTAATGGTTAAGGTTGTCATTTTTGGGATTAGGGTTTTGCCCATAGAAATCAATAGATGGTCCCCACAAAGATATGAGTACAGGTCTGTGTGTGTGTGTGTGTGTGTGTGTGCGTGCGTGCGTGCGTGTGTGTGTGTGTGTGTGTTACAGGCCACAAAGGACTGGAACTGGATGCTCATGCAGTTGAATGGGTATGTGTTCATTACTTGTACAATGTGCTAAGGAAAAACGCAGTTCAGATGTAATCACCTGAAAGCCAAATACACACGTCTTTTATGGAAGGTGTCAAGTGGTGACTGACACCACTGTGATTGTTCCCACTGGTCAGGTGCGGAGCTCTCAGTGGTGCTGAACTGGCTGTTCTAGCATGCTTTAAAAATTAGTGCCAACATTAAGTTAGCTAATGGCACTTAAGAAAAAGCAAATAAAAACAGCTGGCAGGGTTAAAGGCGAGAGCCGCAATGGTGTTATCCGCTGGCTCGGCGATTGTACATGTCTTGTTCAAACAGTGTGCTATCTGAGCATGGTGGCACAGGGCAAAGAGAAGAAATAAAGGAGGGGAGAAAGAAACAGTCCGGAAGTACAGAGGTAATAATAGGTAGACATTAAAGGGGGGAGTACTTTGTAAACGAATAGATGCATATCATTAAGCTGCCTTCCCTTTTGTTCAAGGTAATGGCTACAAAATTAACAAAATGACATTAATCAAAACAAACTGGATAATGGAGCATTGTGTATATCAATTATAACTTATTAGAAAATTGTTGTGCTTAGATTAATAATGCTAAAGTGATTATGAATACAGGAGTAACTGCTATGGTGGCTAATCGTATACATACTTGCACATAACATGCCATGTACTCTAGCTTTCTTCTCAAGATTTTTCTCTAGCGTGTCTCTTAACGTGTCTGGGATGAGTTCATCAGACCATGTTACTTTTTTATTGCTCAGGGGCACAGATATCCATAGCATCATATTATGCACTGAGTAGAGTCCAAATGACAGTCCTGGCATAAATTCCAGCTTTGTGAAGCCAGCTCGGCCCTGTGGTTACTTTCGAGGCCATACTATTGTGGTGGATGGCAGCTATCCTGATAAGTGCCCTTATATCCTTCTTGGCAATCAATCGCTGTTCCTTCCTCTTCAAATGTAGCTTGTCTTTATTTGTTGTGGGCTTTCGTGATGTGACACAGTTTATTGTGACTATCGAATTTAAACACTTACCCTGGTCTCTTTGGAAGTCAGTTAGCTTGAGTTTCTTTGAAAACTTGCATATCAAAGGCCCGATTGCAAGACCTCTTCCATAGTTGACACACATACTGCTAATTGGCATTCAAACCCAAATAACTCACTTTGTAGCTGCATTTGTAATTGAGGTTTAAGTACTTCAAAGTCCCTTTTCATGTGGTGTTTCTGATATCCACCCCCTACATATACTGTATAACATGTACACATACACAATGGATCATTTATTGAATGTGTATCTTTTGTGAATGACAATATAGCAGGTGATTGTATATTGATTGCTGTATCTGTATGACACTGATTATAGAACAACAATTTAGGCAACATTCAACATTAGGCATTTTCATTTCCTTTTCTATTTTAAATCTGGAATCATTTTATGCTGCACACGAATGCATTCATGGTTACATTTCATTTCACGCTGTGGGCTTGTTACACAATAGTACTGAAGGTCTCCAATGGAGATGTCGCTGCATATATTTTGTGTAGGCAAACAAAGCTGGTTCTAGCAATATCTATTTTTGTGTTTCAGTTACGACTTTGGCGGTTTCAATGAACTGGTTGTCTTATGAATCCAGATGCCTGTAATCATGGTTAATTGGTTCATCATGATTTTTTCTCCTTGCCTTCAAAGCCTCATCTTGTTATGTACCCTGTTCACTTTGTAAATCAGTCGCCAAACGAAGATCAGTCTACGGCCCACTGGTTACTGATACATATGACCTCAATACCTCTCCTTTGAGGTGATAAAAGAACGTTGAGTGCTGTATTCTGATAATAATGCACCACTATCGATACTTTTCATATTTTCACCACATGATTTTGCTTTTCTGGGTAACAGACGCTACTCTTGAACTGGTGAAATTTCCGTTTAACTGGCTATGAAATACGTGCATATTGCCTTTCCCTTCTTGCAATGTACAGTAGAGTAATTTTTATCTAAGATAAAAATGTATCATTGATAAATTGATACTCATTCTGTGAAACTCTGTCCAGTCCTGAAATTTCTTCACTCCAGGCTTAACTTGTACAACTTCCTGCTTGTTTCATTCACAGATTCATGCAAGGTTATATGGATGTCTGGTCCTTTCGTTGTGTCCTGCCATGAAAACTGCAGTCCTCTGCCCCCTTATGCCCAATCAGTGCCCCTGGTCTTGCCTACTGTGTTCTCTTCTTTTGTGACTTTGTTCACCTTTATTGATCTCTTTGTGTATACTCTTCTCCTGAACACTCGGTCCTCCTACAGCTTTTAGTCTTGTGGTATCCCGCTGGTCCATGCTGTATTCCTGCCGCCTTCCAATACTCTTTATCATTATGAGTTACCTACAGACATCAGAACTTCCATCAAGATCTGTTCAAACTTTAATCAGAATGGACTGTTGATGCAGATGAACACTGTGTCTCCTTGTCCTGACACTAAATTCCTCTTCATGTGTATTGGATACATATTCTGAGGGTCACCGTTGAACAAAATTAGAGAAAACATAACATTAAATGAAGTCAACTAAATTTAATAATGGCTTTTGGAATGTGGCAGTCTTATAATTGTCACAGCTAGTCTATATCTATCTATCTATCTATCTATCTATCTATCTATCTATCTATCTATCTATCTATCTATCTATCTATATATATAT
>JAABNY020000001.1:37395049-37411513 GCA_015164015.2 Brevimyrus niger
ACATATATAAAAGAATAGCAAGACAAAAACCTTATCTCATAAGACAGATTACAGAAACATTCATGATTAAAATGTATTTGAATGTGATGTGCAAAATGGCAGTAAGTTTCTAAACCTGAGTGAGCATTCGGCAGGGACTCTTGTTATGAGCAAAGGTGTCGCCTTTTGCAATTAATGTCTACCAGTCACATCATTACCCGAGGGAGGATGTGTCAGCGTTGTGGGAGAGTGAAGTCAGCCACAGCGGCGCTTTTCACCAGGGAGTCATCCTTTCAAAAGGGACGACACCCTCACAGACGGAAAATCCTGGGATGCGGCGGGGGAGATGAGACCGTCGCGGCAGGGAGCCGAGCAGAGTCTGTTGCTGCGATTCTCCCAGACATCTTCTCCTTAGCTGAAGGGCAATCAGCAGTAATGTTATCACACTATTGAAAGACGTGGAATAGTTCACGAATGCTTACCATCAATAGGTACCACCCAGTGAACCTGAAAATTAGGAGAAGTACGCCTAAATTTTACTACTGAGTTGTCTTGCTACTAAAATTACAAAGCCTTGTGGCACCGCAAATATTGAAATTGATAAATATTGATTAATTTCATAGTCAGCGGTATGACAACAGCCAACTACAGATGCTGACATGTTGCTTCTTGTGTGTCTGCTTGATCGTAGCTTGCATGTCCATTTAGTAGCCCAAACAAATAAACTGTGTGCCAGCTGGTATCCCCTCCTGGGTGTACCCCAGCCTTGTGCCCTTTGCTGCCTGGGACTGGCTCCAAGCCTCCCCCCCATGACCCTGCTCCGGAAAAGCGGTTGGAAGATAGACGGATGAATAGCACATTAAGATATTCTGGTTGGAGTTATATGAAGCACATGGGCCCTGTGGTATTTAAAATTACAGTGTTTTGATAGAACATGGTAGCAAGGACAATGGCAGCCTTCTGAATTATTAATCCAGACCTTTATTTTGCTATACCGAAATAATCACCATTAGTTGATATTCCAGCAGCAGCGCTGCTTGATAATAGATACTTAGCTGTAAATTAGCATTTTTGCTGTCTAACCTTGCGGTGTGAGTGGCACAGGTCACTGAAGAGCGGCGATTTGCATGCACCGGAGGAGGTTTGGTATTATCCGAATCCCACTGGTACTAGAGTGAATTGATTAAATGACCAGGAAGGCCTAATTAAAGCTGTTCAGCTCAAATGCATTGATGTATTACATCTATTATACTTGGTTCGATAGGTCTGCCCTGCAAGGGCTTCCAACTGCTGCTAGCGCCGCTAAACAAACTGAATAAATAATGCCGGGGAGCTATCGGAAAAACGGTAGGGCCGCGTTCGCTATGTCCAGTCAGCCACCAGATTTATGAGTCTATAAAGCTACGTTCGTATTCCATGAGCTCACAGCTGTGAGAACAAGGGGCTTTCTCAACATCATCAACTGCCAGATAATCTATAGTACATTATTTCAATTATGAGGGAGGTGGTGTGTACACACTCCCTTCTCTCCTTGCACATTCATTTCTTACATGGAGTTTTTGAAAACATACTCAGTGATGCATTTGTCAGGATTATGCCTATCAGTTCTAACAAAATCATCTTTAGACAGTGCCCGACTCAATCAGCAGCAGCGGAGAGTCCGAAGGTGACAAAGGTCAAATGCCATTCATAGCGGTAGTGGGGGTATTCCAGGAGGATTCCCTGAAAGAAATAGTAAGACATTGTGCAGGGTAGTGGTAGCATTTAAAGATTGCCGCAATGAGCACAGTTAATGCGTTAATATTCATGACGAATGCTCTGACCACATGCTTTAGTGGATTAGGAATTCAAATTCCACCTTCAGGTCCGTCTGTGGATAGTTTGCATGTTCTCAGTATGTTTCCACCTGCAGTCGAAAAAACACACAATTAGGTGAACTCGGATCTCTGAAACACCCATAGTATGTAATGGTGACAGGGCTCAGCAATGGATTGCTGTCCTCTGCTTGGGACCTTGCAGTGCTGCCTTCAGGCCACCAAAAGCAGGTACTGGATAAACAGTTATGGAAGATGGATGAAATCTACAAAAATTTACACTTAAAATTTCAAGTGCATTTCAAATTGGATAACTCTGGGTGCAGTAAAAACAAGTTAAATAAATAGATTACAGGCAAATTATATATGTGTCCACCTTACCTTCTTGTCTACTCTCTGGCATTACCCTAACAAGCCACGTCTTTCATTCATTTGTCTTAACTCCTGTGTTAATCACTCCCGGCTGCCTCACTTTACCTCCTTTGTTTGTTCCGTATATACATGCTTCCCAGTCCTGTATTCCCTAGTCTAGTCATCAATGTTACTCTGTGTCCTTCCAATTATAAATATTCTCGTTTTGATCCGTTGTGGTCCTGTTTATTTTCAGCCACAGTTTATTCAGTTTACGTTTGGTCCAGTAAAACCTCTTATTGTTTCGACTAATCCCTGCCCTCAAGTCCTTCGTCCTTCATGTCATGACAGAATGATTAGACTGTATAAGAAACTTCACAGCCCTAATGTCAGCCCTGGCTTCCAGGCTTCCCTATACCCTGCAGACCAAATTCCCCATGTTTCCCAATTCTGAAACCCAGCAAGTTCTCCAGAGCTGTTGGATCTGCTAGAGCAACCCCACCTTCAAGCCGAAGACTACTTCACCCTCCTGGACCAACACCTGAAGTGGAGGGGCAACCCTGCAGTATAGAGAGTGCACAAAGCTAGCACATTCTTTCTGCAGACAGGAAGGGTATTATTGAGGCTAATATAAGACGTGGTGTGTGGCTCATTAGGCTAAGCCAGAGTCCTGCACCGGGTCAGGTACCCGCAGATAGTTGCTGAAACGTGCGGATTTTAATGTTCTGGAATTTTACAGGTGGTTATGCGGGCAGGTAAGTCATTACATATGGGCAGGTAGCAGGTCAATCAAAACAGTATTGTAGCCTGCAAAAATAATATATAGCGAAAATATCTATGTATTAAACTATCATGTACAAGTTGTCATCATCACATTGTGTTCAGTATGTCGGGGGTACCTTATGGTGCTTTCGATTATTTCTCTCCAAGTCGGAACTCGGATGAAAACGTCACGAAACGTCACTTCCCATTGGAAACACGCCTCTTTTATGATGTTGATGTTGGACAAGATTTTGTTGTCCGAGTTGCCCCAGTGACATAATTTCAACATGGCGGATTACACACTCAACAGTAATTCTATTTTATAAATCTTTAAAAAATATATATTTTGTTAAATGTATTAATTGTTATAAATGTAACAGCACGTGTTCGATTTAGAGATACCATATCATGAAAAAAGAATATTGCTATGAATGTGCTAAAATATTTTATAAAGCTTTTATTGTGGTTTGACTAGTTTGTGTTTCTTGTTTGTTTGTCTCTGAAAAAATAATCTCTCTCCAAATCTGCTAAAATATAAAGCAACTAAACATAGCAGCGTGTTCACGGAGGCGGCCGAGATGTGGTAGCTCAAATGGGAGATTGACGGACGTGATGTCACTCAACTCGAAATTTCCGAGTTCTGAGAGAAAAATGAATGCACCATTAGATAACCGCCTGAACGAACATCCACATACTGTACACATTCACATACTGAGGCATGTCGTCGTGTTCTCTCTTTCACGCTCGTCACAATATGGATAGCTTAGATCTATCTGATTTGATTTTGTGTTAAATGGCTTGTCATGTTGAGAGGTGCATATAAAAAATAATTGTATGTAATTTATCAAGGGTACGGGCGGGTAACGGGCGGAATGTTAATGGGCCTGGGCGAGTGTGGATTTAACTTCGAAATAATCACGGGTGTATGGGCGGGTGTGGTGCTGTACTGTGCGGGTGCAGGTCTCCAAATGTGGACCCGTGCAGTACTCTGGGCTAAGCTACTTTGCCTGTGATCAGTAGTTTGCCGCCCCTTCAATTCCAGACCCATGAGAAGCTGTCATTGCACCTCCAGCGCCAGACCCTGGTCAGGCTGCCACAGCTCTTCCAGAGCCCAGCCCAGTAGGGGCCTCCGCTCTGCCTGATTTTCGAGGGTACAGCCAGGAGCCAGGCTCCCAGCCCCAAAAGGGCCGCTCCGCCTGTGCTCCAGGTACCCAGCCTCAAGAGGGCCACTCCACCCGAGTGGCAGGCCCTTGGCCCAAGAAGGGCCGTCTCACCTGCACTTGACCTCGTAGCAGTCAGGTTGACCTGCTAGTCTCCAGGTGCCCTATCATGCCTCCAGATGTCGCAGCCCAGCTTGGAAGCCTGATGTCCTGTTGTATCCAGCCCAGTCTCCCGATGTCCCACCAGCACCCACCTCATCTCCCGATGTTGATGCCCAAATACCACTTCACAGCCTCCTGGCTTGACACCAAAGATCTCCGCATTCCTCCCTAGTCCCTGGAATCCCCAGCTGTTGCCAGGTCGACACCCAATTCACCAGTCACTGCCAGGCTGGGTTGAAGCAACCTAGCAGATGCCCTCTAGACCTTGCTCTAAGTCTTGCTCTGTGGGCCCCCATCTCAGCCCAATGCTCGCACTAACCTGGTCACACGTCCTGGGGCCAGTTGCACAAAACACCTTGAGTTAAGATTTTCCTTAAAGTCCAAGTTAAGGTCTCCTTAAAATAAAGTCGGTTGCACAAAACACCCTTAAGTTTCCTCCTTAAGGTTTCCTTAAAATTTTCTCTTTTGAACTTTAAGTTTTTCTCATTATCTTGGTCCTATTCTTAAGGAATCCCTGAATGGTTGCACAAAAGACCTTAGCAACCAAACTAAGGGAAAAAAATTAAGGTACCTTTAGCCGTACCTTAACTACAACATGGCTGAATTTATTATAATATATAATGAAAATGCACGCATCCCAAAAATAGTTTTCCGTGACCGAGAGAACCCCTTAGATACAATTTGATTTTACTTTATAAATTTGACCAGCAGTCAATTTATAATTTGTCCGATCGACTGCAGTTGGATCACTCCACAATCCGAATCTGTGCTCTCCCAGCTACGTTGCTCTGCGGTTTTATGCTATGGGCTCGTTTCGGGCCATAATAGGCGACGTATCTCATGTTCACAACTAAATGGTGTGCCGCATCATTCCCCGAATTTCAAACTCTATTGCCCGTCTGTTGAACACCGTAGTGAAATTCCCCTCTAAACAAGAAAAGGACGAAATTGCGGCACACTTCTTTAATGTAGCCAGCTTCCCAAGTGTGTGCGGGGTGATAGAGGGGGCCCACATCAGGATTCAAGCTTCTGTACAATATGAAGATCAATTTATTAACAGAAAAAACTAGATTCAATCAATGTCCAGTTAGTTTGCAATCATGAACATAAAATAACTAACGGTGTAGCACAATGTCGTACCCCAACTTATTTCACCTTTCGTTGTTTTCTGTTTGCTGTTATTTGTGGATCAAATTTACTTTTTAGTATATTCTTTATTTTATTGTATTCCTCCAAAAGTATAATCTTTTCCTCCGCTGACCAGTTTAGCTTCCTTGTCTTCTTTTCTCCCATTTGTTTTTTACTTTGCAAGTAACTTTGTGAGGTGATAACGGGTATCTCAAGCAGACGCGAGTGCAAGCATATGAATGGTCTCCATGGAAACGGGACAATTTTACTGCTGTAAAACGTCTTTCAATGTTGTGAATCCCTTAATGTTTTTCTTAACTAAAGGAACCTTTTAAGGGGTTATGTGTAACACCCCTAAATAAATCCCTTAGCTAAGAAGAACTTAAACCTTAAGTGCTATACTTAAGGGGATAACGTAAAGGTGTTTTGTGCAACCAGACCCTGGTGCTTTAGTATCACCTGGCCCTGCTGGCCCTCTGAGGCCTTTGGTCTCATGGTCCAGGTGGGCTCCGACTCGCCAGGGAATGGGTTCAGAAGGACCCATGACCCACACTTGCTGCCCAACTCTTCAGGGTCTAGGAGACTTTACCTGTAAAGTTGTTCATACATAATTAATAAAGTAACTTTTTCTCTGTGCAAATACAGTAATTGGTGTCCGATGTGTACTTGTGTCATAAATGTCACAGATGTGGTCATATGCCTGAATTGATCGTATGCCTGAGTAAATTCCTTGTGAATTGAAGGGTGAACAAATAACTGAAACTATAAACAGTGTGTCTTTAAATCCTTTATTTGCAAAAAAAAAAAAAAGGGCCGCATTGGGTGTCTGCCCATGGAAAGCACTTGAGTGTTAATAAGTGCAATGAGAAGTAAATTTCAGAGGCAAGTTTGAGCAGTTGCCCCCCAGCAGAGGTGTGACTTGAGCAATGCCAAAAAAAGCCCTAGTGAGTCTGTAAGAGACAACAAGAAGAGACCCACCCAGGCTACGGAACACATTTTGGCTGACCGAGGTGCTCAGAAATTCATTAGTGTCTTGGTGGGAATTAACTGGGAAATAAAGGGTACGACTACTTATCCTCTTTAAATTGGTTTAGTAGTAATTAATAGACAGTGTGTTAAAAGTTGGTTGAACTTGAGTGGGGGAGTCAGTTTGAAGAGGTAAGACTAAAGAAGGTAAATATATTTAGTGCAATTACAGTAAATATGCAGACGCAGCCTTTCTTTTCTTTCTACTCTTTTTGCTTAACTGAACCTTATAAAATGACTGAATCCAAGCAAAATCAGCTGCCTGGTACATATATATATATATATATATATATATATATATATCTTGTCACACACACACGCACACACACACACACACACACACTAATATATATATATAAAGTAACTTAACTTTACAGTTTTGGCTTGTGTCCAGACTCTCAAGGAATATTTTAGATACGACAATACTGTCATTCCCAAACATTTTAGCTATGATTAAGACTTAGTTCAGAGCTTATTTTTATTCATGTTCATTTTCAGAGTTTAGCACATTTAATTGCTTGATTGTGATGCACATGGTTCGTTGTGTTTGCATTGTTCTGTATTTTTTATTTATTTCTTAGCCGACATAGAGACTTAAAAAAAGATTATGGTTCACACACAAGCATTTTAAAACAATCCAATTCATACAATTGTAAGTTGTCCATATTAAAACAACAACAACAACAACAACAATAACAATTGCTGCAATGTCATAGATGAGTACTCCGTGTAAAGGGCTCTTTTTAGCTTACATAATTTCATATATTATTTTTTACTTAATTTTCATATTTGCTATTTTTATCAAGAGACTTCAGCATAATAGCAATTTGCCAACTTTATTTGTATAAGTGTTGTGTTAAAAGACATAGCTGAGGTTCTTAAGCTACTTCTAAATTTATGTCAGTGTATTCCATATATTTAAATAACAATTGCAAAGCTGTTAAGACAGTGTTTCTCAACCTAATCCTCAGTTATCCCCAGACAGTCCACCTCAACCAAATAGTGAAGAATATCAAATACCTGGTACAGGCGTGTGGAATCAAAAATATGGACTGTCCGTGGGCCAGAGACTAAGTTGAGCAATACAACAGTACTCTGTTAAGCAGTTATGTCATTACAGGCAATTGCTTAATTGATGGGCTTTTTAAGTGCTGTTCATTAATTGGTTGATTGCTATGTTGTCATAGAGTTGAGGAGTGATTCATATATATTCTTTTTTCTGAGAAAATAGAGAAGTGAGAGAATAGAGGGTTTCAGCAACTTTTCTGAAAGTAATTTAAAGTTCACAAGTCCAATCATTTATTTCCATTTAAGTGGTAATATTTTTCAGTCAGAACACATCAGCCTAAAATGAAAAGTATTTAGTGTTTTTAACTGGCAAGCTTTAATATTATACACCTCTATATAATTTGCGAATTTAATTCTGACGCTTTTATTGTCAGAGGGGAAGCTCTTTTTGTCCTTCTGCTGCCTCATTTTGCTGCTATCGAACATGACAGTGTTGAAAGTCTTGTGTCAAAATAATGCAGGGATACAAATCATTATAAACCATTCCAGAACATTCCCTCCCTGTTTTACTGAGCATGGAGCAGAACATGACACAAGAAGAATGCAAGAAAAAAAAAAAAATTCAGTGTTTTATTTAACAGTCATGAGAAAAAACCCTTAGGCAACATTGGCCAAGAAATACTGAAGCTTTCCATGAAGGGATAAAAAAATATTACATATCTATATATATATATATATATATGTGTGTGTATATATATACACGCAGACACACACACACACACACACACATTTTCAAAGTAACAGTACACACACACTCACACCCACAGCCTTTGGTTAGAACCCGCTCTGTCAATCAGGGAAGACGGCTAAAGTCAAAGCTTCATTCTGAGCCTCCTCATCCTTCTTAGTCATGCCACCCAGCTGGAGTCAGTCACCCTCTGATGATTCTTTTTCAGTGGGTTCCCGATTAAAGATGGCCCTCTCCCTCATTATGCGCCTTCACGTTCCTAACCCTAGCGGCCCTGAGTCCTCCCAGTCTTTATTTTATACTCCGTTTTGATGAGGTGAGGGGTTACAGGTGCGTGTGGTTAGGATAGCCCTGGGCTTTGACAAGGCTCCACAGTGCCCACTGGCTTCTGCTGATGTCTTGGTGTTGATCTATGACTAATGATTCACATACACCTCCATGGACTGGGCCACAGCTGTTGTGCACTATTCTAACGAAAGTCTTGGGATATGTGCAGTTATAAATAGAAAATTAATAGTGTGTTGGCCAGGCTTTGGCTTTAATGACTACATGAATGGATATCAGGGTATAAAGCCAGAACAATTGTGCTTCTTTTTTCCTTTGAAACATTAGTCTGCTTTACTACTGAAGAGACCAAATTCAACTCTGCCTTAATTTTTTTAGAATTTATTCTAAAGATGTTCTGCCTGGCCCAGGGCTCTGTGCTGACAGTTTATCTCTGCTTTTAAAATGAAAACAAATGGTTATTTACCAGTGACCACCATTTTTTTCTGCTAAAGAAGGGGTATTCTTTTGGCAGGATGCAGTACAGTGGTACCCCAGTTCCTCAAACTCATTAGAACTCAAATATCTTAAAAGTCGAACCAACCAGTTCGAAAAAAAATTACCTAGGATCTGAATCTCAGAAGTCAAACCGTGAATACCAACCTAAGATAACTTGCACGTGAAAAAATAAAGATTTCTTATAAATTATTTTAATATTAATAATAAACCTAATTATAATTATTTAATTATTATTAAACCATTGATACATTTAATTATAATAATATTGTTGTGCCGAGTGGGGAAGGAGTGGAGACAAAGGCGCAGACATCAGGGCATCGGGGAATACGGGGTTTAATTATGGGTGAGGCAGGCAAAATGCAGACGGACAATACAATGACCGGACTGGGGAAACAAACTGAAACAGACGAAATACAGAAGACTAATGACAACAAGCAGAAACAGTTGATCACACGGGGATTCCACACGGGGTTAAGAAGGGGGAGTGGCACCCAGAAGGAGTGAACGGTCGGGGCAGGACACATTGTTTTTTTTTTCTTTTTAACTTTATACAGTTTGGATACATTTATTTACTTATTTTACAAATTACTGTTTTGATAAATGTGCTTAGATCTGTTTAGCACAGTATACGCTCTTCTTGTTTTATCCGGTTCATTTTGTTTAAATCTTTTTTTAAAAAAAGCATATTTAGGTGTATTTTTTAAATTGGTCTTCCATTATTTCTTATGGGGAAAATTCAATCAAAACTCAAAATTTTTAGGATTGAATATGAAGTTCTGAGGTATCACTGTTCCAGTTCGAGTTCTGAGGTATCACTGTAAATGACAAAGGTTATAAAAAAGTGGATAGGATTCAAACGAGAAAGTGATTCATTCAAAATAATTAGGTAATTAATTTTTTTTATCAAATAATCAAAGGGATTGAAATCTATTTGAAAAACATATCTAGTAAAGGGTCACAGTGAACTCAACCCAGGAATTAAAGGGCAATGGCCATGCTAGGAGCATACTCAAGCATTGTGGGAAATTTAGAAATACCAATTTAATTACCTGTATGCTATTTTGGATTGCAGGAAGAAATGTGGGAACTCTAAACACAGAGAAGAGGGCAGATATCGAACCCATGACCGTAGAGGTGTGAGCACTCAGTGCTGCCCCCTCTGTTATCACCCTAGTTACCACATTTATATATGATCCATTTGCCAGCATTTGCACAAGTGGTATAAAAAATACACAGTGACATAAATACATGCATTAAAATTATCTTATCAAAAATTCATAGCACACACTGTATTAAGAGACATTTTCTCCTGATAGCCTTTGCATTTTAACATCATCTCGATTTGAATATACCCACAGTGCAGGAAAATTTTTAATAATATCATCATACAACAATATAATCATAGGAGGCAACAACAAAAAATGCAATATTAACATTTAGTCTGGAAAAAGCAAGGCAACAAAAGAGAAGAACAAAAACTCCACTGGCAGTAATGAACAAATATGGCATCTGGGAGCTCACAATGCAACAATGGATAATTAACAGTCAACACACAATTCTTGACAAAAATTTTATGAGTCACTAAATATCGATTAGATTTTAGCATTGAAAGAACCTTCCTTTATAAACAGTTTATTTAACTGCATCCATCATCCACGCTGTCTCAAGTTTCAAAATTCCAGTTTCTCATTGTACTGTTCATATCTCTTCCTCTTAAACTCACCAGTACAGCCATAAGAACATTATCTCAGGAAAGAAGTGGCAGGGAGCAAATTAAAGGTTAGGGCCTAAATGTTACGGTCTCAGTTTAAGGTGGCCTTGTAGACATTTATCTGTGACATAGGTCAGCCCCGGTGACCCCTGTTAAATGAATATTACTTCTCATCCATCCTAATGGAGCCTGTTTCATAACATTGTATTGACAGAAGCAATTGAATATATGGATGTACAAATGTAGAATTACACAGATATGATTCATAGAAATCAAACTGCAAGGTGCTTTAGGCATGAAGCTGTTTTCTGTTGACTGTAATGCCGTTGACTCATGATTCTTACAGAAAGCTTGCAAGCTTAATTTTTTTTTAATCCAGGCTGAATAGATTGATTGCTGGCATGATTTATATACACCAAATAAACTTGACTAAAGCACAAATAAATGACTAAAGCACAAATGAGTTTTGCAACATTTTTTTAAGCTGATCGGAATAAGGGTATCATAGTGCCACTTAGATGGAGGGTAATATTTATTTTATCTTGGTGATAGTTTCCTGGCCATATAGCTAAACAGCTGGCTGAATACATATGATCTTAGCGATATGTACAACACAAGTGGAGCATTAGCAAAAACGGCATGCTCTGAATTTGCTGTTTTATCTTTAAATTGCACTTCGGACAATATAAACAGGAGACCCATCCATCCATGGATCAAAACAGTAATTTGTAAAATAAGTAAATAAATGTATCCAAACTGTGTAAAGTTAAAAAGAAAAAAAAAAACAATGTGTCCTGCCCCGACCATTCACTCCTTCTGGGTGCCACTCCCCCTTCTTAACCCCTTGTGGAATCCCCGTGTGATCAACTGTTTCTGCTTGTTGTCATTAGTCTTCTGCAACCGTTTATCCTACTGGGTCGCGGGGGGTCCAGAGCCTATCCCGGAAGCAACGGGCACAAGGCAGGGAACAACCCTGGACAGGGGGCCAGCCTATCGCAGGGCACACTCACACATGCACACCTATAGGCAATTTAGTGACTCCAATCAGCCTTAGCATGTCTGTGGGGGGAAACCGGAGTACCCCCCACGACGGCACAGAGAGAACATGCAAACTCCACACACATGTAACCCAGGAGACTCAAACCCAGGTCCCAGAGATGTGAGGCAACAGTGCTAACCACTGCACCACCATGCCACCCTAAACAGGAGACCAGTAACCAAAAATGTAAAAAATAGCTCATCTTGAATTGATTGAAAATTAATTGATATGGTCAGTTACTAAAATGTCACTTTAATTAGCTAATTAGTTCAGTTAGTTTCATATACATTAATAATGAATAATTCCATGCTAAAATTTAGCCATGTAAATTAGATAAAAGCATCACTGTCTCTGCTGTGGTCATATTTGTTTTTGTTTTCCCTAGTCAATACCATCAATGGAGAGTTTCTCTGCTACCGTGCATGATTTGATTCAAGCACTTAAAATATTGCATCCCTTGGTGATAGGAAATAATAGTTGAATGTACGTCTTTGAACAGTGATACAGAAATCCTGTTAAGCATCAAAGGAGTTCAGAATGATTTAGCGCACATGCAAGGCTTCTGGTCTCATAACCAATGACAATGAAAGTGGATTCAGGTCTTATTGCACAGCTTGGCTTTGGTCTCTTTTCATGGACGTTCTCCATTTTTCTATTTTTTCCAATATTTCCATTTCCATATATTTATTCATCCATTTATTTACTGTCATGCGTGTCAACCTATTAATTTCAGTTATCCTACTAAAAAATTATACATTTTCATCCATTGCTTATGGGATTTATGTCCGAAAAAAAATAAAAAAATATCTGGAAAAAACCTTTACACTTACAGTATATCATAAATAAGAAAGTACATGGAGAGGATAGAAATAACAACACTTGACTACATGTTAATGTGCAAGTAGTAGGGCAACCGGTTGCCTTAATAACAACTTTATTCATTCATGGAATGCCGTAATGCAAGTCTTCTGTGTAGTGGAATAGGGGACCATTGGTCAAGAAGAAGAGTTTCTAGTTTTTGAGGGATGAAAGAGTTGAAAATCTATTTTGTGCTCTGAAATTTCCAATAAAGGTTCAATGATGATTTATTTTGTTTACTGAGGAGGCAAAGTAACGTATTTGACTTTATCATGATGTTTATGAACACTTGCATTTGTTTAGTAATGCACATGCGGATGTTGTTAATTTTGAGTATGGGAACATCATCAACAACAATATTTGTACTGTAACTGCCTCATATCCCTCGTGTCATGCCCCGGCTCGTACGATCCTCATGTGTGCCACGCCCCCCTCATTACCTCGTGTTAATCCCTGATTGTCATCACCTGTTTCCTGTTTCTTTTGCCTTGTCCTGTATATATTAGTCTGTGTCTCCCTCGGTTTCCCAGATCCGTCATTAATGTTTGTTGATGTCTGTCTCGTTTGGTCAAACAAACCCCGTTTACCTGTATTTGCGGCTATTCTCACCAGGTTCCCTGCTCGCTCGCCCTGCTTCCCTGCTCGCTCGCCTGCTTTCCTGCTCGCTCGCCTGCTTCCCTGCTCGCTTACCTTCTTCCCTGCTCGCTCGCCCTGCTTCCTTACTAGCTTGCCTGCTTCCCTGCTCGCTCGCCTGCACGATCACAACACCTCGGTTGTTGTTGTTATCATGCAGAGCAATCTTTGCACTCAAAAGTTGCCCATACCAACAGACATCCCTTGTGTTAGTCCAGTTGTAAACCCATCTCAATGAGGTAAATAGTGTGAAAGATAACTGACTGACCATATTACTTTTACATGGCTCATTGGTCCATGGTCATGTGTGTCTTTTTGCATTGGCTTTTGATACAAATAATTACCACATGGCAGGCCTGACATAAAATCCCAGCTTAGTGAAGACTGAAACTTACAGATTTCATTGAAAGTGGGTCATGCAGTTGCTCTGTACTGTGGTATTTCTAATGGTCACTTTTGTGATGCTTGAACATACTTTAGGTGTCCAGAGTTTGGCAAATACTGTCATGGTTTTTGAGATGGCTACTTTTGACACATTAAATAATTTTACGATTTTTTTGTCACCGACAAATCACATAGCACCTCTTTGAAACTGTTAGTTTTTTTCATTTTGTTTTGAAAACTTACATATCAGTGCACTAACTCTAAGACCTCTTTTATAACTTATATTCACTGCTATTTGGCATTAAACCTAATCTGAAGCACCCTTGCATTGGGCTTATGTGATTACATTTACGTGAAGTTACTGTTCTTTTTAAAAACCCTTTTTGAAATGTTTCCATTATTTTCTCTCCCCAAAAATACAGGTGGGATAGAATTCATGCCACTTTGCTGTTCTTCTCTGTTCTGTGACTGTACTTTTAAAATGAGCAAAAGGTATTAGATGAATTGATTTCCTTTCAAAAGGAAGCAGGAGAGTAATTTCTGTGATGTAAAAGGTGAAGCCACTTAATATTTCTCACTCCTCTCAGGGTTATATATTTTCTAGCTATTTATCAACGAACTGAGTTCATTCTACCAGGAAGACACTTGTAACTGTCATGCTGATTTTGTAAAATCCCAGTGGCATACAGTACTGTATATGACCTCCAGCATTCAATGGCCTTTCACAAGAATATATACTTCAGTAGCCACAAAATGGGGAAGCCCCAATTCTTAAATAAGTTCTTTGTCTTGGAACAGTGCCCCCATGACTGAGAACTTGAGTTTGTGATTAGTTTGGGTAGTTAAATATTGTTGTACCCACAAGTACGTGGTAGGTAGGTGTCAGGACAGTTCACAAGTTGCATAGCGTCCCAAACAAACAAAGCAACAACCCAATAAGACTATTCAGTGACAGGAAATGCAACATTAAGAACACTCAGGGAAGAGCGGTGTCAGGCTAGGAGAGGAAATCCTGGAACAGATGGATGTTGAGGCATTTTCTGAAGACAGCGATTCAGATGACCAGATGCAGTTTGGCAGCTCATCCCCCCCATCAGGGAACCACACAAGACAAACATCTGTAGTGACTCCTCTCACTTGTCAAGAAAAGTTGGTTTGCAGACCAAATAGGGCAAGATGAAAAGTAGGTCTCAGAGAACCTGTTACACATGGGTACCTGTCCAGTAATATATCTGAAGGCCAGCACCAAGGACTTGAAGTTGATACGAGCACTTATGAAGACAAGCGAGGAGGGATGTAACATAAAATTTAGGTTGAATGTCAAGCATGCTAAATTTTGAATCTACAGCAGTCTGAGGGTTACAGTAGTCTAGTTGCAATGTAATGAATACCTGGACTTGAAGCTGATCTACTCAGAAACCCTGATCTTACTGATGCTGTATTAGGTATATCCATAAGATTAGAACTGTTATTATGTGCCAAACAATATTGCTTGTCTTTTGTGTCAGTGGTGATTCAAGTTGAACATGTTATGGTGAATATGACATGTTATGATGAAGAATGAAATGATTCACACAGCAGCTCCAAAAAGGCTATATTAAACCTCACTCTAAACCAAAACTGGTAAACGACAACTACAACAGGGTGCACCACAGGAACACCCGTAGTAGAGCAGTAGTAAACAGGACACATTAACCAATTGAGAACACAGAGCCAGGACAGGGAAATTAACCCACACGGATGTGAGAACTAACAAGGGGCAGGTGTGGGCTGTTACAAATTAAAGTTGGGGCAACAAGGAGCAGGTGGGGTCAGATGCAGAGAGAGTCATAGATCAAGGAAAACAACATACAGTGTTAAAAGAGATAAGGGATATTATTTGCCGACCCTTAATTTTACTATTTCAAAAATTCTTATCTGAAGGTGTGGTATCTTCTGATTGGAAGCATGCCAACATAATGCTCATTTTCAAAAAGGGGATAGAAGTAATTTGTCAAACTATAGGCCAATCATGTTGAGGGATAGCCAGCATGGATTTAGGAGAAGTAGATCCTGTTTAACAAATCTGTTGGAGTTTTTTGAGGAATCTACTCGGGAAGTTGATGATAAGAAGGCCTTTGATGTCATCTACTTAGATTTCCAAAAGGCCCCCACAAGAGGCTCCTACTTAAACTCAAAGCGACAGGTATTTTAGGTACTGTAGTGACCTGGATTGACAACTGGTTAACAGATAGGAAGCAGCGAGTAGTTTTAAGAGGCACAATGTCACAGTGGGCCTGCGTTCATAGTGGGGTACCGCAGGGTTCGATTTTAGGACCACTATTGTTCCTAATTCACACAAATGATATAGATATCAGTATATACAGTAAACTGGTAAAATTTGCAGATGACACCAAGGTGGGTGGTGTAGCAGATACTGAATTAGCGGCTCAGCAACTACAGCGGGATCTTGATTTAATTAGTGACTGGGCCGATACCTGCCAGATGAAATTTAACATAGACAAGTGTCTAATGTACTCCATGTAGGGAGCAGAAAAATAAAGTACAGGTATTTAATGAGTCCCACTGATATAAAGGTAGCTGATTATGAGAAAGACCTTGGTATGTATGTTGATGCTTACATGTCCCATTCACACCAGTGTGGGGAAGCAATAAAAAGGGTCAATAGGATGTTCGGGTATAGCGCCAGGTGTGTGGAGTTTAGTCAAGGGAGGTAATGGTAAGATTATACAATTCCTTGGTGAGATCTCACCTAGAATATTGTGTGCAGCTTTGGTCACCATATCTTAAAAAGGACATTGTGGCCTTAGAAAAGGTGCAGCGTAGGGCCACAAGAATGACTCCTGGTCTTAGAGGAATGCCATACGAGGAAAGGTTAGTTGAGCTAAATCTGTTCAGCCTCAAGCAAAGGAGACTGA
>JAABNY020000001.1:37417583-37442446 GCA_015164015.2 Brevimyrus niger
TAACTAGACTTTCAATCAGTAATTCATTAGTTTGAGGAGTTTGCGTGAGTGTCTTTTCAGAGTCCCAAAACATGCATCTAGGTGAAGAGGTGACTCTAATTGCATAGAGTATATGACAGTTTTAGTATGTATGTTGCAACGGTTTGGAATCTTATTTGGGGTATCCTATCCTTGTGCCTTATGTTTCCAAAAATAAGGTCCTGGCTGACTATCACCCTGTACTAGATAAATGGCTATCAAAGACGGAAGAAGCATACATCATGTACACCCACCCTGGGGAAAAAGGTGGCAGTGAAACATTATTCCAAGTACTCATTCTCAGAACAGGAGTATGAATAAGAGTATTTTAAGATATTTAACATCTAACGTCTTATGGGAGCAGTTTGTTCAGTGAATCGAAAATTAACATGAACACTGTTCAACACAACCACTGTGTTTGCTTCAAAGTTGCTTCAGTTACTGCAGCTGTAACATTAACATGAAATATATCATCTTATTCAAGAATATTTAATTGTGTTTAATGTGCAGATCATTATTTATTAGGGGTGAGATGTTACAACATGACGAGATTCCCAGTCGGAGTGAAAAGCGGCCTCGCGAAGGTGCTGCAAATCAGCTGACATAAGCATGTCAGCGTCTGACCAAATTACAGTAGCAGATGCCCCAGACACTTTTAAATCTTTTGCAAGGTATTTTGGGTACCTGACGGAAAATATAAACGGCAAAAAAGTGACACACGAAACACGAACCATCTGTAAGCACTGTAGGAAAATAAAACCGAACACAGCGGCTTATGGTACTACTTTTCAAAGCTATTTGCGGCACCATCATAGCTCTTTACTTAAAATCCACTGCACCGGTGAATAAAACTTGAAATAAATGTTTTATGTTTGTTATTCATATTGTTTTATTTATATTCTATTTTATGTTCAACTGAGTAGTCAAATACAAGAGAAGCCCGTCATTTGAGTTTGTGGGGAAATATTTTATGGCGCTAGACATTTGTTCTGTTCTTTACTGCATATGATGATGGTGATTATTTAAAACATTTCACCATACATCTGCATTAGTTAGCATTTTTGTCTTTCAAGTTGATCAAATAAAAGGCCGCTTTCCAGTAGTATATTTCTTCTTTGAAGCTTTCTTTAAAATATTGTTAAAATATCGTCTCGTCTTGTTCCTGTGAACCCAATATCGTGTCTTGTCTCATCTCGTGGGCTGAGTATATCGTTACACCCCGATTATTTATATTGTGCCTGAGTGTCTATGTGGGTGCATTGGTATGTACTCTGCAACAGACTGGCATTTTGTGCAGGATATCCCCAGCCTAGTGCCCTATGCTGCCTTGGATAGGCTCCAGGCCCCCCTGGGACCCTGTCCAGGATAAGCGGCTGGAAGATGGATGAGCTTGATGCTGGGAGTCTAGCAACAGAGGCAGTTTTTTCCTTTTGTGAGTAATTATACTATAGAAGTTTTATGATATGGTTTTGCTCACAAACTAAGCCAAAGCTGATTAGCACTGTAATAAACTAAACTTTTACATCTCATATTGTAAGAAAAGTAATAAAGCTGACACTGAAGGAAGTCTTCCCCATTTAGTGGGCATATTTTTTCTATGGCCAATGATGTATAAATGCAATGTCAGGTTACTTATTTCTCTACATAACTCTACATTTCATATTTCATTAACTTCATTCTTTACGGTTATAGCTGTACATCTTTATAGGTGAAAACATACTTCTGGCTTAAGCTGCTTTACTGCATGACATCTAATGCAGTGCATTTATAAGTCAGAAATCTCTTTATCCATTACGCTTGAGTAGGTAGCTCGAGAGAAAGAAGCCAGAACCTGCTTTTATTTAAAGATCTAATAATTGATATTGAGATTATATGCCGATGGCTTATTGTCCTTGTAATGAAAAGTAACTTTGGTTAATGATGTTAACATTTCAATTATGAATGATGTTGCTTGTGAATTAGCCTATTTTGGGTGAATGAGTAATTTGTGACATATACTTTATGGACAGAAATATTGAGACAACTGGCCGTTGCACCTGCAGGAACGTTTATGACATCCCATGCTAAATCCATAGGCATCAACATGGAGCCCCCCCCCCCCCCCCCACTCTTTTGGGGAGGCTTTCCCCAGACTCTTTGAGTGTGTCTGTAGGATTTTCTGCCATTTCATCCAGAAGAGCAATTGTGAGGTCAGCCAGTGATATTGGACATAAAGGCCTGGCTCTCAATCTCCATTCTAGTTCATCCCAAAGGTGTTCAGTGAAGTTGAGGTCAGGGCCAGTCAGGTTCTTCCACACCAAACTCACCCAGCTATGTCTTTATGGACCTTGCTTTGTGCAGTGAGGCACAGTCTTCCCACAAATTTGGAAGCATGGTATTGTCCAAAATGTATTACTGTCCAAATGCTTTAAGAATTCTCTTCACTGGAACTAAGGGACCTAGCCCAGCTCCAGAAAAACTCCATCATCCTTCCTCCACCAAACGTTATATTTGGCACAATCCAATCAGGCAGGAAACATTCTCCTGGCTTCCACCAAACTCAGACTCATCCGTCAGACTGCCAGACAGAGACGTGTGATTTGTCACTCAACAGAACACGTTTTCCACGACTCTAGCGTCCAGTGGCGGTATGCTTTACGCCACTCCCTCCGATGCTTGGCATTGTGCTTAGTGATGTGAGGCCTGCATGCAACTGCTCGGCCTTGGAAGCTCAGAGGAAGTTTGGAACTGCAATTATTGAATTGGTGACTTTTACGCACTATGCACCACAGCACTCAGCACCTCCTCTCTGCTGCTTTACATGGTCTGGCTTTTCATGGCTGAGTTCCTGTTGCTCATAAACACTTCCACAATACAACACAAGTAATGTGCTTGAATTCACTGAGCTGTGAAAATGTTTGTAAATCTAACTGCATGGCTAGGTGCTTGATTTTTTTATACCTTTGGTCTGAGTGAATCACCTGAATTCATGATTCATTCATGATTAAGAGGTGTTTTCCAAAACTTTTGCTCATATAGTGAATGCATATACATGCACAAGCAGATATTAATTGTTTTAAATTGTTTTTGTGATTGTATTTGCACAAACTATGTGCTCAACACTAGAAAACTACTAAAATACAAAATTAAATCATCTGAAAATCATATTCTTTTTTGACCTTGTTACTAGTTATACTGCAGTAATGTCTGTGGGAAAGACATTGGTTGTTTCCTTCAAAATCTAGTATGACTATGGATAATTCTTCTGACAGAACAAAAGAAAAAAAACAGGTGGCATAGCAAGACAGCTCACGCTCAATAAAATGACATATGATTAGACATTAGACAATCATCTGGTCGCAGCTTCTTATTTTCTACACACGCACTGGAATTGTGTGTAATAAATTGAAGTTTTCTTTAATTTTTAAAAAATGAATCAGACAGAAACATCTGCACAGACAATTAAAACAGCCTGGGCTTTCAGACCTATTGTGTTAATTATTGTCATCTGGTGGGAGGATGATTAAAAGAGTACATGACACTGTGTTTGCCTTGCGCTTTATTGAACACTTTCATTTCGAGCTGTTTGCATATTAATACAGGATACATAATCATCTTATTGACATCTGTTTGGCTTAACTTCTCTGTGTATTACTCTAGATCTTGAGCATTTTGACACCTCCTGGTACAAATTTGATCCTCTGTCAAAAATCACCCTCTTTGTCCCAAAAGATAGTATTTTATGCAAGGCCTTTTGTTTAGTTCCAGAAACTGAGCAGTTATGAACATAGATTTGATTTGGCTGAACAACTCAACCCAATCTTTTTGTTTTTATATAAAAAATATACAAATATTGTAATTTAAATAATTTTTGATATTGTCAGCCCACGTTTCAGTAGCCTCCTGGGGGTAATTTTGGAATTATTGCCTTGAGTTTTCTACTTTTGGCTTAGAAATAAAGATTGCTTTGAATATCCACAAAGATGCGAGGTGAGAATACTAGGCTGAACAATACACCATGCCAGTATGCTGAAACAGCCTGGATTACAGTGATACTTCTTCACAAGTTTATCAATTTACATTATGAAAAAAATATCAGGCATGCTTGTATTCCTATAATTGCCATATTAATTAACCTTAACAACGTTCAAAGTCAAATGAGCCTAGATTAATGTATTCACCCATTGGCATTCTTATGGTTCCCTCTTAACCTTTGTGAAGACTTGCTGTAATCATTTTGCATCGATTACAATGATCTGGATAAATGGAATGATTTACCTTTGTCCCCTAAACGACTTCAGTAATTTTTATGATAATGAATTCAATTGGTCACATTAGTTAAATCTTCACTGTAGAGTGAAACTCAGAATCTTGATAACACTTCTGATGGTATTCTTGAAGACCCCTTTAAAGTTACTTTTTTTCTTTGTTACTGACATATGAATGGTTTTTCCAGACTATGTGTCACAATTGTTTATGCTTTTCTTGATTTTAACATAGTGGAGAAAGTTTAGGAGTTCCAACTCTGAGTTTTCCAGAGCTTGGCATCTTCTCTCATTGATCTGTAGCCCTCAACAGGACAACAAGTGTTTACATGCATGGCTGGATGGACGGACGGGTCGGCGACTCAATGTTTATGTTCCATATGGTTTTGCATTGCTTAGTTAAGTTTGGTGTGCAGCACTAAATTAAAAAGTGCTGGTGTTGCCACATATGGTCACAACTGTTATTAACGTCGAGGCTTAAGAAGAATTTTTACACATGCTAACACGGTAAGGATAATTTACACACGGCAGTTGCATGCTTTTCTGATGCAGGAGAGAACCATTAAGGGAAAGAAAAGTGGGAAGAGGGAATGCAAAACTTATAGACACAGACTCACTAGTGAGAATCAGACCCATGATGTCCAAATGCTGCCAGGCCAGTGATACATAAAGAACCACTAAAATAATCTGTAAATGTCTCATATATATTTTTTTTTTTACAAAGTAAAGAAACTGCTAAGAAAACCAAGTGAAATTTTAACAGAAATTTTATAAGCACAAGTATTAAACTCAAGGTTCTCTCTCGCTGTCTCTTTGAAAGGTAGGTGACTGCACCTCTTAACTCAGCCATATGTTGGATATGAGAATCTGTCAGGAGATTCATGCTCCATCAGCTGTCGTTTACGCTGCATTATGTCTGTGGCCAAGGTCAAGCAGAACAGCTAAATACAGTCTCA
Organism: Brevimyrus niger; assembly: GCA_015164015.2. NCBI lineage: Eukaryota > Metazoa > Chordata > Actinopteri > Osteoglossiformes > Mormyridae > Brevimyrus > Brevimyrus niger. The sequence goes on from JAABNY020000001.1 coordinate 37,422,802, forward strand.
GTCCTTCACTGATGATTGGGACTCAACCTTCACTAGATGAATGATTGGAACATGATGTCCTCGTGACCTTATCTCCATCTGGAAGATAGCCTATCTTGCTGTGTTTTCCACATTTGCCTAACAGATTCCAGACATGCATTGAAACATCTTTTCTGACAGGTCTTCATTCCCTTAATTATATATAATATTATATATCTGTTTACCGGGGTGTTTTTTGCTTTTTTTTTGCTCTAAATTTGGGAATTGCCTTCTGGCTTTTTATTTCGACATTAACTGTCAGTGATTATATAATATTCACCATTGATTCTGTTGCTTCAAATCAGCATTTGTTGAAGGCTTTCAGAAAACTATGATGAAATGTGCAATATATACATTTTTCTCTCTCTGAAGATTACTCTCTCTGAAGATTAAATTAGTGAATAAGTTAAATTTTAGCGGCAAGTATTATGTTGATTCTCATAAATTTTTATAAAGGCAAATCTGTCATAAATATTTTCCACTAATAATTTATCTAAACGCATTACTGGATTATTTAAAAGCAATGTATTCATAATAATCAGTCTCAACCAGCAAAACCTTTATCATTTATCTGAAAAATTGCCCCTGCTATTAATATTTTTATCACTGGCAAGCTGAATGTACAAACATGGCCACCTTGTCAGCGTGTTATATACAGATCTTTAATGTTTATGACACTTCAATTAGTCAGGAGTGTAAAGGGATATAATAGCTTCCCTGAGATTTATCAGATTAGAATAAGCCTAATCTCTTTGGCTTTATTGATTGCACTCTCTTGTAACTCAGAAGCTGCTGGTAAAGATTTAGTCATGGACAGGAAGAAACACTTGTTTCTATGGGACCCCTGGTCCTGAATTCAGTTTGCTGATTTTATCTGAGTACTAAACATCATGACGTCTTACTTACAACAGGAAACCACAGTATTTGGTCTTTTACATGGGTTCATTTGTATTCATTAAGAAGGGACAGAAAGGAATACCTTGCAGAGATTTTTTAGGTTATGTGACTTCACTTTAATTCTGTCATTAAATCAAATTTTTTTGAGAATAAATGTAATGGGCAAACATGGGAAAACATCTTAAATAGTTAAATTCATGTGGTCTAAATAACTTTTTCCAGGACAAAAGGAAGTGTAAAGCAGATTGTAAGGGTTGTAAGGGTCCTATTAACAAATGCAGATATGAATAAATGATCAATGAATATGATTAAATGTTGATTTGATATTCTCTATATGCAATGTCTGTTGATATACTCTTTTGTCATAAAAGTGGTACAAATTATAATAAACAAATAAGAAAGCTAGCTTCATGTAATATTTAAAACAACAGATTTATTTTTTCACTGTATCTGTATTTGAGACATTTGCCAAATAACATGACAGCCAGCCGTTCGAAAGAAATTATTTATTGTTCGTACCCGTTTCTGCTCTCCACAATGAAGTGTTTATTTTAAAGATTAAAGCAATGATAAAATTATAATTTTAGCTTGGCATTAGCTCTCCATGTATTCCAGTGGTTAAAAATGTGACAGGAAGAATTTCCGAGGGATTTATGAAGGATCATTAATTATGTACTCTAAGATTAATTATCCAGTTTTGACATTTAAATCAACAGCTTTGACTTCATGTATCCACATATTTTGGGAAACTGATTAAAACGCCTTCAGAGCCATTAGAGGTAATGAATGTAAAGTAATTACAACAGGCATAGCAGGTGTAAATGCAAAGCTGTATGACAGGGGAGGTAATGCACAGTTGATCCCAGCATCCAAAATGATATGAGAAGTAGCTGGTCTGGAACTACGGGGATAATTGCAGTTCCGGTGTTGGATGCTTCTCCATTTTCCTTACAGCCAACGTCTGGGGGCTTCGCTTAGACGTGCCCCGTTCCCAGTGGCTTCAGGAGCAGTTCACATCATTCAGCTCAGCATTTAACCTTGTGTGGAGGGCAAGCTGGGGAGATTTCTGCTTTTCTCTGCAGAGCAGGTCTCACTGGGAGGAGCACCGGGACCTGGTTTCTCAACCGGCCTCCAGCTCGAGATGGAGTGTGAAGACAGAGGAATTCTGCTCTGAGCCCCACTGAAGGGTTCAGGTGTATTCTCTATTGATTTATAGTGTGTGCTCTAAGCATCCCTGCTGACTGCCTTTTTTCTGCAGTTATGGCCAGTCGGATGATCCTTTAGGGCTCTGGTGGGAAGCAGAACTTGTTTGAGAGAAGAGGGAGGGCAACTAAATCATCTTTCTTTGGGTAAAATGCGGGGGTAATTTGCTTGCTTTCAAATTTTGCTTTTGTTCTTCCCGTCACAGCGAGTCTGAAATGATACAATTAGACATGAATAAATAGATCCATCATCTAACCACTTCTGTCAGTCAGTGTGCCCTGGGGTATAGCCTGAATGGGATGCACACACATATTCACACACTGTGGGCAATTTACAGATGCCAGTTAACATGATTGTAAGTCTTGGACTGTGGGAAAAAAACAGAGTGCCTGGGGGAAACTCAATCAGATATACAAGAGCAGAGGTGAAAGTCAAAGCCCCCAACCCTAAAGATGGGAGGTGACAATATTGCCCATTGAGTTACACTACATTGTGTTTCCTAATTTCCTTTATACTATTATTTATTGTTATTATCCATCTGTTTTCTGTAAGCATTTATCCTATTCAGGGTCAGGAGCGTATCCCAAAGGTACTGACAGGGGGCAACCACACACAATTTGGTAACTCCAATTAACCTCAGTGTGTTTTTGGACTTTTGGGAAAAACAGTGTACCTGATGGGAACCCCACAATGACATGGGGACCCCAGGCAAGCTCCACAAGCATTGAGCCACATAGGAGACTTGATCCTTGGTCCCAGAGGTAAGAGGCAACCGTGCTAACCACTGCATCACTATGCCAGCCCCAGTGGTTGCTGGTGTTGTTGGTGATGATGTAGTTTTATTATTATTATTATTATTATTATTATTATTATTATTATTATTATTACTACTACTACTACTAATACTACTAGTACTTCCTTGCCTTACAAATGTAGAGGACATTGTAGGGGGATATTACATGAAACTAGCTAAGAAAGGTAGACTTTCCAGAAAAAGTCAATCTCAACCTAGCTCCATTTCTAAACTTAGCCTCATGACGTTCCATGGACACAGTTCAGCTTTAACTAATCAAGGCTCATTCAAGATACATGCATAGTTTCACTTAGTGCACACACCCGTGATGTTTAAGAGGCCCAAATGTATGGATGAATGACACAGTAGATTGACCAAATCAGTCGGAAAGCGTGTAAAATGAGAGCGGCTTTCCTTCTGCTGCAGAACAAACACTGCTGATGGAGCTGTATGAAAAATACAAAGATGTAATTGTTAAAAAAGGCAATACTGTGGCCATAAACACAGCCAGAGAGTTGGCTTGGCAATGAGTTGCAGACAGATGAAATGCATAAGTTACATAAATGTTATAATTAAGTGCTTAATACAGTGGCACAGTGGTTCATGCTGTCGCCTTTAAACCAAAAGTTGTTGATTATATGTATATACAAATCTCATTCTCCCGCTAACTCAAATATATTACATGACATGAGTAGTAAAGATCACGGAATATCATCCAACGGAACAATCCTTTGGGACAACGCTAAACTAAGTGAGACAGTTCACCTGGTCTGGAGCAGAGCTGCTACCTAAGTTACAATGGTAGCTCTGCGGGGATTCATTTAAGACACGTTGATGGAATGGAATTTCAACTTAAATGAGCGAAATAAGTCAGACTATCCTTTAATCCTGCTTCGTGGAATAACTCCCCCCCCCCCCTTCCCAGGGCCTTCTAGTAGGCTGAAACAGTATGCTGGCAGATCAACAGGGATGAAACACTTCACAAAGTGGATGTAGGAGCCCAGAATTAAATTATCATTTAGGTCAGTTTCTTATGAAAGTATGCAGTGGCAGGGAAGTGACCCACACCCACAGATTTTTTTTTGTTACTGAAGCTGATTTCATTGATGAAAAAAGTACAAAGTAAATTGTTGAACTATTGCTTGTTGCCCCTCGTTTGTCTTTATATTTAGATATCTGTTTGTCTCGTCATTCCCAATGCAGACATTAATTTCTACCTGTCTACCCATGTCCTTCCCTGTACCAGTCTTCCTGTTTTGACCCCTCACGGTTCTATTTGTTTTCCAGCCCCTGTTGTTTTGTTCAGTTTTTGTTTCAATAAATCCTCCCTTTGTTTGCCCCAAACGCCTGCCTTTTATCCTTTGTCCCACATTTCTTGACATAAACTGTGGCTTATAATTACATTATAATGAGTTCAAACTAAAGCAATGGGTTGAGAATCCTAGCAGCCATGTGATGCGCTGGACATTAATAAATGTGAGTACTATAGGACCACCCTCCCTTCAAATGTTTGGAGGCCCATTGATTAAAATAATCCTTCACCAATTTCCCACATTACAAATTAACAACGTGTCACTGCACATATTAAATGCCAAGACACTCATACCATCCAACACCTTTAGGGATTAAACGATGTAGCAAACATGCTCAGATTCTCATTACCCAATTTTGAGGAATGGTATTCAGTGTTATTATCCCAAATAAATCTTAATCAACAGCAAAGGGATTCACAGCAAATGATTTTCACTAAAAGGTTATAATATAAGAGTATACAGCAGCAGCTGAAAACACCTAGGACTGCAGTGAACTGAGCCTCATCACAATAAATCAACACAAATAAACAGACCCAGCTTTCTTTTTTAATTTAATTCCAGAGCCAGATGTTGGTAGCTGTTAATGATACAGTAAAATGCATAATATATCACTAAGAGCAGTGTAAGCATTCATTTATCAAGAACATTCTTATTAATACAGGACAGTGAAACAATAAAAGATTATATATTTATATTTTGCCCAATCTTATCTCAGTAACCAAATATATGCAATTTAACTAGTCAAAGTTGTGAGTTGTTTTAATCTTTTTTTTTCAGGTAGCACACATACGACCTTCACATGCTATTTACTAAAGTCCTACTGATTTGATGAGATGACCTAAACCAGATGTTATTATATTTAATCTGCGAACATAAATCTTGCAGCAGTATCTTATTATAATGATTATGTTTTTACACCAGTATTTAGTGTCCGTTAATTGCCTGGAAAGTCCCGATTGAGAAGACATTCACATATATCCTTCCCACCACAATCCTACAATACCTTTTTTAAACCCAGCATGCAGTCTGTCAGCGGAGCCAGAGGACAGCGCCACTGTTGCATCACAGCTATGACTTTCTGCATACTGATGCTGGTATCTAAAACCTTGCTCTGATCAATTCTTAAATGAGGTTTTGCTGGGGGTCAGAGCCTTGTGAACTGCAAAGGTTCTCATAAAAGCCAACAGAAAACTTTCTGATTTGCCCAGAAGTCTAGTTTTACCTGCAATTACAAAGGGCGATGCATTTGCATTCCCTGCCCCACTTGCACACTGGACTGATTAATAGTGCAACGGATAAATATTTTAGAGAAGTGACACCTGCCCCTTTAGCTTTATGCAGAGAACATGCAGCCAATGACTACTGGTGATCACAGAGAAACTGATCAGAAAAAACATGTTTCTCTGTTTGACTGGCTTTGACTTTTATACAGGTATATTCTGTCTGATGTTGCTGTATCACCTCCAACTGCTTTTATCCACAAAGAGTGACTGCCATCAGGGTTTATTTTTATTATTAAATTTTTTTCTGCACACATCAAAAAGTAAACTGAACATCACAAACTTGAGCAATCACTGTAATGTGTGGAAGGCATGGGCTGTTCCCCATCCCCGTCTAGAGGACCTGCTCGAGTCACCTTCCATCCACCATCAAAAACTTTGAAATATAATATTGAAGCATTCTTATGTTTGCTCATTAAATATGTGTGTTTTGTCTGTGACTTTTTCTGGGCTATGGATGGTAATAAAGACAAATAAAAGAGCTTTATAGCCACCTCGGGACATTCCCATACCACTTTCACTGTAGACAACATTTTTTGGACCTAACCTACTTGTAAAACAAACAATTAACCCTATGCCTCTCCCTCGGAATGTCCTTCCATACACACATTATTTTTATCATTTCTTTTATCTTTTTACCTTTTATTTATTTTGGTTTATATACTTAAATGTAGGCCAGCTTTCTTGGCTACTCAATTGAATTTTTTTCTGGCCTTGTATCCTCTTTAAATTATTTCCAAGGGCTGCTCCTTTTCAATAAGTCCTCAGTCTATTTTCCTAGCCTACCTGCAGTGTGTTCTTGCCTTGGGTACCTGTTGTACTGCATAGACATGTAAGACGTCCTGGCATTATGTTAAATAGCACTCAAGGGTGCTGAGTTCAAAAATTCACTTTCAGTAAAGAAGGAGAAACATATATGGATAAGGACAGCACATTTGATGTATGTGCTAAATTTGTTGTTATACTCATTCAGCCTTGTCATGTGACATATTGAAGTGTCTGTCCCATAGATCTGAGTGTCATGATATTCCATCAAAATATTTTGCTTATACCTGAGGTGGTCACAGTAGATATTCTTATATGGCATATTTGGTCCAATCCAGAATTCAAATATCTTCTCCAAAAGGATTTTGTATAAATAAAAAATGTTCAGAAATATAAAGATTCCTTCAATAACATACCTCCAATATGAGGATGGGCCATTCTGTATGGTTAGATTGTAATAGAGGCGGATTGTTGACTGCTCCAGGGAAGAGTGCTCTTATTGGAAACATGTCCCCAGTCTAATGTCATCCCAGCTGCTATCATTACAAGCCTAAATTATAAAAGAAAGCTTTGGGACACAGCCTTACTTTATGAATAATAAACACCTAATGGGAAAACTCTTACACTTTTGCTAGCAATCAGGTCTTCCTGACACTTAATTTGGAACGCATTAATGCAGAATTATCTGGAAAGCTTTTGCTGCATTAAGCCTAAAGTAAATGGAACCCTCGAAAGAGACACTTTTGCAGCAAGAGTAATTTAGATGCAATCATTTATATAAAAGAATCTATACTAAGTCAGATGTATAGGATAGTGGCAATAATAATAATAATAACAACAATAACAATAGTAATAACAACAGCTGTAATTAAACGTAATCATAATGGTGATATACTCTCATTGATTATTCTTGAATGTTAATGATAAAAGTACACCTTGGGTTCTTTCAAATACCCCACAATCTCCAGATTTAGCTCTCATGGTATGGCATTACAATGTATTCCTGTAAGATCTTGCTGTTTATTTCATTAAATGTAAAGCAAATGTATTGTTATACTGGTGCAGGTCCCATTACTAATTATAGTGAAACAGTAATAACAAGCATATAATGTAACTCTTCTGTGACTCTTCTCATCTACTCAATTAATCCCTTTGAATAGCTAAAGTCATATCTGATTGAGCTTACAAAATAGTAATGTTTGAGAATCAAAATAAACTGATCCTGAGTTGATCTGTTTATACTCTTTGTTTGGCCCCAGTGGTTTTATTTTTGTACAGTACAGGACTGCTAAGCTCCTCTAACCACAACAGAGTGATGCCCTGGGAAAAAATGTCTTTGGAGGAAACTTCTTAGTAAAGAATATATAGGCATATGCTAGCGACAGACTTGACATTGCATTGCTCTTATAAGAGGGGATGCACTGGGTGACTCACATGCGATGTGCTATTTTTCTAAAGCAATAAAGAAGATGCATGAGACTTAAGTGCGTAAAATGTACTTAAACTATGCAATATTTCCTTCCGCATCTCAGTCTTATTCCCCTGTGTCCTTCTCGCCGGAGAGATGTACCCTTGGAAGGAGGGGACACGGAATTGCATCGCGCGCAACCGAGCTGGCAGTTTCAATCTTCCTCGTCTGTGTCTCTTGCATTCCCGAGCACGATCAATGTCCGATTCCCCAGCTGGCTCGCCACACTGACCCCGGGGGCTCTAATTTTAGAGTCATGCATAGGCAGACCCACTAGCAAAGGCTGACACAGAGAGCTTTATTTATCCTCGTTGTCCCTAAACTCCAGGTAACCCAGCTTTGTGTTTTTTATTTCTTTCAGACTAAAACCAAGGGAAGAATTTTATAAACTTTTCTGGCAATGAGGTAATCATTCACCTTTATGATAGTACATTGATTTTCAAGGGAGGGTGTGTTTCTTGATAAGAATAACAATTTAATAGGTTACATGTTTCTTTTTTTGTTGCATCATGGGTTTGTGATTTACACCTATAGCACATGCATACATACATATGTACATACATTATATACATACACACACACACAAACATTAAATTCCTTGTGAAAAATAACATTTCTGAATTGCATTGTAGAAATTCTAGTCAGAATTACCATAGGATACACTGCAGTGTTTTTTTTACTTTTTATTCTCTATGGGATATTTTAAGGCACCGGATATTGGACCCTGCTTTTTTATTTGACACTAGATACTACTTTTCAACATGCAGGTCATATAAAGTTTGGTCTCAAGGTTTATGTCAAAGTGCAGAGTCAGGGAAATGCAATCTAGCAACTGCAGAAAGTGAAGCCATCATGACAGTAATTAAGGGAGACGGCATGTGTTTCAACTATATAAGGGATCTCAAGTCAACTCACAGGCACATCCGCTATAATAAATCACCTAGGGATGATCTGCACACACACAGAAAAGACACACACACACACGCGCACACAGACACACGCACCTTTATAAAATATACAGACACATAGACACATATAATATATCCCTGTTAATCTATGTATATTTCTATATGTATATTTTTCAATCTATAGCTATATCTATCTATAATAATTGCAAAAACTAAAGTAGTTATAACCTTTTTTATGCGTGCCATATGTTTATTTCAGCCACAGACGCTATTCTGGCAAAATAAAAAATAAAAAACATATCTTCATGTATGTTATTGAGAGATGCCGGAGTGAGTGAACAGATGAACAGTTCCTCCCTCAGAAGCAAACCATGCATGGGGAATTTTGTTCCTATTAACGCCCAAAGCGTGAAGAAGCTTTATTCTTCAAAAGTGTAATTGTAAAATAAACCCTATTTTCTTTTCTCTTTTGAGTTGAGCCAAGCTTATAATGAAAGAATTTATTCAGCTGAGACTAGTCAGATGTCCGTTTGGGGAGCTGGCACCACTTATTTCACAGGGAAGCTTTGTTACTGCTGTCGAACCCCAGGTTGTTATTTCAGGTCCTGCTCATTGTGTATTTTTAAATCAGCTGCCCTCAGTGTTCTGCTTATTGCACACGTTAAGCTGTCATTTGTTTCTTGTTATGCCTACAAAAATATATATGTATAAACGCTCTTCGAAAGCATTACAGTTGGGTTAAGAAGTAAAACCGTAACAAGAGCAAAGTCTGTCCACCAACAGCACATAAAAGAGGTTCTGGAGAAAACCATTGGATGAAAAACAAATTGGAACTGCACAATATAGAATATTATAATTCTATATATTATTTTAATATCGCCATGTTAATCATTTAAATATTTAATTAACAATTACAAATTGTACAAAGACATATGAAAGGAAGGTCTCCCCGATCTCAGCATCTTGCAAGTGCTTCTGATGGAAGGCGGCATCCACTCATTCCAGAGACACCTCTACTCATCCAAAGGCTTTTGCCATGTAAGAGCTCGATGGGAGAGCAACAACGCTGGAAAGCAGAGGAGAGGCATGCATCCTAAGACAGATACCTTACAGGCGACCTTCCCAGAAGGCACAAATGCATCATTACAGTGGTCTTACCTAGACCATGGCTGGCATACATGTTTTTTCATCAATTATTGATTGAGTTTTGCAGAAGGCAGTCTGTATGCACATCCCACACAGAATCTTACTTAATTAGATTTAATCACATCATTATTTTACCTTTTCACCATTTTTGGATACCAAATTTCACGCAAGGTTCTTTTTTTATATTCAAGTCGACAAATGACCATATTCCCCTCAGCCCATCAAATCCCATAAAAGGAACACAACCTCTAAGTCAGTGAGATACTCTGACAAATGAGTTGTCACTCAGTCCAAGAATACAGGGATATATGATCACCTTCACCCTGTTCTGCACCCAGACTCGTAAGTTTGGTGCAAGTGATGGAACATTATGCAAGGTGTGATTCTATATTTATCATAAAGTCAGACATTCTTCCAGACATTCTGACAACATTTTGATGTGGAATCCTTTCAAAGCACCGAATGCTAAAAGTCTGGGCAGGTTGAACGCCATTCCATAGTTTCTTGTAAAAACCTATAAGGTGCTTGGGTATATATCAACACAATATTAGCTATCTACTAATATTAGTTACATAAGTTACCACCAGAAGTAATGTGATATTTTTTCTACCTAATGAAACCAACTCGTTGGATGCCAAGACTTGTTGGACCCACCTATCTTATTATCTATTTACTATCCAATTTCTAATGGCATGAGTTACCTTTTGGCATTTCATTTGTCAGTCTTATTTTCAGTAATAACCAATCTTGTGTTTAATAGGAGCTCACAGGTGTATTTTAACCCGGTGATCCCGGGATTCCTGTGACTGCCTAATAAAAGATAAACAGATACAAGATGAGTGGAGGGATGGATAAATAAGCATGTTCTTATCCAGCAGATTTAAGTATACTGCTCATTGCCTCAGCTTTGTTAAACCAGTAGCTAAAGAAGATGGTCACAACTGTTAGGCGTTCCGTCAGTGTCTCACGGGTGGCGATGAGCCCAGAGGAAAAACTCACAAATTTCATGCTGTCACCATGTTCCCCTTTGTTTTCAGAACGGAGACAGCAAAATTTCTATTTATACTAGCGCAGTGTTTCCCAGTCTGGTTCTCGGGGACCCCCAGACAGTCCGCGATTTTGCTTCCTCTCAGCTTACAGTACAGACTGTGTGGTAGTGAGCTGGAAGGAAGAAAAACATGTCTCTGGGTACCTGAGGACCAGGTTGGGAAGCAGTTTTCTACTGCATCACCTTACAGCTGAAATTTCTCACTTGCTTACCAAAATTACAGCTTGTAACCTCCTTGCTTCAGGTTGCTGTGGTCTTCTTGCCTCTTCTTTAATGTTTTACCTTCTTTCTGTGACGTAGCACTAGACAGAGCCATAAAGTCACACTACAGTATCAATAAAATCTATAGTCTTTTCTGTGCCGTCACTTAAGACTTTATTTAAAATTTTTATTACAATTAAATCATTATTTAATTACAATTCAATTATTGCTATCATTATTAGTAATTTTTAGGAATTTTTTAAAATACATGATTACCGTACAATATAATTAAAGAATAGTGTTTCCTTTACAAAGTACGTTCCAGATATATTACAACTTGGACAGTTTTCAGGAAATCTACCTTTATTTTCTCACTGTTCAGGTGCTTCATTTTCATTAGACATTCAAGTCCTTATATATGACACAAAAAATGTCTTAATAAACAAGAAACAAACAAATATACAAACAAACAAAATGATGTAAATGCATGTGTCTGTGGATTAAGTTTATATTGAATTGTGAGGACCAAATGTCCCCCACAATGTCATAAAACCTGCCATTTTCCAGGTCACCACCAAGATCTGTAAATGCAATCAAAAAACTAAAAATGCCAAAAGTCTCATATTTTGTTTAGTTGCTTATGGTTAAGGTTAGGGGTGGGTTAGAGTTTAGTGTTGTCATTTTGGAATGAGAGTTTTCCCCGTATAAATGAATGGAGAGTCCTCTCAAGTATATCATTACAAACCTGTGTGTGTGTGGGTGGGTGGGTGTGTGAGTTTTATAGACTGCTATCCCATCCGGAGTGTCCTTAGCCTTGTTCATCTCAAGCCTTGTGACCTGTGCTGCCTTTGATGGGCTCCGTATCCCCCACTCTCATCAGCCTTGTAATACTGCTGGTACTGAGAGAACAGGGATCTTCTTCAGCCTCTTAGAAGAATATTAGTGAAAATGGAAGGATGCTGTTCCATCTATTTGGGTCTGTTTCCTGTGTACATGGCAGATAATTAATCCAGTCCGGCTTGCTTTGTTTTATATTCTATTAGCTTTCTTATTCAAACTTTGAGGTCACAGATTTAAAGACTCTTAAAGGGTTGAATATTTTAAAGTGTTCTATTGCTGGCAATTCAGGACACAATGAACCCCTCCTAGCTGAATGTTAATTTCCCCCCCCCCCCCCCGAAAAAGCTCCTCAAATGATAAACTTTCTTTTCTTAATTTTGTCATTATCTTTCCATGAAACGTGGCAAGGTGAACAATGCTGTCAAAAAAACTCACGGAGCAAGGTAGTCAATGTCCCCACTTCTGAAATAATTATTTAGCTTTAGAGAAAGATCATTTATTTCCCAAAAGGCGAAAGAACAAAACAACAATAGCCTGAGGCTGCTTGATGGTGTACTTCTCTGAACTGCTCTCGATTGCAATGTGCAATTGTCCAATCCACCAAAAAGCCATAATGTTGATTAAAGCCATCAGGACATCCTAGCTAGTTCATTCTTGCTACTCAGGGCAATAAAATAACTTTATGTTCCTATGAGAACAGTACAGACAGACAGACAGACAGATAGATATTTGATTGCAGCAATGTCCACATAAACTTTATTTATTATTAATTATTACCAAAGCTGTTGTGGCTCAGCCTACAACATTGGGGCTGTTAAATTACACTAATTAAAGTGTGTGCGCACACTGTGGAATTGAAGCAGTGCATCCTTGGTAAAGATAATTATGGAAACATTTTAGCATGTAATGTAGATGTACACACAATGACGACCAGGCAACAATTTTTACTATATTGTGCATTCACACGCACTCAGAAAAAGGTTCGAAAATTTCCTTTCAGCAAAAAGAATCCTCCATCACAGCAATGATAAAAAAAATCTTAATTGTACACTGAATGCAATTTCTACTTCCATGTTCAGCTACAGTATTTATGTTGTGAGAACTATAAAAAAAAAACAAACTGGAGAGGAAATCATATTAATAGAAAAACAGAAATAACATTAAAGTCAATACCCTTTAAATAACTGAGCATTGCTTTATGTAATATTACCTGGATGAAACCGAAACTGAATTGTAAATACTAAAAATTTTATTTTTTGAAAGTTGTGTGGAGGTATTGATTCAACAAGGAATAATAAAGGCTCAGTTGGCTCCAGATAATTAAAGACAAGAATACAGTGGTGCCTCATTACTCATTAGAACTCAAATTTCTTAGTCGAACCAACCAGTTAAAAAAAAAAATTTAAAATGACCTAGCACTCAATCTGAATCTCAGAAGTCGAACCCTGAATGCTGACCTAAGATAACTTGCATGTACGAGGAATTGAGTCACATGGCGCATCTCACAGGAAACAAAGGGTAAGGCTTCAGTTTCAGCCTCACATCCACTGTGATAGCATCATGCATGTTTACACTAGCTGAATACATATATTTAGACAGTAAAAGTACATTTAGACAGTAATAGACAGTAACAACAATTATTATAATTTAATTAAATACATTTTAAAATAAAGATTTCCTATTCATTATTTTTATATCATTAATAATAAACCAGTCATTGTAGTGTCCATCTGCGTTTTGACCTACGGTACCTGTGTTTAAACCCTGTATCTGCGCCTTTGTCTCCATTCTGTCCCCGATTGGCATGACAATATTATTATAATTAAACATATTAATGGTTTATTATGAATATTAAAATAATTATTAAGAAATCTTTATTTTGAAATGCATTTTACTATATAATAATAACTACGGTTACTGTATATCATTGTCTAAATGTATTTTTACTAAGGCTGAGACTGAAGTGTTACCCTTTGTTTCCACTGAGAGACATGTTGCGTACAAGTTATCTTAAGTGGGTGTTCACAGTTTGTGAGCTCTAGGTATTTTTTTTCTCATTGCTTGGTACCACTGTAATTGGTTTTCCAATTTGATCAGAACTCTAACTTTTTAGGATTCGGACCCGAGTTCTGAACGGATTAAGTTTGAGTTCTGAGGTACCACTGTGCGTGGAAAATGTGGAGGTTTTTCCTCTTCAGTTCCTGTGATTTGAGTTTGTTTTGTATGCTTAGAAGTGCTAAACATAGATTAATAATAATACCCTCATCTAGATTTTATTTTTGTTTACATTTTTTTTATATCAGAAACTTCCCACTGCCTCCATAGGAAGCTATATGGTTTCTTGTTCTTAATGTGGGCAGACTAGTAGAGAGTTTGACTCATTCATCTCAGCCTATTCCAAGCAGGCAGACCAAAAGGATCACATACTACAGAAGTTATTGTTAAAGAACAGTTTCAAAATCAACACTACTATCATTTCCAAACACTCTGGAATTGTATTAATACAGCACGTTTTTCTGCTGGAACATACTTTACCCAGTCAAGGTTGGTTGCAAGTGGAATTTTTTTATTTATTTTATTTTATTTTGTGTCTACTTTCACTTTATGCTAAATTTATTTGATAATCCAGAGCAGAACTCTACAGTTTCCCAAGCCCACTAATTAGTCTCTGCCCTTTTTTATGTAGCTAAATAACCTTGTCCTGCCAAAACAGTATTATCTTTGGCCCAATCCTAGGTAAGGTGGATGTTTAATTGTACTACCCTACTCCCTGCGGTAACAGAGAAAATAGAAATAGTTTATTTTATGCTGCTTATGTAACACAATTAAGGATGCAGAATACATCTCTTATAGTGGGAAAAAATAAAAACTGTAATTAGAAAACTAAATCACTAAAACAAAATCATTAATGCATTAAAGCGCACTGTTGGAATCAATTATATTTTTCTCATGAGCCAAAAATCTTCATATGAGACCAGTACAACAGAAATTACTTCCCGAAAACATCACTGTGTAGCATGACAGTCACAGAGGGCCTCACTTGTTTGTTTATATCGACACAGATGTTTGTATGTCAGGTAATGTTAGAGCGGTGTATTAAGATGTAGAAAAGTACCATCCTGTCATCCTGTCCTATATCATAATAGGCATGGCAACCTGTGATCTTGGCGTTCATTCATTCGTTCATTCATTTTTGTTTGATTACTGTTTGTTTTGTGTTTTTGTTGGAAAAAACTGCAGTTCTGAAGAGGACGGCGGCCAGTGTGAGTAACGGTGAGCATCCATACCCAAAACATGCTTTAGCACAATCCGCTACCAGAAAGTATGGTGGCTAGGTCATCAGGATAAGAGCAGCCTTGGAGAGTGAAGGTGCTCTCTCTCTCTCTCTCTCTGTAGCCATCACCTCTGGACCCCAGCCCAAGAGATAGCTTCCCTTTTTCAGTTATTTATCATGTTCTTCCCCTCAAACAGCCAAGGACGGGGATTTTGATTAAGCAGTTACTTAACATATTCAGTCCGTTTCATCGACTCCTCTATGGAAGCTGTCCTCCTTTAATGCTTATACTGCTAAAGGAGTGTCTTCGTGCCAGTGCATGATAACCTTGTGCTGAGATGAATGAACAGCTTCCATTTAAGATGAACATGTATGCAAAACATACCAACATATTACATCACTACAAGAAATCTGTCAATATCAAAATAGAAAAAATATCATGCATAAGCTGGTCAAAAAGTAATAATAATAATAATAATAATAATAATGTCCGATTCAAATTATTTTAACCTTTGTTTCCAGAATAATTGAAATGGTATGCATAGTAGATTTTAATGTATTAT
Source organism: Brevimyrus niger (assembly GCA_015164015.2). Classification (NCBI taxonomy): domain Eukaryota; kingdom Metazoa; phylum Chordata; class Actinopteri; order Osteoglossiformes; family Mormyridae; genus Brevimyrus; species Brevimyrus niger. Next base: position 37,438,519 of record JAABNY020000001.1, read on the forward strand.
TCCATATTTTAAGAGAAAATAAAGATGTTTTACTCTCATGCAATTTATGCAAGGTTATGGAAATTACTTCCTGGTAAATATGATGACAAGCTGCAACAGTATTCAACCTTTAATTCTGCAAACAATATGCTGTATCAAGTTTTGAATTAAAGCCAGAACTGTCAGTGGAACAAATTTAATTAATATTCTGTTCTCCTCTAGTGTCAAGATTTTATTATCCTTTGGGTAAGTTGCGACTGTGTAAAAGACAGAGGAGAGGGGTTATAGGCTGCATTTTAAGGGTTTATGATTTCAATTTTAGGCAGGGGTAACTAAGGCATTGTAATATAAAAGTTATCAACACAAAGAGTGTTCAAATAGTTTGTTCTCCATTGCTGTCTGTTCCTGTCCAGGCATATTTGTTTTAGTACTCATTCTTTTGCCATTTATTTCTTTCATGTTGTCTGTTTCTGCACAACTGCATGACTGCCTGGAGACTACATTTCCATAGTCAAATTGTTTTACTAGGTGATTTCAATGTTGCAATTATACCACATCATAATCAATCAACAGTTTGCCTGCTGCTGGTGTTCTGTGAAGAGTACTGGCTTGTTCCATCAGTTCCCTTAAAACCCAGCCTCAAGCGTGCTCTTCAATAAATATTGGATTTCTTATCATTGTGAAACTTTTTCTTATAATTTTCCATTTTGTCTGAAATTCCACCTATGCTAGTTCCTCTTAATCAGTTATGAAGATGGACTACTTGTTCTCAAACTGCAGTTGTATATTTCAATTTCACATTATGTCTGCTCTCCCTGTCTGCTGCTGTCAGATCCATGGTTGCATTAATAAGAGACATAAAGACATGTTTAATAAGTTGTTGTTGTTATTATTTATATTATTATTTATTAAAAAAATATTTTGCGGTTGTTGTTCCATAAACCCATAGACACAGGCTGTGGAGACTCAAATTATATTATTTATTTATATTTTAGAAAATTGACAGACCCTGTTTATTTCACATATGGAAATAGTATACAATGTTAAATACTCATAACCATTGCAATGGAGATGTCACACATCATGAAGGGAAACTTCAAGTAATCATTTTAGTTTCTAAACATACCTATTATTCTGCTGTCATGTTCCATGACGGAATCTCTCCATCAAGATCCAGCACTTTAGGTATCCTTCTTTGATCTTCTTGTTGTTTTTTGTATTAGGAACTTGCCTTGATTGTCACAAAGCAAGATTAAGTGCTTTATTAACAGGGAATTATAGTGCTGGACAACTTTAATGGAATCAGGGAGATCTATGTTGTTTTTTTCAGACTGACAGATACAAAAAGTCAAATCAATCTCAGGATATACCATTGCCTTGGTGGATTTTGGTCATTTAATACTTCACAGATGCTTTCCTACGAGGTAAGCCATGGCCTGCTGCTGCTCACTACATCCCTGATGGATAACTATGTCTTGCAAAAATGGATGCTTCAAGTAAAATGGCTCAAAAAATACAGTTTAGAAAAGCGGATCAGATGAAATAGGCTGTATAATGGCCAATCCATCATATTGGCTAACCAAAGCTGGCAAGAGGCACCGGGAGTTCAGATGTTTTTTTTTTTTGTTGTTGGTGCTTAGGTATCGAAGTGTAAAATGACGATCCTTGCAAATAAATAGTTGAATCAAAAAATAAAAACAAGGTTTTGGAAATGAAAATTTGAATATATTGCATTCCATTCTTTTCCCTGTATTTTTAAAGTTCTCCATGGTCACGTCAGTAAATGGAAACGTCATTCTTGAGTACAGCTGCATAACTGGAGGCTTTATATCTGGTGAAGGCATATTATTTCCCTAAAACATAAGCAAAATTGCCAACTTTGGTCAGCTGGCTGGCATTTACATGTATGTATATATACCTTGTTAATAGTCTGTAGGGTTCGCAAGCTACCCCAGCACTTGTGGTCTAACTAATTTTAGGCTTATATTGGAATAATGTTGCCATTTGGCAGACCCAGGCATCGCAGCAGCGCGGATGAGATGAAGTGGGATGGTTTCAGACAGATTGGCTCTGTTATTGTAGTTCTTAAAAGGACCGCAAACAAACAACTCTGATCTGCTGTCAGAAAACTTGCAGTTTTAACCCACTTTTGCCTTCAACCATTGACTTCTTTCAAGGGTAGATGAGTTTTGCATTCAGAGAAGCCTTTCTACACTCCATCACTGCACTGAGCTCTTCCTCTGCACTTCAGGCCTTCCCGTTAGCTCTAATGAGTCTGGTCGTTCTCGTCTGACCTCTCTGATTAACGAAGTGTTTTCGGTCACAGAAATGCCATTGACTGGATGCTCCCGTTCATGGCGCCATCCTCTGTAAACGCTGCGGTTTGTGAAAATCCCAGAATGGCGGGTGTTTTTTTAGATGCCAGATCTACTGTGGCTGGCACTAGCGATAACAAGGCCGCTGAGAATCGTAAGCATGCATTAACAAATGATGACGTCACTTTGGTAAACTCAGTAAACTCAGCCTCCACATCCAATTAGACGGCAGCGGCACCTTGTCCCTTGCCTATCGACACACATCACACTGAGGAAATGCTCCATTCGACGGCCGTCTAATTGAGCAGCCCATACAAGGTGAGCTTTTAGGAAGTGAGAGAGTGGTGTGTGACTCTGGGTAGGGAGCTGCCGGTTAAATCACACTCAGCCTTCATGCGGTGCTCCATTGGTACATTAGAACATTCACTGGCCTTACCCTCACTTATCTTGAGATTTTCTTGAGATGTGTTTTGCGATTTCCTTTCTCCCGAGTGTAGTAACACTCAGAAATCATTGAAATATATGTATATTATTGCTAGTCAAACTTTATCACTTTTATTTTTGGGAAAAAGGATTTGCATGTTGTATGTCGTGCCAGATGTTGCGCTCCCATAAATACATCCAGCCGTCCATTCATCTGTCCGTCCGCCCATTTATCCATACTATGGCTGTTTATCTAGACAGGCAGGAGGCAAGTGGTATGATGTGAATATGCAAGAGATAAACATTGAAATGAGCCCAGAAAATCCTAAAAGCTAAAACATTCTTTTTGCCGTTTATTTAAGACCTTCATTTTCAATGTATTGTCTTCTGTACAGACTGATTACCTCCATTGACTGTAAATGTGATTTTCATTTTTATGTAACCAACTATAAACATGCGGGTAAGGCTCTTTTCCTGAAAATACCTTTTAAGGTAATTGAAAAGCACTTTTATGGCATCCGAAACAGAGGGCCTGAAATAGCTTCCTGACATTGAGCTCCTCTTCAGTCATGCCTCTGCACGTGTGCACACCCATGTATGACATTAATCTAATCTTGAATAGTTGTGTACAATGTGCTCCAGCTGGCGGAGATGATTAAACGAGTACACCGTGACTTTGCAGGCGCAGAGGCAACAGCGGAGGCCAACTACTCAGCTTTCATTCAGCTGTTCGCGGTGAGCTTGAGTGCCTGTGAATCGCGGCCCTGACCTCTTTCCGAGTGGGCGACTGGGGAGGCAAACTCTGGTCACATATGACATTAACATGATGTCAGATCGTCAAACACCATAGGGTTGACCAAGCAAAGCTACGTGTTCCAGAGGTTAGAGCGATGAACGGGGCAAATGTTCTGCATAAGTGACATCTAAGAAAAAACAATGTGACGGCAACTTGAACAACATCATGATATGGATTTGTGGGACACATCTGGATTCTTTAAAGACTTTGTGTGCCTAATAACACAGGTCTGCAAAAAAAAAAATTTATTGTCAGCTGCATGAGATATTCTTACTAAATTATATGTTTTACAATGCGCTGATTTCAGAAGTGATGTCCATTTTTTTCTATCACATAAAGGTTTTTTGCAAATTCAAACACAAAAAATTGGTAAAAGCACTCGTTTATTCAAAATTATCAAACATAGTATTTTTTT
>JAABNY020000001.1:37474182-37500141 GCA_015164015.2 Brevimyrus niger
GCACACAAACACTCAAATATACTAATAGGTAATTCAAATCAACCGCTTCAACAGGCGCACAACACAACAAGTGCACACAGCGTCTACACCACTCCCGCACAGCACAACAATCCCAGCAGCCTCTACAGCAATCCCAGAAGGATTAGTCGGTATGAGTATAGCTATCAGTCACAGCAAGGATCCTTCATCACATAACTAACCAAACAAAATACAAAAATTCTGACAACTTTAGATTTTTTTTGAGAGTCAGAGATTTTTGGTCCCTTGTGGGGCCCAAAAAAAATGTCCCAACAAGGTCAAAATAATGGGTTCTTGTTGCGTTATAAATTGGCAGAAGAAAGTTAATTTTTAGTTCTAAACGTATCTATGGAAAAACACTTTTTGTCTTTCCCATGACATAATTCCTCTCTCCTACAGCGTTCATTACAATTACATGCACATTATGCAAATGAGGCAATGCGACTTTTGGGACAGCCAATAGCGACTTTCCTTGCAGAAGAGTTGGCAACAGTGGGGACATAGGAGGAGAAAGAAATGGCCGGGAAAAAAAAGTCATGTTTTATAACACAAGTAGTGTTATAACCCAAAACCTTTGCATTATAACCCAAAACTTTTCTGTAGTAATGCAATACTAAAATCAGGTGACTAGCATACTTCAATTCAAATGCAACTTCCAAAGCCGCTGTTTGATGGTTGATCCCTGCTTCGCTTATTAATCTAATTTAACAAACAACTTTAAAATTCAGTGTGGTAAGATTTGATTGTTTCATTCATAATTAGTAATTTGTAAAATGAGCCTTGGTAAAGTTTCAGTAACATTGCTAATTAATGCTAATCTATTGAGGTTGATTTAAGCCTAAACAATTGGTTGTTTTTTGTTGTTGTTTCATGTTTATAATAAATTAATATAATTAATATAAATCAAATGCACGTCTTCTTTTCTTACATGAAGTCTATTTCTTCTGCATTTTGCATACATTGATTGGTAACCATGAAGCTGCACAGAGTGCAAAAGCTGCTCATGAATAAAGTTAATTACATCACCCAAGTCGGAGTGAATATTCCGTTAGAATAATCCCCTCTCACATAAAATCCTCTTAATCTGCCTCAGATTTATGTGAACACAGATCCAAGAACAAACTTGTCCATATATTTGTAGAACAAGATCAAAGTAAAATTAGAATAAACGCCCCATGTTTTCTTTTCAATTATGTTCTTTACACTGACTGATTACTCATATTTCCAGTTCAAAGTCAGTTTTGCCTTATGTCACAAAAGTTTTGAGTTGTAACGCAAAGGTTTTGGGTTATATCGCAAAAGGTTTGGGTCATAATGCAAAGGTTTTGGGTTATAATGCAAAAGTTTTGGGTTATAACAATGGTTTTTGGTTGTAATGTAAAACATTACGTTTTTTTTTCTTCTGCCATTTCTTTTCTCCTCCTTTGTCCCCTTAGTGGCTTCATATGGAACAGTCTAGTGATAGCCGATTTGTGAATGAATCATTCTTTTTAACTCGTTTTTTTTTTTTGTGGACGGGTTAAACCAATTCGTAAGTGTGAACGAATCAGTTTTTTAATTTATTTTAAAACGTTTTTAAAATTGATCTTTGGCTATTCAACAACTAAAAGCATCGTCGAGTATCTGGTCTCAAGCTCACTGACTCCGAAAAACCCGAGAGCCTGTTCAATGAACGAATCGAAGTTACGGGTTTTCAGACACTCGGTGAATCAAAAGAGGCTGTTCGATGAACTAATTGAAACTTACAGGTTTTCGGACACTCGGTCAGTGAATCAAACGAACGGTTTGTGAACCGATCCCAAGAGCCCTCGTGACATTTTCAGCGGAAATGCAGTTACGCTGATAAATATGGTAAAATAAATGCATCTATTTATGATTGATGAAAGCAGTATAGTTATTATATATATATAATTTCTCACACATATCTTTTCCTGTATTAAAATAAAAGTGCAAATGTGTCCTATTTCTCCAGCAAAATTGCTACAAAGACTAAACTGAATGTAATCAACAATGTAAAGACAAATAATACTTAAACAAAACACATGGTTCAGTCACTTATAGTCGTGCACAATATGCTTGCAAATATTTTAAAAGCAAATTATCAAAAGTATAGGCCTAAATTTTTATATTAACAGAATTATGTAATACTAAACAATAACACAAACCGACTAATAAAACACTTTTAAATCCAAATGCCATCAAATTTTTTACACGTTTTTTCTGCAGAAATTTAAGTTAAGGTCTCCGGTTGCTGAATTAATGTAATGATATATGCTCTCAGCAACTCCTCGAGAGCCCGTTCGATCAAAGTTACGGGTTTTCGTATACTCAGTGAATCAAAAGAACCTGTTCGATGAACTAATTGAATTTATGGGTTTTCGGACACTTAGTAGGTGAATCTAATGAACGGTTCACGAACTGATCCCAAGAGCCCTCACGGCATTTACTGCAGAAATGCAGTTATGCTGTTAAAAGGAATAAAATAAAAGCAGCTTTTCATCATTCATCACAACAGTAAATTATTGCATTTCTGTACAATAAAACTATATGTCGTTCATTAAAGAACAAACTAAGATTTAAAAAAAATCTTTATTAACTTTGACATTTACACAACAACATATGCAAGTTTACTTATGCTCATTGTATGGGTATGTGTAGTCCTGGGTATTGATTCAAATTTCAAGAATCGATAAGATTCCGATTCTCGACATTTAGAATCAATTGTCACAATTCGATGCAATCTGTTCCGATCTTGATTTAGGTCAGTGTTTTTAAAACAGCTTTTTTAGTGTAGTTGTGCAACATATTAATACTAGTATTATATTGACATTCAATGACAAATTTATGAAGTACTGATAGCTAAAGATGGCTGTAATCCTTATTATAGAAACATGAAAAACCCGCTGACAAATCCGTAATCGGTCTTCTCAAAACATCCATTGTCGGAAGTATTAAAGTTTTTAAAATTAGGTTAAATCGGCAAAAAAGTCGCCTTACTTTGCTTTACCTGCATCGGGGGTCTGCAGTACCGCTGTCACTGGAAAATCTGTATTCACATTCTTAATAGCCACATTAGCATGTATTCAAATCGCATTCGCAAGGTAATTTGATTAACAGCGCAACGGTGAAACGCGATCCAGATACATTCCCATCAGCACCATAAAATTTAGTCATCTTCATGTAGCCAAGACTTTGGTGGTCAGATATGTGGGATCAAACCAAATTGCCAGCATTGTTTACTATGTACGTTTCTTTAATGTTTCTGCAAGTGTTCCAAACTGCATTTTGCAACGTCTATACTTTGATGTCAAATTACAAACTTAACATAGCCTACATCTGACATATTTAAAAAGTACAATATGAATATATACTGTAAAAAAATGTATTTGCCCTGAATTAAGTTTATGATATTAAATGAAATGTGTGACCATGCCCCAGTCTTTGAAAGTGTGTTCCCTACCTCTAGACTCCAGAATGAAAGCAAATTGCTTTGCTTTTGTCAAGCTCATCGGCCTGTCTGTCTGTCTGAACTCGAAATGCTGCCAGACCGCAGCTTTTAAAGTTACGGGTAGTGTGCGACGCCATGTTGTTATTACAGTTTTCCCAGGCAAACTTTAACATCACCTACTGTCGCGTCACTGAATTCACGATGCACGTGATTAAAGTTATTAACCCATTAACACCTAAGCCTTAAAATGCCCATCTGGAATTTTTAAAAAAAATATTTTATCTGTAAAAAGGGCAGAAAATGTTAAAGGGTAAAATCGATCTTCATCTGACGTATGAATCGGTCTTTAGAAATTATTAATCGAGAATCGATTAAGAATCAAAGAATCGATTTAATCAACACAACAAAAGGTATGTGGGATTGAAAAAAATGAATCATAGAATCGGTATTATAATTGACCCATTACAATGGACAGTTCAAAATCAGTTAATTGAGCCAAACTTCCCATCACTACAATAGTCGTCAGACAGATGAGGACGTTAAGCAGCCGTTAGATCCTACCCATTATGGACTGCAGTTTTTTGCAAATCCCTATAACGGAAAACCATTAAATACATAATATTACTATGTATTATATTTTAAGTTTGTTGTAGGGATTTTACAGGTTTTAAAACAGCCACAAGCCATGTTTGAAGTATAAGTAATATATTCTAGCGGTTGAGAGCTTGGGAGAAATTCCATCAGTATATTTTCATGTATTTAGTATATGGGAGTGGCCTCTATGATCCAGCGGAGGGCCCCGGCCCGAAAATATGCGTTGGCCCACTGGGCATTGCCCGGCTCGTCAGATGGCCAGCCCCGGTCATATATTATATGTAGCCTATATTGTGAACACGGATTGGTATAGATTACCATAAATCTGATAATGTTACAGGTATGTCCCATCATAACCTGGCAGGTATATCCCAAAAAGGTTTCTGACATACCCTTCCAAGTCAACCTGTATCTTCTTAGAACTGAAATCGTTCTGGCACCTTTTCATTGTCCCCCGCGTAGTGTTATATCTTAAATTATTCTGATTTCCATCGCACATTCAATTTTAACCAGTTTCAATTAATCTGAAAACATAATAATTTGATTCATTTTTAAATTATTTTGATGTACAGTTTGCGGTGATACTTGCATAATAATTTTTTTATCTTGCACACATACTGTATGAGCTGAGAGACAAATCAATTTTATTCATTAATTGCAGCTTTTGCCTGAGAACAATGTGTAAAAATTAGAGCCACAATTTACTTTTACATGCATTTACTTCAGCAGCATAACAAAAGGGACTTTCAATAGTTAACTTTAACATGGTTGATGACAGATCCCATCATGGTATGGTCTGGCTGCCCCATACAGAGTATATACTGTACATTACATTGTGGGGACCAAATATATAAAAATCTGTAACTGCAATCACAAACTAAAAATTCCAGAAGAGTTGTATTTTTTTGGTTGCTTTGTGGCTTATGGAAGGAAGACTTTGCTGTTCACGATTCATATGATGACTGAATACAGTATGTCAAATAATCAGATAAGCCACCTCAAACACAACGTTAAGTAAATGATACCAAGACCAAACAAGAGATAAGAGAAAGATATGCTAACAAACAGTGCTGAACATGGAATAAAAGATTCACAATAATTTACTACCACATTCTCCTTTAAACAGAAAAAAAACAAAAAGACCACGAGTCCTAGGTCCTACGGCTAGGTAGGAGTTAAGGTTGTCATTGCTGGCATTGGGGATTTGCCCATAAGAATGAACGGATAGTCCTCACAAAGATATGAGTACAAGTCTCTTTCTCTCTCTCTCTCTCTCTCTTTCTCTCTGTGTATACATAGTTGATTGTTGTTGTTGGTATGTTTGGATCCCCAATGTCTGTAGCTGTTCACACCAATTAATATTTACCCATTTTGCTCAAATCTTCATTATAATGCTATTTTTGAGAAACGTACTTAGCTTCATACAAAGATGTTATTGCTTCAAAGCCATTTGAAATAAAGATTGCTTTCAAGATGTATATAAGCCTGAGGAACTATAAGACTAATTTTGTGACTTGTGAACATCTTTGGGAATCAAACCAACAACCATGCGGATCTGAGGCTACAGTACATTCCACTTCATTGACAGCTAGTATTTTGTTTTCGTGGTCAAATTTCCCATGGTGTTTTTGAATCTTTTAATATGATGTATAAAAAAATGCTTTGTATGATTATACTATAGGCTTTGTAGTAGTGGCGCCTATTTGAAATATGACAAGGTTAAAGGTCTCAAGAATAGGTGTTGCGCGTATTTAGATGAAGACCACTTGTGGCGACCGGCATTCCTTAAAGAAAGTTTTTAGAGCGGTGCTTTTGAAGTGATGAGATATGAATCTACAATGCTGGCGCTGAAAAATATCAACGGGAAAGAAGGATGCACAGAATTTGGCAGGAAAGGGTCCATTCTTTCTTCGTGCTTTCATTTGTTTTGAAGCCGCAAACTTCATCTGGCTCATTTTCTAGCAACCTTAAAGCGCTTGGCTAGACTGGGGTCATTAATAACAATGCTCTTAAGTGGCGTTTAACCTTATCTCTGCGTGGTTTATGTATGCCGTGTGAAGAATGGCCCACATGTCGGAGCGCTCCCTCAGGTGTCACGATGGGCTAACAAATATCCCTGCTGCTCCTGCATTGCAAAAAATATAAGGAAAAAAAAAAGTCATGCATCAACAGGAAGGCAGAGGCAGTCAGAGATACTGATGAACGCAGTTAAGCTTGGGCGATCATCTGCGGCTGTTAGGGACACTAATGTCGCAGTCTACCAGATGGATATCAACATTCCCTGATTTTCTGTTTAGCTGATTTTTTTTTTTTCATTCTGAATTTCTTGAATGTCCCTGAGCCACCTTAGTTTGGATTAAAAAAAAATTGTTTTTTTTTAATACTCGTTTTAAAGCAAGTGCCGTGTCCCTCTCAAGACCATTAGAGACCAGCATGCATTTTTATATATTTATTTTAACTTATGTCCTTATGTGTATATACCATATGTATATATTCCAAGTAACAGAAGACTATATAAAAGTAAAGGAAAAAAACAGTACAGGGGTACCTCAGTTCTTGAACTCAATTAGAACTCAAATTTTTTTAAAAGTCGAACCGACCTAGTACCGTGAAAGCCAACATAAGGTAACTTGCTTGTGCAGGGAAATGAGTCTCTCAGCAGAAACAAAGGGTAACTCTTTAGTCTCAGCCTCGCATTCACTGTGATAGCATTGTTTGTTGGTGATAGTGCTTTTTTATTGAGAATATTAGCTATACACTGTACTTTATACCATTTTGGTAGCCATTGCACATTGTTTGGATAATTTATTTATCAATGATCATTTATTTTCTTAATTTACAAATTTGTCGTGCCCGGCTCATACTATCCTCCTGTGTGCTACGCCCTCGTGTGATACCTCATGTGATTCTGACACCTCATCTCTATAAGGCTTTGAAATGGAGGTTAAAGGTCTCACTAAGTGGTGCACAGGTCATTTTTTTACAGATTAATGTAAAGAAAACAAAAGAAATGTTGCTAGATTTTAGTAAGAAAGGTGTAGGGGTTTCTCGGTCTGAGAATATTGGGGAACAGATTGAGGGGGTCTCATCTTATAAATATTTGGGAATTGAAACAGACAATAAATTGTGTTTTAATTATTGTGCACCGAACAAGTGCAGGAAATTGCAAGAGACAGTGTTTTTTTTTCTTAGGAAACTAAAAGTTTTTAGATTAGATACTGGCATTCTTCAAATATTTTATAAAGCTCTTCTGCAGAGTGTCCTGTCCTTTGGGTTAATTGTTACTTTTGGCAATATGCATGCACAGGATCGTAAGATATTGCAGCGTTTTATCAAATTAGCTGGTAGAGTCATTGGAGTTGACCAGGCATCTGCAGCCCAGCTGTACAATGTGCTGATTATGGAAAAGATTAAACAAATTTTAGACGATTCAACATCCTCTGTTTTCAAAATTTATTAGAAGTAATAGGTCAAATGGCAGAATTCTGCAGAGATTAATCAGAACAACAAGGTATCAAAACTCATTTGTGCCAACAGAAATTAGACTGCACAACAACAGATTAAGTACTTCTGTTATACCTTAATTTTGCCTTTGGCGTGTCTACTTAATTTTATTTATTCACTTGGCTTCTCTGTATTTTTCTTATGTGTTTAATGTGGTATGTTTACTGGTTGTCAGCATTGTGAGATGTGTAATGGTGACCATATGAATTTCCCCCGAGGGGATAATAAAGTGTACCTTGACCTTGATATCCCGATGTTATCAGCTGTTTCTCATTATTTCCAATTAGTCATGTGTATTTAAGACTGTGTTCAAGTATGTTTCCCCAGTGCTGTCATTTAAGTCTGTTCTGTGCTGTGCCTTGTTTGCCAGCAATAAACCCTGTGTTCTTAGATTTCTGTCTGCCTGACCCTGATTCCACGCTCCCTGCTTGCTTGTCCTGTGCGTGGTGTGACAAAATTATCATTTGATAAAGGTGCTTAGATGTGTTTAGTATATGCTCTTCTTGTTTTATCCCGTCTGTTTTGTGTGTGATTGCTTAAACATCATATTTAAGCGTCATTTTTTGGGGCCGGGAACCAATTAATTGGTTTTCCATTATTTCTGATGGGGAAAATTCAATCAGAACTCAAACTGTTTAATATTCGAACCCGAGTTCTGAAAGACTAAGTTCGAGTTCTGAGGTACCACTGTATAATTGCACTTTATCATTGGAGGCACGCTTCTAACAAACTGCGGCCAGACACCCTGGAGCAGGTGTGAAGAAGAAAACTGCATGAGAGATGGCTGTCACTGTCGATTTGATCACCTGTAAATGACATTAATACCTGCCTGCTGCTTCAACTTGACTCTTTCTACTGCACCATATCACGCTTTGTCACCAGAGATCATGTTTCACGTATAAATGTGGGTGGGCAGGAAGTGATGGAACTGACTAAGTGGGCCTTTACAAGAGAACATATTGCCTGCTGTTCAAGTCAACACTTCTCAGATGGAGTCTGCAGTCGCATATGCGATTAAATGTCTCCTTTGGCTTTTGGGTGATACGGTGCATGTGGGTGAATCTCCAGAATAAAACTGGCCGCCCTGCAGGACATCTACATCCAGCAATTTAGGTCCAGGGCATTAAGTATTTTTAGAGATGCTCATGACCCATGCAATAATTTTGTCCAGTGGTGGTACTTAGGTACTGTAGGTAGCTCCAGAAGCTTAAGGCCAGGACTGATTGACTTCATTAAGATCATTCATTAACTCTCCCAATCAAACATAAGGTATAACTGCTATCTGCATTGTAAATATGTAGAGATGGGGTTCTTTGATGCCTATGTAAATATTTATTTATAACTTTTACTTTTTTTTTACTTTTAATTTCACTGCTGGTATATAGTACATACATGCATGTGACAAATAAAATTATTTTATCTTGAATCTGTATATTGAATCCAATGTAACAGTATACATCAAATCAGTCACATATTATTTCAATTGAATTTTCTTTGAAGCTCAAATGATGCAGTAATGCGCTCTTACTTAATACTGTATAATAATTAACCAGTAACTAAGTGTTAGTAACATACAAATCCCATGTTTATCATTAATCAGCCATAATGGTTCATGGATTTCATGCAGTTACTGTATTTGTTCATGAATTGTGCTTCAGTAGTAACTGAGCTACTAAGCTACTTGTCTCCTCAAGTAAAATGTTATTTTTTTATTATTTTTTTTTAAGAAAAACAGCAAATAACACAGGTCTGCAAACAAAAAATAAAATTCAGCTGCATGGGATATTTTTGGTAAGTTTAATGTTTTTAGGGTGCTGAAATCAAAAATTACCTCTATTTTCCTCCATCTCATACAGTTTTTATTTTTGCAAAACAGCGATGAAAAAAAATCTATATTTTATTGCAATTAACTATGCAGAATTTTTCTTATAATTGAAAAAAGGAAACAAAAAAGCTATTCATTCAAGCCATATTTAACACTACAGGTTTATACTTGTCTGTGTTACCTTTTCTTCTTGCCAGTCATATTTGTGGAGATATTAAAACTTACCTGAGCTAATAATTCCCTACATCCAACAGCAGTCAGCTAGCATGTTGATGTCCCATCTTCCTTGGTATTGTCCCTCTATATCATGAACATCCTGGTGAAATCTTTCTGCTCTTCACTGTAGGCACAGTCAATATGGGAGTGTAGGAAATTACCTTTTAAGCTCATCTTGCATCCTTGAGCTTCAAACGCAGCCAACATGCGTTGTACAATGGTTTTGTAGAGAGGATCTTTAGTATCCCTCAAAAACCTGTGCATTACATCCTTAAAAGAGTCCCATCGTACCCCTTCCCCCCCACCCCACTGACCCCCCACTATTCCTTGCATTTTCTATTTGTAATTCTCTTCAGTCTCGCTCTTAGAAATATTACATTAATGTAAGCAATAATTATTGGATATGGTTTTTTGACTCAAGAATAGGATGCCAGATTTCAGTTTAAAAAGAGAAATTTTACGCTTAATGAAACTACAGGCATGAGTTTTGCAAGAAAACCTGATGAATTTGACGGAATTTAAAAAATATTTTTCCCGGTTTCAGTCACTAAAAATCTATAAGAAACAGTCAAAAAATCCTATGTCCAATCCTATTTTTGCTTGCAGACCTTTGTAATGAATAAATGAGATTCTCATTTTGTAATTATAGCAGGAGATGGACAGCTGCTCTCGGTGATACTTAATAGACAGCAAGGGTGTCATAATAAAAATGGCCTCATATGTAATCGGTGTCCCATCAATGTGGCCATTTTCTGGTTTGATCATGTAATCGTACTTCATCTGATTCTCCACTGATGCAGCATCTCACTATATCAGAGAAACATAACCAGATCTGAAAAGCATTCACATTTTATGTGGGCCAGTTAGCGCAAATACTTCCTAAAGGATTTAAACGTCAAAATGATATATAACGTATCTCATGTTTCAGGGTATGGAATTTAGTTTTTGAATTAAATTCTTGTTAGTGATTATTTTAAAAGATTTTTGTGAAGAGATTCGCTCATTGGAAAGTTTATTATTTTGGAAAATGGCAATTTTATGCAATGTACTTGTGGATGGGATAATGTGACATTCATATTAATGCCAGAAATTGGAAAGAATCCTCCACATTTTAACGCATCAATGACTATAGCTTATTCACGGGATCTGATTATTTGCCTTGTGTTCCTATGTTCAAAAAGATGAAATTTAGTCTTACAGGCACAAAACATCTGCGACAGCAAAAAAGAAAGAGGTCTAGCATTTGGAGTGTCAACTGAAAAAGTTGATGGTGTGATTGGCCCGCACTTGTGGTTCTTTGATGACTAACCGTATGTGATTGGCTGTTTTCCACTGATGGGTCATTCATTATTAGGTCTGAAATGGCTTTGGAAACCAGGGCAGAACAGACTGCCCCCCACCCGCAACCCGTGGATGGAACAGGCCTCTTAAATGGAATCATTAACAGGCTACCATGCTATTTTTCTCCAGCACAAAATATTGAGTTGTGCCCAAGTTTCCATACTGACAGCCTAGCGAGAGTTATGGTCAGAGGAAGAGTGGTGGAGTGTGAAAGTCTCCTTTGTTTTAATTTTGCCCAGCCTAATCCCGTACCTCATTACAACACAAATAGTTTTTACTCCCAAAGTACATGATTAGCTGCCAATTTAAAGCTATTATAGGAAGCATTATTCTGTGTGCACTGAATTGTAAATAAAGCAGACATGTTTAGTGAAAAGAGCCATGAAAAAATGAGAGAAACAATTGTACAGTATGGCAAATCAATTAATATGCATGTCATCATATTTATTATATTCAGTTTTGCATATAAACTAAATCAAGCATATGACCCAATTTGAACAAATTTAATAATATAAAGAAGAAGAGAAAAAGAGGAAGCATTTATATACTGCTTTTTGAAATTACTCTGTAGTATAATGAGGAAGAAACTGGATCCAGATGCACAAATACTGTACTTCAGAGTTCATTTCATTAATTGATTATTGTGTCCACAGAACTGATTGAATAGTCCTTGAAAAGTGAGTCTCGCATCCCCATCAAAATATACTAAGTGCAGAATAAGTGACCTCAGAGCCATTCTTTGATACTGTCCCTCAAATTTCACTGATAAAAGAAGTTTTTTTGTATGTTTATGCTCTCTTTTTGCTTTATACCAAAAAGAAACAATTTTATGCCAGTTATTATGATTCTAAACGACTAAAATTTTGTAAAGAAATCCTGGACTTGATCTGTACCTATAGTAGCTATCAAACTGAGGCCAGTGCAGTATTGATGAAAGGCCTGTTTCCGTGGTTACCACTATATCTGCAGACTGAATGGCTCAGCACGGTAATGTGTCATAGTGAAAATACCCCAGATATGTTACAGATTATTCTTTTTGTATGACTTGAAATAATACCTCAGTGAAATTTTGGTGGGGTGCTAAGGCAAAGCCATGTTTTATTTAATAATCACCAAGGGCCCGGAATAATTTAAGAGCTCATAGTTCAGTATAAATTTAGGTGCTGTTAATGTACCTTGGAAACTGTGAATGCGTCATGTATCGTAAGTCATTTGTCCCCCAGGTGTCCCGGGAGACCTTGGTGGAACATGCAGGGGCTGTAATGAAAAAATGAAAATGAAGGAAAGGACATATACATGATGAACTGTACGATGGAGATGCGGACGTAAACATTGACAGCCCACTAAGCAGAGTAGCTAAACAGATCTGGCCTGGTTTCAGAGCATGCAAATTGTCCAGTCAAATCACAGCAATCCCTTGCTGCGGAAGCCAGCGTTCAAATGACAAATCATACCTCATTTTGTTTGCCCCATAAACTATAGCTGTGAATGTTTTTTGTTCCTGATGGAATTCTGGGCCAACAAAAAAAAACCCACATATATTCACACATTCACAAATATCAATTGTATGCCCATGTGGAGCTTTCCAAAAAGTGAGCTTGAACAGCTTTTACCAATCGTTTACATGGGGATGTGAGCGCTCATGCTTGTGGGGTAGCTTACTGAAGCATATGTATTTAAGGATCCTTTATTTGTTTTTTTTTTTTTCCCAGTAAAACAATGAAAGACAAATCAGGTGACTTCTGCATGCAACCAAACAATGCTGGTAACAATGCTGATCCTAAGAATCCTAAGAAGCACGTTCCTCGATGAGCGTGTGCTTGTGTGTGAAGCTGGGAGTGATCATGCGAAGCCCGGTGAATTCGTGATCGCACAATGACACTGGGGAGAAGGAGCATTTGCATTCTGGAACTGATCTAACGTGCCTCCAGCCCGCGGTGGAGGAAAAAACAAGTAGCCTGGGTTCAGACAGGAGCTGAAATCCACTTCCACTTTGGAGGCCACAGGAAAAGTTATGCAGCCCATGGGGGCAGAAAAACCCTGAAGCGCTCAGAGGATGCTAAGCAGCGCCGTCTGTCTGCGGTGCGGCAGCCGGCGGTGACCTTTAAGGTGCTGTGATACCGTGCCATTAGTTATTTGGTGAGAAACAGTTACGATTTCAGACATGATGAAACTGACAACTTTTGGGAAGGGATGATGAGTAAAGGGGGGAAACCAAACCTCCAAATTCGGGATGAGATCCACAAATGGAAAAAGGCTGGACAGGAAGGAGGTCATTGTGTCCGGAGGAATATAGTCAGTGAGGTACCCTGTCAGGCCAGATGTTGAAAACTTCAAACTGAGAAAAATATATATACGGGCTTGATATGGAATGCAAAAAAGCGTCCCGGGCGTCTGATGGTGATGTTCTAGCAAAGCTCGACATAAGTTCATGAGTGGACAGGTACGCCAGTGTTTTGAGAAGCCAAGCTAAAAGGGAGCAGACTGAGAAAAATGACATGCAGTGGCTGAAGGGACCGGCGGCATGTCAAGCCTTAGAAGCAGCTGTGGAAAGTCACGTAGAGCTGCGAAAAACAGAGCAGCAATGCCTTTGTCCGTGTATGAAGAACAAGCCTTAACAAAAGCAATTTTTAGATCTGTACAGCAGTTCTACATAAAACAAAGATTTCTGTTTTTTTTTTTTTAACACAAAACACCCACATTCATATGTTTGTAAAATTTAAAATGCACTTTTTTAAAAATGCCTCTACATTCATTTTGGTCCCTGTACCGCTCAATAATCTGCAGCCATACACAGATATTTATATTGTCAAGAAATATGCAGTTATTGGTGTTATGTGCATCTATTTTTCTAGAATTTTATCAGATTTATAAATGTATACCGTGGTTGAGTTTTTTTTTTTTAGTTCTCAATCTTGCGTGTCCTTCTGAAAATGACAACTGAAGTCAACCGCTATTTATCTGTCCACTTGGTGGTGCAAAAGAACCAAATCCCTCACCCACTCAGACAACACTTGTTTTCTTTCAAATACCATTTTTCACTACTCTTCTGAATCATTAGTATCTACTCGAAATAGAAGTCATGTTAAAACAGAACACACCTATAACTATAATTAAATTAAATAAGTTTAATATACATAGAGGATCCTTGCTGACTAAATTGCTGAAGAAAAACATCATATATTATAACATGTGACGGACTATACATATGATTGTGACACTCTGCATATATCTAGCTCAGCAGTGATTTGTTTATTTGGTGCTAAGCCTCTTATTTAAATATTCACACATACATCAATTTAAAAAAAAAATCAATAAAAAGCATTGCTCATTTGTAATTCATTAGTTTTACATGTTGATATTTTTGTGCCTTTTTATATGGTTTTTGTTCGTGGTCTCTTTAATGTCATGTTATTGTCCTGATCCAAAAATTTGACCCAAACCAAATCATACTAATTGTATTGTACTGCACATCTTCAAACGACTACATTTCATATATCATTTGTATATTTAAAATTTCAATTTTACCTAATATTTGTCAATAAGCAAATATAATTTGAAATACAATTAGTTTCATTGCTCAATGTAAAAAGTCTGGCCAGTGATTCTCAATCAAATTCAAAGTTATGGTATTTAGGCCATTTAGGACATGAATTCCCCTGTTTTAGAGCTACTCGAGTGTGTCTTTGGCTTTGAGTCAGTGACCTGCTAAGGCTAAGTCTCTCTACCACTCTTAAATATCTTGCAGAATGAGACAGTTAACCTCAAGGTTCACCTGCATTTAGATCCATCCAAACTTCCCTTTGATAAGCTCCCTGTTCCAGTTGATGAAAACCATCCAAATGGCACAATACTGTCACCACCATCCTTCAAAGTAATTCTGTGCCAGAAATAGCCAACAAGTTTAGTTTGCTTGAACAGTTCAAGCATTGTTTCAGTAGACCACCACACCCTTCTCAAAGTCCCCTTTGGGTCTTTCCCTTTAATTCCAAATTGGATTTTTCACAGCATTTCTCAGACGACTTCTGTGTTTCCCATTTTCTGCACAGGCCTAAAAAGAAGCTGGGTTATTGTTGACATATGGATGGTTTCCTTCCTTTGCAAGCCATGGTGCTCACTGGGTCCAATTTTCCTTTCTTATTTATCAAGCTACTAACTTTAGGAGGATGGCCTAGTCTAAGCAGATTCTGAATGGTGCCATATATTTTACACTTCTTAATGTTTGACTTGATTGGGCCCCAATGTATATCTAAAGCCTGTGAAATCTTTTTATGCGCCTTCCCTGCTTTATGTCTTTCCACAACCTTTTTCCAGAGCTGTTCTGAAAGCCCCGCCGCCTTTTTGGAAGGTTCTTTTTTTCCTTCCTGAGATCTCGGCCCTAACCATGATGAAGCCTTACAGAGACAGGTGCAGAAGTACGCAGTATTTAATCTGAAATCATGCGAGTGGCTGCTGCAGCACACGGACGGACTCCAAGTCTTCCGGAGAGTTCTAGTGGTAACTGGCTGCTGTGCATATTTTTTAAGGAAAGTTTGAGAAAATGGTGAACGCCTACCTAATGGGGATTTTTTTTTTTTTCCATCCCAACGCACCCCCTACATGCAGTGCAGATTACATTGTGTATATCAGAAGGCAAATAATTGATTTAAATTCATAACGGCTCAAGGGGGGGTGCCTCACACCTCCGTGGTTGTCGGCTAAAATTCAGCCCCCCAGCTGTCTCTGAGCAGAGTTTGCATATTTAATCAATTCGCCTCATGAGTTAACCTAGAAGATATAAAGTTCTGTTTCAGAAGGACAAAAAATGCATGTCCTCTTTTCACCATTTATGATCAGTTCTTGGAAAGGTGTTCAATTAAAATACATTCAGAAAAAAGGAACAAATCTGGAACAAATCTGGGGATCCACTTCTTCAATTGGATTTTAATTTAACTGTACTTTACACCTTCAATAATTATGCATTGTTTGTGACTGCTGCCCCTGTAAATCAGGCACCAACTATTTGGCACTCTGTTAGTTGCCTCATTTTGCTTTGAAAACTCACATATCAAATGGCTGATTGTCATACCTCCTTTATAATTGACACATACTGACATTGGCATTCAGTCTAATAATAATTACCGTTATAGGTGCAATCGTCATTGTGATGTGACTACTTCAAAGGTAAATTCCTATTTCATGCGGTCTTTCTGTTATTTTTTCCATTTGATGAAGTTCAAACTGCTGTATTTATTCAAGTTTATTTTCCTTCTGTGGTGTATAATTGATTAGTTAAGACAGAATATTCTGTTTCTGGAACCCATTTCTGGGGCACAAGGACTGCTGACAACAACCAGTGGGCATTGAAAATGAAGGCCTTTTTTTAAGGGGTAATTACTCTCAAACAGCCATCAAAGAACAAGAAGTGAACCAAAATTTTAACAGATGGGAGTGTGATAGAAGCTACGTGCACAGCCAAAGCATTTGTTCATATAAGTCATGCCCTAAGCATGTCACGGAGTTAGGGACACCCTGGAGACTTTTCACTGAAAAACACTTGTCGTGAGATGCTGACACACCTGTTTGTCGAAACAGGGTGACAGGGAACTAGGATGCTTTTTAGCTATAGCTGCATAAATAACTTAATATTGGCGATGCAGTGAAGGAACCATGTCTGGAAATTAAGGAGCCTGATACTGTATCTATAGCTATTTTAAAGCAGTTACACAAGACAAGAAATTGAAAGTTTCATTGGCTACCATGATTAGGGTAGGGCATGAACTGTTCACGCTATCCAAAATCAGTCATATAGAGTTCATGCATGCTATTTTTCAGTAATTTAGCATTAAGTCAATTTGATATTGTAGTACAGAAACAGTCATAACTTATGTCACATGCATGCAAATTGAAACAATCACTCGAATCCAGCCTCAGACCGGGAAGCTTGGTATATTTCCTTGAGAAAGTAAATAAGCAAACAAATGTACAGACACATAATGGCATATTTCATCATATTTGTTATTGTTAGCATCATTCTATGAAATGCACATATTCTGCCCCAGCCATTTCACAGTATATTGTGAAGGCTAGGAAAACAACAATGCAATACTGCATGTATATTGTAAGACCATACAGGCTAGTATAGGTTGGGAATGATAACATGTCAGTCTGATAACTTATCTGTGTAGATAGTGGTGTTATTTTGGCCAGTGAGAGCAATTTCTGCTCAACAGGCATTCCAGAACTTGACGTAAACAACGCTAACCTGTTACACGATGGCTCAATGGAAAACACGTTGGCCTTACACCCCCATGACTGTGTGCTTGATTCCTGCCCCTGGCTCTGTGTATGGACTTTGAATATTCCCGTGCTGTTTAAACAGGTCTCCTCCTGCACTCCGAAAACATGTGGTAAGTTCAGGGGTGAGCAATCTTATCCACAAAGGGCCAGTGTGTATGTGGGTTATCACTGCAACTCCCTAATTAGATTACTGCTTAGCTGAAGAGTCCTCACACTGGTGTTTGAACAGCTGACCTAAAAGTTACCCCAAAAACCTGCATATACACTGGCCCTTTGCGGATAAGATTGCCCACCCCTGGATTAGGTGAACTGGCATCTCTAAATGCCAAGAGTGTGTGGCCTACAATGAACTGGCATCTTGTCCAAGGAGTTCCCCTGCCTTGTGCCCTACCGATGCTGCCTGGGATAGGTTCCAGGACCATAGCAATATTTAACTTGGATGTATCAGAATGTGATTTGATTATTTTAAATTTTCTTTCAGGTTGATATAAGTTAAAAATCAGTCAAATATACACAAATATGCATATATATCTCATATAAGTCTGTATTACATAACCAACAGAAATTCCCAGCAGAAGGTCTTACATAAAATTGTTTTTGATGAATCCTTCTTGGCACCTTCAAAAAAAGAGGTGGGAGGGTACCGCCGTACATGGGTGGGGATGTTTTTTTTTTCTCTAAATCAATCTTTTAACATCAGTTAAAGACAGAAATATAACACTGAAAAAAGTAAGAAATTGTCTCAATTCAAATTGCTGTCAGAGGCTGATCTTTTATTTCCCTGGGTTTTAACTGACAGAACAATAATTACAGTTCCTATTATGTGTGCTTATCTTGTACCTGCAGGAATGTCTGAGGTATGAAAGTCGCCGCTGGGGCATATAAAGACGACTTTCAACAAATACCCTCACGACAGATTTGAGGCAGAACATCTTTCAGATGATTACAAAGCAACTTGTGACCACCTCTTTATTATCACTGAATGGCTAAACCTTGAAAAAATTGTACAGAGCTAATGCGACCTTGCACCGGTAGGGGTGTGTTTCAGTCAAACTACAGTACGAAAGAAGTGCTTTTATGAATATTTTTACTCTATTTGCTTGCTTAGCTGATTTGTTTATCTTGAGTACAGAATAAAGCAAACACTGTGATGAATCTATCGACTTTCCAAATATGCTAACTCAGCAGAGGGTCCTGGTGAGCCGGGAAGCAGGGGAACGTCCCGGTTGGGGCGCCAGTCCATCACAGAGCAGATAAACGCACACCATGTGCAATTTGCACCAAATCACCTAATCATGTTTTCAGACTGTGGGAGGAGACATGTGAAAACACACAGTGAGTAGAGTTGGGCCGATAAGCTAAACCCTGCAGATATACTGCAGCAGTCCTATCATCTGAGCTACTGTGCCATATAGCTTTAGCCATACTGTCGAGTATTAGCTGCTGCTTTGTCTGCTATGTAGTTTCATTGTTGGGGTCTGTAGCGACCCAAATGTTCACATGTCCCCTTGTTGGAGGTTTTCAGCAACTGTTATACACTTGATAAGTAAACGTACTATTGTTTCTTTCAGGATAGGCCTCTGTGTTTCCTTATATTCGTTTAAGCCTCTGACACACTGAATAAGCAAATGAAAATGTTATGATAAAGGGCAGATAGACTGAAACCAGCTCCATCAAGGTATTTTTTTTTTAACTTCCTGCGAGACGAAAATATATATCAGGGGTTACATTGGCGTTCTAATGAGGTACAAGGGCAACAACTCGTGGTACCTTACATGACAAGCCATACACCAGCATGCTTCCTATGCTTTTCTGTACCACACTGTCACTCTAATGATGAAAAATCAGTATACGATAAGTTTACAAAGCATGGTCATGGTACTGCTTAATGGATTATTTACTATATGCACACGGTCATTATTTCACTGTGAAGGAAGACAATCCTCCTTTTTTTGTGGGGCATAATATCAATTAAACACACACCCCCACACAATCAAAAAAGTGATATCCTAGTAGTGTTTTTCATTTCACTCTAAGCTGAATTGATTTAAAGTGTTTCCAGCAAAAATACCTTTATTATTTCAATCAATATGTTTTACAATGTGCATGGTGTAATAAGAGTTTGCTTCATGGTAGTAGAAAGTCCTGGCTGATAGAATTCAATTCATTTTGATTGATGTCTTTAATATGCCTAGCTTTAGCAATAATACAACCCATTCTTTTGTCTTACTAATGCCTGACATTAATAACGCTGATTGAAATATTACATAGATTTGATAACATCTCCGCTGCCATTTACTTAAATTACTTATTTGGAGTACTGTCCTTTTGTTTAACGTGTCAACATTAGTTTTATTTCATCACACGATCAAAGCAACAGGTACCCTGATGGTTAAGGATGCAGTCATGTGACCAATAGTTTGTCAGTTTAAATTTTGATAATGGAGTGTAATTTTGGACCCGTCAGTAAGCTACTATTGCAAAATCTTATGAAAGTCTCTTTTGTTTTGCAAAGACCTGTTATTCAGATTAGAAAGTCCACAAATTGACATAGAAACATAACAGGCCTGGGTGGAATGAAAGCCTTGAATGAAAATGTATGTATGTTGCAGGGTAACTTAATACTTAAAAACACCATGAATAAACTAATTAATACAAATAACTCTCCAAGTACTAATAAACAGCAATTTGAAGCGTAATTAGCAAATTACATGCAATTATAATCCTTATTGATTTTCAAATTAAATTTCCCAACATTCCATACTTTACTGTCAATGTGCACATCTCGATTCAGTAACTTGTGTCACCACTTATAGCAGCAATAATCTGAACAAAACCCTTCTGTAGGATCTAATTAGACACTTTTTTAAATTCCAGGATTCAAATACACTGTAGCTCAGTTCAGCTTTTCAACCATCCGTGTTTTTACCAGCCTTTGCAGTCTTATGCAGGGTCATCAAAGTCCAAGCCATCACAAGGCACATGCACATCCTGTTTTGGGACTGTGGAGATAGACCCCACAGCGACATGGGGGGAACATTCAAACACATTTAGCCGGGGTGGAGACTTGAACCCAGGTCTACAGGGAGAACTTGCAATCTTCACACATGTAGAACCAAGGGGAGACTCAAACACACATTTCCACAGAAGTGTAGTGACCACGATAGCTACACTACCACTGTGCCGGTGTCTATTATGGGTAAAATGGTTTATAGATTGTCTGCCCAGAAAACATTGTTCTACATGTTTTATTTCACTTCCAGTTTTCAAACATTTGCCCATATTGTTCAAGAGCAAGGATTTCTTCCTGTCTACCCATCCATGAAAACCTTCCTATTCAGGAGGAATAGATTTTGATGTAACTATGGTTGAGTTACTTCAAAAATGGAGCATAAGAAATGTGACTAATCACCTTTAGCTACTTTTGGATTACAGTGATGATAACTATAGACAAGGGTAAAGAAATGTCAAAAAGATCACTTTTAATAAGGCAACAAAACATGTGTTGTTAAAACATAGATACATACATACAGACACACACACACACACACATTATTATGAAATGCCGTCAGGCCATGAGACAAAACACGTTTTCCCCCTTGGTGTTTTTTCCTCTCTAGACACAGAAAAGGAAAAGTAACACTACTCATACAATGGAATACAGTGTGGCCTAATAATAATATTAATAATACCAATGAGCAAATGATCTTATCCTATATGAGGGTTTGAGAACAGACGGTATCATATTTTTTGTCAATATCATTTGGAGCTCTACAAATAAAACTGAATTTGTGTGATTTGGGATATACAGTACAAACATAACTGAACTAGTACAATATTGTATGAATTTGTGGAATTATTATTCATATAGCCAATGAACCTGTCTAGCTCTGACTAAAGTGCATACTTTTGCTAACAGTGGATATTAATACCTGGATCTCTGTAGCTAATGTCAGTGGTTGGTCTAATAGTCCATCCATCCATTTTATGAAGCTTCTCCAGGGATTGGGTTTGCCCCATTCAGGGTCACAGAATGCTGCCAGAGACTTGAACCTAGGACCCAAAGGAGTGAGGCAACAATTTTAACCACTGTAGGTCTGATAGTCTTACTTATAATGCTTCTTTAAAGTTAATGTCAAACACTTTGATGTTGCTGGTATTCTTACAGCTCCTCCTTAAAAACAAAATAACTGCAAAATTTCCATGAACCAAACAGATTTTTTTTAAGGGTATCGATTTCGTACAGCAGCGTCGCTCTTGTCAAATGGAGTATGGTAATAATAATAAAAAATATTAGGAAGAAGAAGAAAGATCAGAGCCATTGAGAAGGGTACATCTGAAGCCAACTGCAAATAGGAGGAATTCCTATGCTTTTCTGTATCAGTGTGACATCAGCTTCACAGTCTTTATAAACATATTAGAAAACCATCCTTAATTTTTCAGGATTATTATAATGTAATGTAGAAGTAATCCTGATCTAGTACAAAAGTTAATGTTACGTGATTACGTTTCTTTTCCCCAGTAACTGTAACAGAAGAGCTACTTATTTTTTTATCCAGAGTCTGTAAAACAGTTACTTGATGTCTGACCCTCCATGTGAAGTACTATTTCACTGGTATTTCTAAGTAGGATAATGACACACCCTGCATATCATATTTGTGGCAGATATCAACCACAGTCCAGACTGAACTCAGATTTATCCAGCACTGGATAGTGATTTTTGCACTTTCAGTTTCACAGTGGACACCCTGACAACAAATCTGAGCAATAGAATTGTTACGATCCCCAGTCCAGGGTTGGGGTTCGCCAGAAAGGTAAGGGAAAGGGAGAGGGGAAGACGAGACAAGCGGGGTATAAGGGAAAGGGAGTGGGGAAGACGGGACAAGCGGGAATAAGGGAAAGGGAGAGGGGAAGAACAAGCGGGGAATAAAGGAAAGGGAGTGGGGAAGACGGGACAAGCGGGGAATAAGGGAAAGGGAACATGGGAAACAAAGGGATCTTTTTTATGTTTTTTCTTATTCCACAGACACTTTCACAAACACCAGGTGTGACAGATTTCGGGAGTGACCCAGGCCAAAACAACAAACAAAACAGCTACCAAACACGTCCCAAAACTAATCTACCAATAAGTGTAACAAAAGAAAACAAAATAACAATACTAACCTCTGACTTCCTACACTACGGAAGAGGATTAGGGCCACCATGAAAATATTATTGGAATTCTGACTTTATTGTCAGAATTCTGAGATTAAAGTCAGAATTCAAACAATATTTTCATGGTGGCCCTAATCCTCTTCTATACTACCCAAATATATAATATACCATGTCATGCAAGAAACAAAAAGGCAGTCACTCCTTACACACCTGGTACAAATACACACAGCAAGCACACAAAAACACAAGCAACGGTACCGAAGGGAGAAGGCAAAGACAAAGTGAGAAATCAAAGCAACCTGAAAACAAATCAAACCAAAGCGAAAGTACCAAAGGGCGAAGCGAGAAATCAAAATTCGAAAACCAAAACCATCGTACGAAGATAACCAAAAATCAACAAGCAGAGCCCCTGAAGTGTGTGAACTGTGGCCTTTTCTTCACAGGACCCGGAAATGACGAGCGGCACATCGGAGTCCTCGTAGGCGGGGTCTGGTTGTGGAGGTGGAGCCAAGATGCATGGTGGACAAGCTGCTAGCGACAAGGCCTGTGGGCGGAGCCGGCGAACGGCGACGAAGGCGGGAAGTCCGAAGAATCTGCCAGGACCTCCTGCAAACACTTACGGCACGTAACAGAATGCATAGCTGACAGCTTGTATGTACATCTCATAGCTGTGACTGCTATGTTATTTGCCCCCAGTTGTAAATCTTATTAACAGCCACAAGAGGGCAAAAGATCTAGGACCATGGTGCAAACTTCCATCAGAATGACCTCACACTTAACAGGCAGGATATCTTAATGTAATCTTAATAATGTTGTTTCATATTTCAGTGGGATATAAGTTAGAGCAATCCTGATTTACCAATACATTCACTGCATACGTAGTTTATTTGCAAATGTAAATAAGTATGTACATTAAACTAATAGATTACTAGAATACTATGTATGGTTGTGGTGGTAGATTGCATAGTAGTTAAGGAAGAGCAGTTAATGTTACGATTAGGACTGATTCCATTCCATAACAAAAGCATCATAGCATTTTAATAAGAAATACAGTTGTTTGAATTTGCAAAAAAAAATGTATGCAAGTACCTTAAAACATTACTGACAAAAAGCACTGAAATATGACTTTACTTCTCCTTCCCTAGTATCTGATAGGTGGTGCTGCTGTTCAGGTGGCACAGAGATGCTAGGGCTCTGAGAGAATTTAAATTCAAAGAAGAGCAGTTTATTGTCAGGGAAACTGCAAAGATAAATGAATCCAGTAATGTTTGATGCAATCTTTTTATCTATTTAATGTTATGTTAGACCATTTATAGTTTATGAACACATTCTGACAGTGGAAAACATGCGTTGGCATTAATTTAAAATAGACCAATATATTATTGTATAGGATTATCTACAGTATATTTTTCGTCATCTCATGAAGGTCCTGAATCATTGTAAGAATTCCAAGGCTGTTTGGGCGGTTTCATGTGAAACTATACAACAATGTATCATTTGAACCACCCAATAAGAGATCATGCTACGTGTCCAGCATCTGGACCTATAGAAAGTCATTCAGTACTACAGAATGGTTAACGTCTGTCGATGGAGGGCAAGTCATAAGGAGCAACTAAACAACTGTTTGGAAGACAATGAATGGATCAAAACTTTCTATAACCTAGTAATTACCGGAACTAAGTATACTGATGATCCATAAAGACGTTTTCCAGTGAAACACTAGACTCGGGTCGAAATAGAGAGAGAAGAAGAAGAAGAGAGAGAGAGAGAGAGAGAGAGAGAACGTGACTAAAATAATTACATGGTTATACATGTCATTGTATTACGCGAAAGTCATTACATAAAACGTTTGGTGCCGAGGACGAAGCGTCTTTATACTTATGACCAGATTAATTTATGCATTCATATAGCTACTGGTCACTACATAAACAACAAATAAATATTAAATATACGACAGATAACCAAGATATGCTAATTCTATACTGGTGTCCTTGTAAAATGCATCTTGTGTGTTTCATAAAACCGAAGTAGTCGAGCAGTGCATGAAATATGGCAACACTAATGACAATGTAGAACCATAAATGTCTCAACGGAGTCTTCGCAAAGGTTCACCTCACATTGAAGTGCAGTGGCAGATAACCATGCGTGTTCCTCATACTCATCACAAAAAATAAATGTTTAAATGTCCTTTACTGAAGAATATTATTTTTTAAAATATGCATTAAAAATTAGAAAAATTCAAAGTCTGAATAATATTAATTTAATTGCCTTCTGTAAGTCTGCGTTATAACCGTACATAAGAAATTATAATATTATTATAAATATATATGTTCGTGTATATATGTTTTAACACTTTTTAAAGTAACGTCCTTTGTAAAATCGCTCATCTGAAGTAACTATTCAACTCTCACGTATTCCCAGAACTGAGCCGTAGGTCCCGCCTATAATGCACAACATTCAAATTCTATTGGTCAAATGGCCGAGTCGACCTGCATCCCCGTTTTGTTCATTGGCTGGCAAGAGATCAGTAACGATCTATAAGGCACCATGAGGTAAACTGAGTTAGTCAGTGAGCGGCGTTGATAGGGGGCTGGAAGGAGGGTTACTGTGTGTTAAATTATAATCTTGGTGCTTTCAACAGTTCTTGTGACAAGAAAAACCTGCTTGCTGTAGCCACTTAAATATCTGCGGAGAGGATCTGAGCATATTTCTTTTCACCGTTTTCACTGGACTTGTTAAGAGCAATGTCACTGCTGTCACAGAGGTGTCCTACCCCGCATCAATGCAGCGTGCGAGACGGCTGATCAGATTCTCTTTCTACCCTTTCAGGATATATATTTTATATATTAACAATTCTTTGCAAAAAAATGTATATATTTATTGAGAAGCATCTGAAGAGTGATTGAAGACTCAGCGAGCGGAGGCAAGCCACTGCATTTTAATCAGAGGGAGATACAGAGAAGCTGCTCATTGATATTTCACAGGCATACTTTCTGAACCAGTTTACTTGTACAGTGACAGGCGTTTCAGGTCGTGGGATTTTAATCCCGAAGAAACTGGAGGTAGACACATTGCAGTTTCAATTTTGGAATTTCTGCTGAAATTTGTTACCGGGTGTTGGAGGGTAAGTTCATATTCTATTTAATTTGTAATGCTATCCCTTTAAATGTGTAAGTATATTTGCGCTCTAATAGACCCAACCGACACAGTCTCATTTTATGTATATATATTACTCCATGTGTGGACGCAACAGTTTACAACAAGCCCCAGGTCGGAAATCATAGCAGAAACTGCAGTCCTCTGAATTTTGTTTTGTATTTCATAGTGCTGCTGTCCTTAAGTAGTCTGGTTGTGTCGATTTGGCAATGCGTAAATTAACCAGACCTGAACGCATTTTTGTGAACTGGACCACTTTCAGACAGGTATGGTCACAGCCAATCAATATATATCGTAATGTGACACTTATTTTACATTTCATTTCACTACAGTTCATTTACAATATTGACCTGTATGATTTAGAGATGCGTA
Organism: Brevimyrus niger; assembly: GCA_015164015.2. Taxonomy (NCBI): domain Eukaryota; kingdom Metazoa; phylum Chordata; class Actinopteri; order Osteoglossiformes; family Mormyridae; genus Brevimyrus; species Brevimyrus niger. The sequence continues at coordinate 37,500,090 of JAABNY020000001.1, forward strand.
ATACATTTACACTACACACATCCACACGTATATATGCAGCCACGCACACACA
>JAABNY020000001.1:37535938-37551160 GCA_015164015.2 Brevimyrus niger
AAAAGTGCACCCTATTATCAAAGCAATAATCCAAAACAGCAATCTACCGTTACCAGAAGAAATAATTCATGTTTAGTCTCTCTGGTGTACTAGACCAAAGTGTGTCTGTGTAGTCATGTCCAGTTCAACAGAAAGAATACAGGACAAAGAAATGTTTTAGTTTTTGTCACTTTGTACCGTTGATTGGGCTGAAACTGGAGACAGATTGTGGAGCACTTAAGTTGATCAAGAAACTTGAGTGCATTCCACACGGACGGAAAAATTCCGCCGATCAATAGCCCCCCTTTGTACTCCGAGGCATCCGTTTATTCTGGTGACCTACCATTTGGTACAAAAGGAATCTCTAACCTCCAGTCTCCGTCAATAGCTTTGTATGCTTCATTGTGTTTTACAAATTGTGATTTCACTTGAATCAGGGAATATTTCCGTCATATAAGTAAGCACTGGTTTTGTTATGCTGTTTTCAACTTTAATAGGCATCCTTCAGAGCATAAACTTTTAACAACTCAGGTATTAACGCATCAGTCTTAGAATGTAATAAGGGACGAAGGAAAACTATTATTTGTTTGTTTGCTTGCTTATTGTTAGGGAGCGAACTTTGTGTTATTTTGGTCCTACTAGGCCTTCATCCTGTTGCTTTTTGCCAGCTGATGAATTTCTCAGTGATGTTGGGAATTTCCTCCTTCTTGTGGGGATGAAAGGCTCTTCCAAAGCCCTGCATTAGAGTTGTTTTTCATGGGTAAAGCCGTTCAGGAACTGGATATCCCCCTTAAGATTATAAGATATAGACATTGTAGAGACTCACTGAGAGGGTTATTATTGGGTTTGGTAACCAGTTGACAAGATTAGCTGTCAAAGCCAGAAGGTCTGTTGATATAAACAAACTAATGAATTGTTAGTTTATGCTTGATTTAGATGGAACGGATACATTTCAGACCAGTAATCCATCCATCCATTTATTCATCCCTCTTTAAATACATTAATCATGTCAGGGTCACACTCAGGAGAGGGTACCAGGGACAGCAGTCAGATAAGCAATTTCAGTCAGAATCTGTAGACTTTTATTATCCCAAAGGAAATTGTTTGGCTATTTTGTTTCATAGCAATGTGACAGCAAGCAAGCAGGGCCCTCCGTAACTGTTCTGTGTAATGGATCTGGTTTCTGGGAGCACCAAGCCTGCCTGCTGCAGCCTGATGTTGGCTGAGTTTCTTCCCGCCCCAGGTGACCAGGTGCAGTGGCAGGCTGTCACAAACGCTTGGGGTCCCATCCAGCTGCCACCAAAATCTGCTCTGAGGGGATGTACCGCCCCATCCCCTAATCAGCTGGGCCTTAGCTACAAGGACACAGGTGCAGGGTGCTCTGTCAGCTACAGCGTTCTGCTCCCATTTTAATCACATTCATCCAGGGATATTAATCATAATGCAAAGAATTACAGTGCAGATGGACGTTCGTGCTGAGTGGGAGGAGCCAACCTGTGGCGAGGGTGACATTTAGCAAAAATCAGGCTGCCCTTCATCCTGAGGTTTCCCACTGAAATGAGAACAAACTCGCTAAACAAGCCCTTCTTGCCAGGATTCACTGTTAAGCAGTATAGGTCGGCTTTCTCGAACAACGGCAAGCTATTTATGTTTTTTTTTTGTTATTATTATTATTTATTTTTATTTTTTTTAAGAAGGCTGCAATTTGTGCAAGTACTCCACCAACAGTCTCATTCTGGAATAGCAGTTCAGCTAATCGGGCTTTCGTTTGGACAAGAACTCTCACAGATGCATGGTGGGTGATGAGTGGTCTACCCCCTGGAGAAAAGTATTAGTAGTGCCCCGTGAATGAGATTATTGTATGTGACTGACTGTTCACTGCAGTGGGGGATGTCAGGGCAATACTTCTGGCTCCTTAAATGTAACCAAGGGATAATTCTTCATTTTTGGCAGACCATCAGACAGGCGTCCCGCCTCTGGATTTCCTCATCACACTTGATTCTTACAAATATATGAATGTGTGCAACTCGTACCTCAGTGCACTGGGTAAAAGCACAATTAGTGATTCAGTCTGAAGTCTTGTTTTCTTCCAAGACCACTTGCCCTAACGACTTTGCAATTTGCTATCGAGGCCCTTCTTTTTAATTTTTAGTATATTTTTGTTGCCAGAAAGAGTTATTCACTTGGATGGTTCACTTTGCACAAAGGACATGGGAGAAAATACAGTGGGTAGGGTATTCAATTAAAATAGAAACTCAGTGTGAGAACGGTTGAGGGGAAGGGGGGGCTGTCTTGGGAGGGAGATTTAGGTGACAAGGTTTGTTTGTGTTGATTTACTCCACCTGTCCCTTGTTCATGAATAGGAGTGTAAACTGATATGCTCTGTTCTTTTTTGGCCCCAGTAAACCCAGCCAGGCCCGGATGCCTGCCATGACGGGAGTCTCAGTATATATCTTCCCCCAGTGCACAAGCCAAGTTAAATTTTTATGTCTCCTTTACACTGTTCCACTGTATTGTGTTGACCTTGTCCCTGCCTAGTCCCTGTAAACCTTTAAAGGAAACACCCCATTCCCTTATAAACCCATTCTTCCATGCACGTCCCAGCCGATGCAATTCTCACTCATGACAATGCTGGGTCCTAGCAGGGCTTCTCCTTATGCCCTGTGCATGCTGCTCGGCATCAAAGTACGACTTCTCATGGCATGTCACAAATGGGATATCACGCTCACTCTTCAAACAAGAGGAGAAATCCAATGTGTAGCAGTCTGCAGGCTAAACCAATCCGGAAACCAGAAATCTCCTGCTTCTCATAGATTTCACTGAAGAGACTAGCTCAAAAATTAGATGCTAATAAAAGATTTGGTGGTGGCCTTAATGCACCTCTCTCTGCATTATGAGAACACAAGAGCTTTAAGAATGCTACATTATCTTTCGGATCGTTACAGAATTGAATAAACCAGCAATCAACCATGTGTTCCCTTGTTCTTTTTGCCAACCTTAGGTACTGGTTTGGTTTCCTCAGTAAGGTGGACTTGTAATATCAAGCGATGTAATACCAAACAATGTAATGGCTGGGATTTGGGGAATGTCTTTATGTTTCAATTTTTTTAAATACAGTACATTGTATGTCTTTAGGGAACCCCTAAGTTTATTGTAATTCCTCCAAAATATCAAGTACAGTTTCTTTTACCTTTGTAAGACGTTTTGTCATGCCAACATTTCATTTATTTTTGGTTATATTTGTTTATAGTCACTCCTGCTACAGTGTGTGATATCACACCACAAATCGGTCCTAACGTGATCGACATATTAGTATCAATACAAGTCTAATACAACAGGGAATCGCTTTTTTTTAAAAAAGAGCTTAAACCAGGGGTACCCAATCTTATCCGCAAAAATCCGGTGTGTATGCAGGGTTTTGGGATAGCCTGTAGGTCAGCTGTTCAAACCCAGGTGTGAGGACTGTTCAGCCAATCAGTCCTCTAATTAGTAATCTAATTAGGGAGTTGCAGCGAAAACCCGCACACACACCAGCCCTTTGCGGATGAGATTGTCCATACCTGGTTTAAACCAAGCCCCAAAGTAAACCAAGACCTCCATCTACTGGTGTCATAAAATGCAGCAAATGGTTCATAATGTGTAATTTCGGTCATCAGTACTCCTGAATCTAATTTTGAGAACGGTTATTAGGCAATTCTCATGAGACTCACAAGACCTATAAGAGATGTTTATCATATAATTAGTAATGTCTCATTATTTCTTATTTTAAATACATTACATTACATTATTGGCCACTGGCTTCACTGGTTTTATTATTTAATTAATTTAATTTGGTGTAAGTTACTTTTTTAGTTTTGGAGTCACATTCCCCTAACCCTAATTTTTAGATATGTGTAGATATTTTAGTCAGTGATTTTATTGAATGCAATTTTTTTCAGGAATACCTTAGTCACATTGTAGCTGGACTGACTGTATATATAAGCTTGAAACTAAACTGTAGGACATATTGCATTCATAATAGTCATTAAACTAGCAAAAGTAAGTTTCAAACACGTATTCTGTATTTTATTGGTGTCAGTCAATAATTTAATTAATAAATTATTTAAAATTGAAAGAAATAATAATAATAATAAATGTTTTATAAGTCCCTGTGTTGCCTGTCCATGCAAAATTTGTGAGTTTCAGTTCAATTTTACAACAATTAAGAATGTTTTTGGTGCTACTTTACAATATTGCTTCATTTTGCCACTTGCAACTGTTAGTAATGCCTTAATAAAAAGAAAACTGTGTTAAAACTTGTTCATAAAACTTTAATGATTTCCAAATGTTTTACAGCCTAATTAATAACCTGATTATAAACCATTTGTAGACCCTTTATAAGGGTTATCTTATTATAAAGTGACACCATATTTCTTTCTGTGGATGTACCCCTGTACTACCAAAGGATGGGCTGCATCACTACTAGTAAGCATTTAATAAGGATAATTACTTGTGCTCCTCTGTTATAATGGGAAGTCTCAGAAAAATGGTTACCCAGCAGGACCATTGAAAACTAGTCTCCATCTCCGCTGACAACAAAATCCACTGTTTCACTCTTTTCAAGGGATTTCTTGCCGAGTTTTGACTTCAGTACTTTGCTAGCTACGTGGCTGCATAGGATCATCCTTCTATTCAAAGCAGCACATTTCAGAATTTTAACCTGTATATAGCTGAATGTTTATAGTGCACCTATTCATCAACAGTATCACTGCATATACCACTTGAACCAGCAGGAGTCCTGTCAAGCTACTGGACTAAGGGCCTTAAATCCTTTAATACTAAGCAATTGGCTGTGCTTTTCTAAGCCTGTTTTATAACATATATATATATGTCCACAAAACAGAAACAAGTGTAATTTCCTAAGCAGCCAAATAATGTGGTGTTAGAAAAGTGGCTCATAAAAATGTCGAGGAAGATTTAATCTTGATGTAAAACCTCCAAAATAAGTGTGATGCATCTAATCTTATTAAGCAGTAAATGATATTTTGTTTAGGACAACATGGGGAATGCAGAGTGTTAATAAAAGCAAATTTCAAGAGGCTGCATTAAATATGTTTCTTTTCTCATTGCCAACCGAAACAGCATGTTAGTGAAAGTTTTGATAATGATCTGTTTTGTTACCATGAGTCGTGCAGTTCATTAAGTATAATCTGCCTGATAACAATATCCACTGTCCTACTATTTCAGTTTTTCATATTTCCACACCTCTGTCATTAAGTAAAAGTGTTATTACACAGGGAGAGTACGATTTAAAGCTAGCAGTGACTTTTTCTCAACTTGCTACCGTAGTACGGTTGCCAATCGCCCTGAATTGTTCGGGACATCCCGAAATGTGGGTGAATTTGATTTGTCCCTTCAGGGGAAGCTCCAGTCCCGTATTCCAATCACAGCCTCATCGGCCCGTAATAGACTACTGTAAGCCTGGCAAAACTCATGCGAACGTTGCTATGAGACACGGTTGTTGGTGTGCGTGTGTGCACTGGCCACTAGTGGCTTGTCTTTTTACACTGTGAAATGTGTTTGTTTATATTTGAAACCTTGCGATTCCCATTATTGTTGGTCAGCTGTTCTACATGCTCACCCGCAAGAAAGTGTCCCTCATTTAAGGTTGAGAAAGTTGGAAACCCTATACTGTAGTGATTATGCTGATCGTACTTTTCATAGAAAAACAAATGGATTATGGAAACTTTGAGGCCAAACTCTGAAAGCGCAAGGCTTTGTGTATTTCTTGTGTGAAAGGACTGATAGTAATCCTTTCCACTTCCATTAAATGTTTCTTCACCTAATCACTTATACCTGAATATGCTGCATTTTAAATAAATAAGATGATTATCTGCCGTGAAGAGGTTTATATACATATATTATTCTCGTCCTGGACTATTGTGACATGCCACCAAAATGAATAAATATACACACTGTGTTTTCTTCTGAATTGAGATTAAAGGGAGACACACTGAAATGCACAAGGAACTTGGCTATAATACATGGATGGTCTGCTTTGGGAGAGCTTCAAAGCCCAGTGACATAAATTTGTGATAGCAACAACACTTCCTTGCCAAATTGAACTGTTGTTGTTTTTCTCCCGTTTAGTTCAAAATGTATCTGGAACTCTCCGCGAACACTGCCATCCCCTTGATCATTGTCATGGAACCACATGGAGTCCGCCAACTGATATTCCACATTCCCTTGAAATTTTATATAATTATTCATTTTTCTTTTTGTTTCATTTGCCTCTCGTCACAAAAGTGAAACACCAGTATTACGTAAAACTAGATAATTTAGACTTGTTTCCCTGTGTCTGTGCCCTTACAACCTTTATTCAAAGGACTGACAATATATGTCTTTGTCTCCACAGAACAAGAAGAGTGCGTTAATTGCACAGATGAATGTAGAGTGCTAGGCCATTCTGACAGATGCTGGATGCCGAAGTTTCCCTCAGGAAATCAAGCAGAGGGCGCCGATTACCGCACCAACCTATTTGTACCAGCAGGAATGGAAACCATGATGGACACAGAGACTTATGAGACTGTCAACCCCAATGGGAAAAAGACATTCTGCACCTTTGGGAAGGAGAGACGGGAGCACACCATCTTAGTAGCTAATGTAAAACCTTATTTAAAAGCCAAGCGTGCCCTCAGCCCCTTGCTGCAGGAGGTCCCCTCCGCCTCTAACAGCCCCACCAAATTGTGCACGTCTCCATGTACATCCAGCACGGGCATCTCAGAGTCCAATGACAGCAAGCTGAGAAACAGCCAGTATGGACCTCCCGATGGCCAGTACTTGTCACCAAATAAACAGTTGAAAGACTCCCCGTATCTGCCGTCTGAGCCCGTGGCCAGGGCCCTGGCGGACGTCCACCCTGGTGTCGGCCAGGAATCTGGGGAGACGGACCACATGCTGGATCCGCTGGAAGACAACAACCCCGAGCTCCACCAGGTGGCCATGGATACGGAGCAGGTGGTCCGGCACATCGACAAGCTTTTACAAGACTGTCGGGGGAATGAGACCACATTGGTGAGGAAGTGAAACGAATGAACCCTCACAAGTACAAACGGTGAATAAAATTATTAATAAAAATTTTAAAAAAAAGGAAACAGGGAAAAAGGAAAACTAAAAGAAGAACTAATGGGGACATTTTAAAGTGAACAAATTTGGGTCAAACGAATAAAATGATGGGACTTAAATTCTCTGGAACAGAGAGAAGAGGCCAGCTGCCTCCCGGCTTCTATATTCCAAGTGCCCACCAGCTCATAAAGATTTCATGTCATTCTGTCCTCTGACAGGATCACCCCTTCACACACAGCAGAAGGCTATGGGACACCCGTGATGATGATGGAAAGAGCGCTAGTTTAATATGACAGCCAGTGCAAAGATGGGGGCATGGTGGACCAACACAATGTAACCAAACAGACAAGGACGTGTGTGACTTGACTTTTCGGAGTTTGTATCAGTGTCATTTGAAGTGCATAATGAGATCATAAATCTGTGAGGGGTTGAGGATTATATGAAAAAAATGTAACCATTTTTCACCTGCCATAAATAATCATGTGTAAACTGTATTTCTCTATATTTATCTGACATATAGAACATTCCAGATTAGTGAAGCAGTGAGAATACACCATAGTTGTTGTGTAAGTGTCCATCCTTCATCAGTTTCCAGTTTTTCATGTATTTGTAAGGTCTGTTGTCTAACCCAACTGTGTTGCAATCACAATCCTATATATTGGACATTTTTGCTCTACTGTGAAAACATACATACGTACATGCATACATACATATTTATATATGTATGTATATTCCGTATTAAAATAATATTTAATATTTATACATTTTTATATAAAAAAACACCTGAAAATAATGTTAAAATCAGTAACTCTTCAGTTAATGGTAAACTATATAGGAGGTACTATTTATTGCAGAGGGGACCATCAGAAATTTTTAAAAAAGGAAAAGTCCCTTCATATTACTGCTATACGCAATATAATTTAATGTTACAATGTATCAGAATCAGTGTGTTTACATCAAATGACATATTTTTATTGATTTCCTGCAATTTGTGTGCATATAAGCCAAATTGTTATGTGTATAAGAGCTATATTGTGTATTTTATTAAATCGATATATGGTTGTATTGCAATATACATGGGCTTACACTGTATTTGGCAACTGTTTCCTTAGTAGTCATCGAACTCTATGAGTTTATTTGTAATATTTATTTGTTTTCTTCCTCATCTGCTCCTTATCCTACAGGATTGGGTAGCAGTGTTTTGGGACAGTCTGGTGGTCTAAGTGAACTCTTATTCACTGCATTATGAGCCAGCTGAGGGGGGGGGGGAAGCAACAATCCAATGAGTAATTCTAGAAAGCTGACATCTTGTTAAAAAGGCAGCTATTTTTTTTTTCTACAAAAAAATCCTGTGTTTGTATAGCTATTTGTTTTCCTTGCAAATAAGGCCATCATACTTTGTCTTAGGTAAACTTCTACTGTGACTGTAGTGAATTTGACCACCGTGTAGTGATACATTATTCACAGAAAACCACCATTATGCTTTTGTAAATGAAACAAAAGTTCCCTCTGACCATTTTATGTATTTTCTCGGGACATTACGGATTTATGATAAATCTTATTCCCTCAATATTAGATTAAACTTGATAACTGAAACTATTTTCCATTTCTTTTACTGTATTTTATTTTCTAAATGAAGCATTTATGTAACAGCTAAACATCATTAATGGATCATGATGTGAAGAAAAATACCGTACGAGAGAAGGGATACTGAGGAATATTTTGCAGCTTTGTACAGGTTATGAAAAAGCTAGCTAAAATTTTCAATGCACAATGGGACAGATGTTGAAAATTATTTTTTTCATGAAAAAGTACAATATTGAATTAGATACACAATAGGGTTATTCTATATATTCTAACCAACGACTACTACTTATATTTTTTTTATTACTCAGTTTGAGCAGTAACTGAAACTCTGAGATAAATTAAAGGATCTGTTTTTATATTACAGTACATACATATGTAAATAGTCATTATCTGTCATTAACTGAAGCATAAAAACATATCCTTTATATCCTTAATAATCACATTTTTAATAAAGAACAGAATAGTCGGCTGAGTTCCTATCCGATGTTTAATTTGACCTCACTTTTAGTCTGCATTCTGAAGATCGATTTGTAACTTTTAGCTATCAAAGTGTATTTGCTTGAAATACATTTGAACAAAACGTGCAGATGATCCTGATGTGAGTCTCATAAAGCCTTTGGTTACTCATGGAAGCTGCCCGAATGTTGTCACCTGGTTTCAAATCCTTCAAACACACAGTGAGAAATTGATCAGTAAGTCATAAGTACTGTGAATTGTATTGTCATCTATGTTCATTGTCGTATGTCTGGAAAAATAAATTAATAGCACTAAACAAAATCTAATAGCTATCTCTCACTAGTAGATTTTTAGCAAAGTAACTTTGGAAAGCACATAAAAGACCTAAACTTTTGCATGTGGGATTGATGTACACTAGTAAGGTGATAATTAATAATACTTTATTGAAATGTACTACAACATAGCGCAGATGTTCATTTTAAGCAGGTCTTTTACATTGTTCTTTGTTTGCTGGGCTCTTAGCGTGAATTGCAGCACTGAGCATATCATTTAAGTTTGGCTTTAGGCTTATAATTTTTTAATTCATGCCATTAGTTGAGATTCCCAGCAAACAAAAGATTAAAGCATGTATTTGCTGATGGGTGAATATATTTAGTTGGTCCTGTCACGCATAGTCGCAATGCAGTTAAGAATACTATATCTCATTTCCATCTAATGAGTGAAAATGTACTACCTCACACCTTGTCAGTGTTTATAAGAAATGACCTTGTTTATTTGAGACATTTTTTTTAATCCACCCATTCTTAGTTAACTATAATCCAGTTAGCATAGTGATGATACAGGTTCCAACAGGAAATCCAAATACAGAGACAGCTACACTAGTTTCAGGCCCACCATGCTGACCCCATTAAATGACAGTGCCATAACATATATTCTACTATTAACCTTCTCTTAAGAAGGCAATTGTACATTTTCCAATCATGTAGAACATGTCGTTGCAATTTTACTGTCTGGGTAAACCTAAACTGAGAAAAGATAAAAAGCATAGAAAGCGTGGTGGGTGCTTCTATAGTGAAAGCAACAAAAGGATAAAATTAAAATGTGCAAATCTACTACCAATTAATTGTCAGTGTCACAGTGGTGGTTTGTTATTTTTGGCCCGCCAAAATGAATCCTGCTATCACTGAGCAGGACACAAAGCTATCTCATTGTTCCGTCATGATTGTCGCTTCATCTCTTTAATGGTGAATAATGTTTAGCATAACTGCAAGCTGGAAGGGGAATGGGAATCCTTGGTGTGCCAGAGAGTAATGAGTCAGTTGTTTATAATTAGGGAGCGCCGGTATGACTCAGCAGTCATCAAACAGCAGGAAGGCATGCAGTTAAACAAGAGAGCCAACATGAAGGTCCGATTTTTAAAAAGTTGCCGACTAAATAATATAAATTGCTGTTTCCTTCAATTTTTATTCCGTCCATACGTTTCTTAACTATATTGATGAGATTCTGGGGCACCTGTCTTCAGCGCTTCATTAAACGTCTGAATTTTTTGCACGTCTTTTTGCATGCGAGACAGAAACATTAATCATTTCTTTTTAGGCAAGATACGGCACATTACACAAAGCTGAGACATAAAGCTGAAATTATGAACAGCGAATTATACAATATACTTTACTGGATCAAATGCACCAGGCTGGTAATTATGCAAGAAGCAGTAACAGCTCAGTAGGGTGCACTGTATTTGCAACCCAAATCCTCATCTTTTCCACCCCCTCATTGCCTGGTCCTTAAAAGTAAGCTAACCAGTCTTTGTCAGGTGTGCAAAATTTGACAGATTCCTAGAACAGAAAATGGAGGATTTAAAACGCAAGCTTCATTTGCTTAACAAACCTTTTTGCATGATTCATGAACATCTTCAGTAAGCGAAGCCAGGAATGTACATACAGGACATACAGTACATACAGGAAGAGGACACAGCAACACAAGTAAGTTTTCCTACACAGTTTTGCCATTCACCATTTGGGTGGTATCTCCTTTGTAACAGCAGCATATGTACTTAATCCAGAGTCACCTCCACAGGGTCCTATTTCTCTTGACAAAATGCATGATTGCCAATGTCTAATTGGCACCATTAATGTAATGATGGAGACGTGAAACTATTAATAATTTTACAGGACCACTGTAAAACCTGTTACAGTTTCAAAGGTTAATGACAGAAATAAGGATTTATGTTAATAATGTTAGATTGGGAGCATGTGCCAGATCATAACATCAGTTCAACATATTTTCCATACTTTATATTGGCACCCTATCTTTACGGCCTTAGCCGTTGTTGTTTTTGCCCCAAGCGTTGTTTTTGAGATGCTCTGAATGTTGATCTGTTTTGGGATTTTAATACTTATCAGGGAAGCAGTAAGGACATGCTGTGAGCTCAAGCTGATACCACTTACAAGAAGAGCTGCACAACCTAAAGCAGAGAGTCATCTGTCCGCTGCTACTTTTTACCTTTTCATACTTATTTTAGGTGGCCAATCAACCCTTTTTCCCAGCAATGTGAAATGTGTTAGGTCCGATAAGTGGCTGTGATAAGCAAATAATGAGCTGAGAGATGCCGTAGATGGGGTTACTCAGAGTAGAGAGAAAATGCTAAATCTAAAGGTCAATATGGACTGCAGACACTTATTATGAAGGAGAATATGAATTCCAACACACGGGTTATTTTATTTGTCAGTGCGCATGGCTGATTGGCGCTGCCAGATCAGTTAATAAATATTTAATCATTATCAGATATTAGAATAATAAGACTTTTAAATGTCACCAATGCTACTCACCTCTTGGGAAAAAAAAATTAAAATGCAATCAACCTGTTTTGTGTAAATTAAACACCAGTCAGCTCTTGATGGGCAGTATGGCCCCCTCTCGTTTGTAAAATGCTTATGTTCTTATGTTCTCTTAATTCCATAACCCCTTAAAACTGGGAATTTATGTGAATCTATTGCTGGAAGTATAATGTGATATATTGTATATAGTATAATAATATTTAGATTCCATTACTTGGGTGAATGTCCTTTTCCCACCAATGAATCAATAAAATTTAGCTACATTAAACATGAGAAAAGAACAAACAAATTGTGCTTCATGTCGCACTGAGGCAATCAAGAGCTGTTATATTCCTTGGAAATATGCATATAAATGTATAAATAGATAATCACGTTCACAAATATGAGATAAGAGTCTGTAGAACATGGTTGACATGTTTGACAATACCTGGGGTTAGCCAGCATTGACGGGTGATCTGATTACCAGAGACATGAGAGAGATTTCATGCACACTAGATCAGTACAGTGGATTAAGCGTCCAATCCTCTATCAAGGTATTGACTGGATGTCTGCTTACTCTTGATTGTCCATGATGTTGGGACTAGATAGCCTTACCTAGGAGACCAAAGAGACCAAAACGTATTGCATTTTCTGTTTTTTTTTTACCTAGTTTGCATGATATAAAAGTAAACATAACTAAGATGTCTTGTGGAGCGAAAAAACCATAAACTATGCCATGATAACCTAGCATAATTAAAAAATAACAAGAGAGAAAATTCTTGTGGCATCATAGCACCATAAGCTGAAGAGAATCATATATATTCAGCAATGGATATACAAAAAAAGTATCTTGATAGACTCACCTTGTAATGCTGAATTTAATAAAATTTATACATTTTTATATTAAAGGAATGGATAGGTTAGAGGCATGTGATTGTAATTACAGTTGTAGTTGTCATTATACTTGATATTACTATTTTCCCGTGGGTACCACACCGAGGAAGATGAAAATGGGCCCAGTACGGAGCCCTGTGGCACACTAGAACATTCACCCCCTATGTTAATTGAAGATTTAAATAACACTACATTAGGAAAAGTGGGTATAGATAATTGATGGATGGATGGATGGATGGATGATGGATGGATGGATAGATGGATGGATGGATGGAGTGATACTATATTATATTTTTCCAAAAAGAGTAAGACCAATGTTAGTATATAATATCAGCAGCTAGATTTCAGTCCCAAATAAAACACAGAACGTTTACCATAACCAGTGAAGAAACATTTTGCCATGTGTCATACGCAACATCTTATACCTCATGAGGAACTATCAGGGAAAAGAATCTAGAAAAATATCAAAAAAAAATTAATAACAATAAAAGTTAAAAGATAGGCCTGTAGCAAGATGGATCATTGGGATCAAGACTGGGTTTCTTGGGTATAGGCATTATAACAGCTATTTTAAGAGACTTGGGAACATATCTGGAAAACAGAGATACATTTAGAGAGATTAATGTTTTGCATGGGCTTACCAATTACAGGCAAAGCTCCTTCGTTAGCATTGTGGGTATAGGATCAAGGGAAAAAAGAATGATTATGAGCTTGGAACCAATTTAGGCATTTTTCTCTGTATGACAAGAGCAAATGATATTTGTTGGGCATGAACTCAACAGTTCAGCATCAACTTAAACAGGACATTGGTCATGCAGTTGCAGAGTTTTGCTCATGGACCTGGTAGCATCCTGTATTTTTATCAAAAATCTCCTACAATACAGCATTATACATGAATGCGATAATGTTTCTATGTGATTCTGAATTAACCTTGAAATTTATTGTTGATCTCATTCTTGAAACTTACTCAAAACACTGACGACCAAGATACAGATAGGCTCTTCTCATATTTTTCCTGAATTATATTCCAAATGAGGTAAAATCTTTAATGCTTTCATCTTTAATACAGCTACATTAAAACACAATGGTCACCATTTCACGAGGGAATATTTTTACATGTAACATTTCTTCTTCTTTTGAGTACCACTAAATTTATTGTATTGCCATAGAGTGGCTGCAAATTCAATAGGCTTTTCATGAATTTTAGTTACATGAGATTTATTATTTATTAATTAAGGTTAAAGGCTTTATTGGATCACATCTATGAAGTTGGCAATGAGTGCTCCCAAAATAAAATTTATCTGAACTCACTTGAGATTCCAGTTGCAGCTGCAATACAACCAGAATGTTATGACAAAAGGTACTTCAAGGAGGACAATACAAACATGATCACTGCTGCAGGTTAACAAAAGGTCTCTGTGAGTTGTTATATAAAGACTTTTTATGATGGTATCAAAACCATAAACATTACTCATGAAAAGAAACCTAAAAGCATTATTATTCCATATAAATGTGAAAACCAATATTAAAACATGCTAGTTGTGATAACCAAGTTAGAAAGTACATTCAGTAAGTACATTCATGAATGAAATCCTCTATTTGCAAGCCTTTGGCATACAAATCTGTGAAGGGAAAATATAATAATAATAATAATAATAATAATAATAATGATGATGAACACATGCATATGTGAAAACAATTAAAAGTGAGATCACTGGAAAACATAAGTAAAGAAAACCTTACATTTCTTTCATAAACAATCTTCAGATATAAACTGAACACTCAATGCTCTACCTCCGCATTTATATCACAGGGAATTCCCAGAGCCACCAGTTCCACAGTAGATCTGCTCCCGCATGGAGATATAGGGCATGTCCAGTGTCCTGGGAAACTGTTTGCAAACAAGCCAAGACAAATTTGCTGTATTCTGAAGGCACTACGGGGGGATAGTTTTACAATTACCGGAAATGTGAATAATTAAAAGATACAGACTTTGAAATTCCATCTCTTTTCAAGAAGCTGGCACTAACAGCACACCTGCTTTCCCGGTGCGCAGTAGAACAATATTCTTACTGACCCATTGTACAAATAAGTAAACTAACCAACAACAGTAGCACTTTCTATGAATGCCATCCATAAGTATCTATGAACACCTTCATAACACATTATAATGCATTCATGAAGCATTATAAACATGGCTGTAAATATTTTATAAAGAGATAACATTTATAGCCATGTTTATTATGCATAATTAATGCTTCATAATGCACCATTATATACTAACCATTATAATGCATTGTGAAGGTAATTAAAATTACTTTTTCATTGGAGCATATGAAGTATTATAATGAACACTGTAGTGCCTTATGACTGTCAGCAGATGATG
>JAABNY020000001.1:37556495-37566790 GCA_015164015.2 Brevimyrus niger
AGTTCCTCACAGAACAAGTTCCTGTTCCACAGAACAAGTTCCTGTTCCACATCCTGATGACATTTCCTTGTACTGTGACTTCTCACTATAAATAAAGAAGCAAGAGTAGCTCGCACTGCAAAATGTGTGACTACCCTTGCAAGTAAAAGAAACAGTTGTTTCCAACAACAGTGTATCATTTAGATGTTTTAATTCACTGGCAAAATCATACAGCGTTCACAATTTCTTCTTGTGACTGCAGCACGGCTTCAGTCTGCACACGGCTGGATTAATTCCCCCGGTTTTTGAGGCACGGGAATGTGTGCAGCCAGCGCCCAAAGCTGTGCTCGGCATAGTGGCACCATCAACGCCCTCGGCACTGGGGGCACCTCTTGTACTATTGTCTGTAAAAATAAATAATTTTGGGCCGATCGGGGGAGTGGCTGTGGGCTCATTCACGTACGTAAAATTTTATTCCTAGTTTTGTCCGTACGCCATGTTTTAGTGTGAATTCTATGCACGTCATTATACATGAGGCCCCAGGTGAGAAATTTCCCATTTTGATGTTCTTGTCGTGATGTGGTTTCTGCTGATGTTGTTTCCACTGCATATTGGTCTTCATGTGAGGTTGAAGCAGATCAAATTTTGACCTTAACTGCCGAGCCATCATAATTTCGGCTGGAGACAATCCTGGGGTTGGCTGTAAAATGACTCTGTCGCTGAATAGCAACTGGGACAATCTGGTATCTAACATTTCACCCTTTCTTTTCTTCATTACCATTTCAAAGGTCTGAATTGCACATTCAGCAAAGCCATTATTGGTCCATGTCTGGCCACCAGACATACAATTGGCTAAACCTTTCATCCTTGAGATACCTGTGGTGGTTTGGTGTAGGAGCTTTAGTAATGTCCTTGAGTAGGAATGAAAACTCCAGCTCCCCCAAAGAACACGCCCATGCTGTACACTCGGTTCCATTCTTCTCTTATAGTATGCTGGAAATTGTCAGTCCACCTCAACTGACCACCAATATCATATCCTTGGCTGTCCAGCACCTGATCTTGTCAATATACACAAGATACACAAGTTAAAACACAGCTGATTACCTTTTGTGGTCTCATGGACAATCATAGGGATGAGAAATCAGTTTAAGGCATCAGCGCTGGCATTGTTCTTGCCTGATTTGTAGATAGCACCCTATTCATAAGCACTCAATAACACTGCTCATCTCTGCACTCTAAGGGAACCCATTTGCAGATTTTTTTCTCATTGAAGAGAGACATTAAAGGCTAATGGCTAAAGGCTATAAAAATTGTAAACTGTCGGGCATGCAGATACTTGTGAAATTTCTGTATGCCAAATGTCACAGCCAGACCCCCTTTATCTAAATGGAAAAAAACGTTTCTTAGCAGGTGTGAGGGATCACAATATGGACCTGATGAGCTTTTCACTGCCATCTTTCATGCGATGCGACAGTAATACACCCAGTACACAGGGTGAGGCATCACATGAAAGCACAAGTTCTTTATCTGCCAAATAGTGCACCAATACCTTTGCTGATTGCATCAGTACCTTGGAGTTCTGGAATGCATCTTCTCATTCCTTGTTCCTTCTTCCACTCCCAGTGTTCATCCTTCCCTAAAAACTAATGCAGTAGAGCCAGCTGTGTATATAGATTTGGTAAAAACTTCCCACAAGAGTTCAATAAGCCTACATATGCTTTTTACTGTGAACCATTTGTGGGTTATGAAGCTTCTATGATGGCCTTCACCTGCTTTTCCATAGGCTGAAGCCCATGTACATTCCCTTTGTGCCCCAGGTATTTCACGTCATCTTGCAGGAAGAGACGCTTGTTTCATTTCAACTGCAAACCTGCATCAGACAACCTCTTTAGTACTTCACCCAGGTTCCATAGATGTTCCTCCAGGTCCACCCCGTTGACAAGGACATTATGCAAGTACACTGCCACCCTTGGAAAACCTTGCAACAAATCCTCTACGATTCTTTGAAAATATCCAGTGCTGATGCTATCTCCAAAGGAAGCCTAATATATGAGAACATTCACTATCAGATTTTTCCTGGACCTTTCGTTCACCATCACTTGCTGGTATGCAGGGCTCATGTCTACTTCTGAAAACTGTATCCCCCCCAGACAGTGTTGTAAAAACATCTTCCAGGGGTAGTATGGGTGCAGTTCTATTCACTGTCAGCTTGTAGTATCTGCAGTTTTATGGGCACGTGTTTCAAAATGGGTACCAATGGAATTGCCCATTCAGAGTACTTCACTGTAACCGTAATGTCTTTCTTTTTTAATCTGTCTATTTCCTGGTCTATACATGAATATACATGAATTTTAGCTTGGATCCCAGCACTTTTTTGAAAACCTCTTCATTGCTGCCTGAACTCGTTGTAGTGCCTCTTTATCCATTTTTACATGGTGCACATACTTTGTCCATCTTATCTGACCCCATCTTAATTGGATTTCTTCTAACCAGCCTCTTCAAAAGAGGTTAGGCCCACTGCCTATTTTGCCTCAGATAGTTAACATCAACATGAACAGTTCCTATTACTGTAATAGACTGACCAGTGCATGTCTGAAGTTTAACATCAGTCATCTTTAGCGGTCGGCCTTTTTGTCCCACCCCCCACCCCCCATGTTTCCTGGAAATTTGCTTCATTCAAAACAGGAATCGAGTGTCATCTTCAAAACTGACTAGCTAGCCTTTTACCTCCATGTCAACTGTATATGAATATACTTTCCCATTTTTTTGAGGCCAATGTGAATGTTTCATCTTCATCATAAATGCCCATCACTTTCACCATGACTAACATCATCCTTCACTTTATAGAAATAATGCCCGTCTTTCCTCCCATTTATAGCACTGCTTTCAATACATTTCTTTTATCCACTTTTATTGTTTTATTCAACAGGCTCTCGTGATATGCCCATTCTTTCCACAAGTATGACATTTTTCCATTTTAAACCTACTGTCCACTGCTGCATGATTCACTTCTGTGGCATGTCTTACTGTAATTTCACCATGATCGGTCCTTCCTCCATGACTGCGGTCTCCACTCGCTGCGCTTCTCGTCAACTTGTGACACGGAAGAGCTGTACCTTTATTTTGTCTGGCTTGCTTTTACTGCTTGCTTCCATTGACAGCCACATTTTCAATGCTGGGTCAATTGTGAGATTTGTTTCTGATAATAAATGCATTTGGATTTGGATGCCCCACAAACGACTCTCAACATTTCAGGGAAAACATCGCTGTAATTACACAATTGTTGATACGTTATCTCTTTCGGCTGAGGAGGTTACACATCAAACTGTACATCTGAATTGTCGATTCTATTCACTTCAAAAAACTTGCATGCAAAATGTTGCAGTATTTCTCCCAAATGAACCAGCTTCAATTATTTTTTAATTTTCACAATGGGAGAACAAACTTTCTCTTTCTCTTTTTACATTTTCTACTGCATGTCTCGTCTCCCACACCATCCCATTCTACCAATGAATGTAGCCATTCATGCACCAATTACACATATCAATCACATTCTACATAATATGACAACACAAAACAATCAGTATTATAGGTACTGTTGTACTTAAAGGCAGGCTGATCAAATGCATGGACCCAAACGTTTGTGGATGCAAGTTGCATTGTGTGGACAAGCACAGTGACACACTGTATTACACATTGCAACCTTGGGTGTGGGAGGCAGGTAAGGGTCCAAGAACACATGAGTTCTAATGTCTGTTGCTAGCATGTCTGTTAAGGTGTCAGGGAATGAGGTTTACTCACTGCACACCACTGTACCTACTGACTTCCAATACTTAGAATAGTTAATTTGGTGGCATATCAATTAATGAATGAAGTAACTGTGAATTAACACTGCTTAACTGATGATCTAGTAAGTGTGAAGTAATCACATAAAGTCATGGTGACTTCATGATTAGTTCATGGTGAGTAACAGGAATTCATGATACATTGTATTAATTCCATTAAATCATCATGAGTCATGAATTAGTTAAGTATTACTTAAGTATATGATTTGTATACCAAAAGTGTTAGTATTTTTACAGGACTGATTCTGTCTCAAGCTTTTTGATCCATATAAGCAGTTGATAACTTTAACTGTGGTCACTATAAGCAGTTACCACTGTATTTGATTTTATTGAAGGCTTTTACCTTCACTATGAAAGGCGCACTTGTAATTGAAATCCCCCACCAGCAAGTCGCCTCTGAGGTACCCTGAGCAAGGTACCATCCCCAAGCACTGTGCTTATGACACAAAAGTCACATATGGGTTAAATGCAGAGGACACATTTGGCTGTGGTGTGTTAACAATGACCACTGATCACCTAATTCTAAAACTGTAAGATCATTCATGTTATAAAATGTACTTTAGACAGGATAAGAACAACATCCAGGGATTTTTACCATAAACTGTACTCAATATTGGGACTGGTCTTTGGCAATGGAAGACATATAATGGGTACATGAAAATACCAGTATCGTCAAGTACACATATTGAGAAAGCTTCACGGAGCCTTCAAAATGGGACAGTCTTCTTGCAGCAATGTAATGCAGTCAGTCTTTCACTGCAGCCCCTGAAATGGCACACAGCTACTGTTTACAACCAGGAAGAAATATTATAGGTCTGTCTTGCTACCTTACTGTTCTCAAATTTGTGAAACAAAATACTACATGCATTATCAAGATCAAAGAAATAATAAGACTTTAACTCAGCTGGTTAATACAATAAATGTCCCAGTCTTATTAACAATATTGCATATAATTTTGAATGAATTGAGACAGGAGAACGGAGGGCACGCATACTTTCTAATATTTAATTCATTGTTTCACCACCCCCCCTTTAAATAAATAGACCTTTTGTATTAAATTTACTAAGTTGTTTCTCCCCCAAAATCCAACTCTATCCTATGCTGTTAGTTACAGTACTAGGCACCCAGGTGTTAAATAAGGTTATGCGTTAAAATGTTGCAAGTCACAGGCAGAAAGTGTTTTAGTGTAAGCTAAATAGCATTTAGTTATAGCCCAAAGCTTTATTACAACCTCAGGCAAATAATAAATATAGAAAAAAGTATGACTTTTTGATGGTTTAAACCCCCACATTTATAATGCTGCATACAACTAAAACAGTCTGGTACATCATCCTAAATGCAATCTCAAGTTCACTTTCATCTGCATATCCCCTTTTTGTGAATTCTTCACATTTTAACAATTTCCAGTGAATTTCATAATGGAGATTCATCAAGAAGTCAGGGAATAGAGTAAATTTAGTCCACTTTGCAAATACAAATGTAATTACTTCCCATTACAATTCACTGTAATATGTGTTCAAAGTCACAGTGACAAGCTTTAAATATCAATCTTTCTTGGGTTGCTGTCACGGGTCACAAAACTGTCCAATGACCTCTGTATGTGAAATGAATGATTAACTGCATACAGTAGATCACCTTTGATATTCCCATGTAAAACCTTGTCTGAAGCTGAAGAAAAATTGTAATGCTTCCTGTATCAGCATCAATTTATAACCAATGACACAGATCTTGCAAGACACCCACACTGAAGATTTTTGTAAGTAATCCATACTTTAATAAACTATTATGTGCTTTATGCATGGAGCTGGTCTGTATAGCAAGGACAAACGTGGGACCAACTGGAGTGAATATTATCTTCCTGTCCAGTCACCCTTATGGAAATTAGTCGCGGTGAGTAAAGGCAAACTACTCTGTTAAGCATAATCATTCATGAAACCATGAAGCGTGGGATAAAGTCGACAGAGCACTATGCAGAGATATATCAATTACTGTAGGTTTGTTGTATTGATATGACAATTTGAAAGAAATATGTGACCCTTAGATGACAGTTTTACTTTCAAATGAAACGTACCTTCACCCAACATAAGTCTTTACGAAAAAAATGTTTTTTAAAAAACTGAAATATCTTGAGATCAGTTTTTTTTCCATTTAAGTAATTTTATTTTTTAAATGGAGACTAAAGAAACAGTTTCGTAAACACTGATACAGCATCACAACATACTCAAAGCAGCAACAAGGGAAGCTATACTGAGAAGACCTACTGTCACTGGAATGTTGTCAAAAAGAGAATCAATATATCTGATGTGATGTTTCATGTAATTCAACTCAACATTCAGCACCCTGGCTGCTTCAAAATTGGGTGTTTTTGTTGTTTCCTGCTTTGCTTGAGTGTGGTAAATTGTTTGCTGCAGGGGATCAGGCTATAGGTACACATGTGTGGTTCATACTCTAGGTACAAGTGTGTGGTTCATACTGCAACCATTTTTGATTGGTTGTTTTCTAACAGCATGTTTCGAATGCTTGACAATTTCATGTGGCACATGTAAGTATAAAGACAAGTAAATAAGATAAGATGAAAGATGAGTCATTATTGTTGCTGCATAGAGTGGCAAAATGTGATTTAGCAGTACTTCAGCAGAGCATACAGAATATGCTTAAACAAGGACAATAAAAACAGAAGCTTATGTATATAGAAGTGTGTTTGTGAATATGTTGTGTGTGTGTGAAATATATCTGTATGCTTATTTTACCATTTAACCATTAAGAAATATTAAAATTTGGTCACTGCAGACATCATCTTACAACTCACTGAAACATGAAATTTTATGTTTTTACACTTGGAAGTGTGTTACAAAAAAATTCAGAGTGTCCTTGTGGAAAAAAAAGAAATTGCTCAAGCAAGAGGTATTGGGACATTGAAAGCAGTCGGCTAAGAGGAGTACGTGTTTTAATCATTTTTGAAGAGTGGAGCCAGTCGAACTGTGAAGCAGAACAATACTTTGGGATTTGACTGATTGTGAGGGAATTTGGAGCAGACAAAAACTTATCAGTCTACATTAGTGTTCCGCCATGCTTTTATGTCCTGCATATGCACTTTCTGCCTGCGACTTGCAACATTTTTTTATTATCCCTAATCGGAAATCCCATAAGGCCATTTTTTTATGGTGACACAAGATGGTACCAAGACAAAGATCAAAGACCTGCACCTTTGCTCTTTGGATCATTTAGCCACTTATTTCATTAATAGTCTATTAACCACTACTGGTTAATAAAATAATATTTGGACTTTTAAAAGTCATATCTAATGAGTGGAAAGCTATTTGATAGTGATTAATACCAGACCTGCAAAGGGAATAATATTAATAGTTTAAAGTAACTGTAATAAATGTTAATTAATATTAAAATACCAATTTATTTAAATGAGAAATTAGGAAAAAAGATATCTCATTATTATTGAAAGCTAATCTAATGTTTCTCATTGTGGCTCATTAAAAATGTGTGAAACAGTAGGAAGTAACATATTCTTCCCTTGACCAGAACAACACGTTGAAACAGACCAGTGGTCTGGGGTTCTAGTATTCTGCTGGTAAATACTGAATTTAATTGTATGTAAAGTAAAATACAGACAATGGTCCACATTATGATATTTCAACTGAGTAAATGTTCTTAACTTTCAGTACATTATTCAATAATCTGCATGAGGCATTCAACCTTTAAATATAAAATAGGCTTTGTGGTAATGATTTTGCCCAGCTCTAGGCTAATGTAAGTATTCTAAGTATGTTTAAGGCAGGCTAGACTAGGCTATGATGTTTGTTAGCATGACTCAGTGCCTAATTTAGAATGGTGGAGAAAAGTACATTATTATTCAGAGTGAAGTGGTGATGTCCTTAATAAACTTTCCAATGAAGAAAAGTGGATTTACAATATGGATTGTGTAGGACCAAGAAAACAAATAAAACACAATTGTACTTCCTGCTAAAGGAATTCTCCTGTTGTATCCTTTCTTCTGGTAATATTTGTAACATTTGTATTGCATTCTTTTTTTTTACACCATTACTATCTGCATTTTGAATTATAGCCTTTGTGTGAGTAATATATAGTACATTTGTTTTAAATGCATATCACACAAACAAACATATGTCACATGCTGCATCAGTCCCATTGCATATTTCAGACTCTCGGATGGTGTAAGATGCAGAAGTATAAATCTCTCTCGCCAATAAAATAGGTTTCATTTGTTAAGAGGGGTGGTTTTCTTTTCTGGGAAAAAACTCCTTCTGAAGTTTCATGAAGTGAATACATACCATTTTAGTGTGTTCACAACTGGCTAGACTATGCGTAAAAGCATTTTGTCAAATAGTGTGTCTAGCTAAAAAGAGAATTTGGTGACACTTTAAGGCCATGTTATTATTTATTTATTAACACATTCATAATTCATTATAAGGCATTCATAAATCACTATAAACACGAATATATTTATAAAAAAATAACATATTATAGCCATGTTTATCATGTATTATGACTGCTTTATAAAGCTATTGTCTATACTGCACTATAGTGATTAATTTCTGCAAATAGGAAATGTGATCTTTGCTACCAGCAACAACAAAGCCTAACGGTAATCATAATGGATTTGGTGGCGCGGTCAAATGTAATGAATATTACAATAAACATTAACAAAATTTGACCATCTGGCCCAAATGATGCGGATGAATACCCAAAGTGCACAATATTTTTAAACAAACAAATAAATAAAATCAGATTATCATTGAAGGTCAGTGATAAACTTCCAGGAATTTGATGATGTATTCTTAGTTTTACGTATATTATTATTATTATTATTATTATTATTATTATTATTGTCCCTCTGTTAGAAAATGGATCATATATCTAGTGAATGGACCTTTTTCCACACAATAGGGAAACCCCTCATCTCCATTATTGGCGATGTTCCTGGGTGTAGGTGATCGCCTTCTGTGGCCTGCATTTTTCAAGCACCAGATGTGTTATCCTATAACAAGGCCAAGAGGATTGTGTTGGCAAGATGGGGCACAAGCCATGCAGTCCTCCTTTCTTCTCTGCTGGCTCAGTGAGCAGATCCTAAGCACCAGAGCTTAGGCCCTCCTCTGCAGGGGTGCAGATACACAGGGAGCCACCACTTAGCTCCATTCTCTTCTTTGTCTCTACACGCTTACTTGTGAACTTGTATATGCATGGATGATCATTTAGAAACGTCAATACAACTTTATTTGTTGCTATGGAAGACACTTCTATTACATATTACTTAGTTAAGAAGTTCAGATACAATGTAAATGTCTGCCAGCAGAATTCAGTTTTGCAGCTTTTTAGCCACTAATCTATATGTTGGAACATTATGGTCTATTTGAGTTACAATGTATGAAGGCAGTGATTTTTCCATTTCAGATATGGTTATGAATCTCGTTTCATTAATTTTAGCTAGTGTTTGAATCCAATGTGAGTAAATACTTTAATATAATAATTTACATAGATGATCCTCTACTTACAAATAAGTTAAGTTCCGAACAGCCGTTTGCAACTTCAAATGTTCGTAAGTCGTTATTCAATATAATTTTAAGGGTATATGCAAGTACAAAGAACTAGGATGCTTGGAGTACGGACACTACGCTGCTGCTCGGCGGGAGTAGTGGTTAGAAGTCATACTCGGTGGAATAGGCGCGCAAAAATTATGTTGCAGACAGGAAACAGGAGCTCAACAAACACGATTTAGACTTGTTACGTAAGTTCGTAAGTTGAAAGTTCGTAAGTAGAGGAGTTTCTGTACAATTAACATACAGTTATTAAAGGTAGATATTTTGTGGGCCAACAGAAGAAAGGCATTAGGAATGAGAGTACAATAGGCTCATTCTTGAAACTTTGTGTGATTACGAACCTTTCCACTATGAAAGGTAAGTAAAGTTGGTAACACTTTACTTAAGTCCATGTTTTCATAATTTATAAGCACATTTATAATGGATAATAATGCACTCATATTGCATTATAAACATGGCTGTAAATATGTATCAAACAACATATTATGCTATATCCATGTTTATTATGCATTATGACTGTCCTATGAAACTCATCTACACTCACCTAAAGGATTATTAGGAACACCTGTTCAATTTCTCATTATTGCAATTATCTAATCAACCAATCAAATGGCAGTTGCTTCAATGCATTTAGGGGTGTGGTCCTGGACAAGACAATCTCCTGAACTCTAAACTGAATGTGAGAATGGGAAAGAAAGGTGATTCAAGCAATTTTGAGCGTGGCATGGTTGTTGGTGCCAGACGGGCCAGTCTGAGTATTTCACAATCTGCTTAGTTACTGGGATTTTCACGCACAACCATTTCTAGGGTTTACAAAGAAGGGTGTGAAAAGGGAAAAACATCCAGTATGTGGCAGTCCTGTGGGCGAAAATGCCTTGTTGATGCTAGAGGTCAGAGG
>JAABNY020000001.1:37586665-37596984 GCA_015164015.2 Brevimyrus niger
ATACTGCATATTTTCATTAGAACTTCTTTGGAAAAGAATCAGAATTTCCATTAAAGCTAATTCCTGAATATATATTTCTAAACTGCTAGAGAAATTTCATTACGTACAAACTGTTTTCATGAATCAGCATCAGTCATTCATTATTTGCATGGATACACAATTCAGGCTCCTAGTCAAAATCAAATTCAATCAAATATGTTTTTGATGTCAATTCCCTATATGTTCTTAACATGCAAGCGAATCGAAATGCTGTTCTTTTTTCATCTTTGTAATACCGTATAAAAAAGGAAATCTTGATATGTGCATTCTTATATACATGAGCATAGTATGTCTATTCAATTATTTTTTTTTACATCAGATCAAATATATCACATAGATATAGATATAATAACTATAATATCAAGTCTAACATTAAATTGGAGATCAGGTTGAAGTTTACATACCCCATGGTATGAACTGTTTGTGTTTTTTTTTTCTTTATGTGAATAAGCTAGGAATGTGATTGGTCATGAGACACTTCCACTGTTTTGGTTTAAATAAGGCAGATGGTCCACACTGGATGCAAATCCTAACAACAGGGATTTCCTGAAAGTTGTGTCATCTGACATCTGACACCAGCTGGCATAGTTTTACAAAAAAAGTTAAATATCCAATTGACAGTATATTTTGCTTTTCCGAATTGCCTTCTGAAGTGTGCCATGATTCTAACCATGGTGTAATAAGAGCCTAACCATGCTTCAATAATGATATTCTTTTTTCAGAATTCTGTTCACATTTGAAAAAAAAAAAAAAAAAAAAAAAAAACTTGTTGCGATATGAATAGACCATTATATTAGTGTTTGTAATACTAATCATAGAGAAATGCTTAACTACTGGAACATTCTTAAATATAATTTGTAGTAGATAACTTCAAGTCACCTCCCTCGACCCTGAATAGGACAAGCAGTTTGAGAAAATGAATTGCTGGATGGATGGATGGACTTCAAGTTACAGCATAAAGAAATAAAATTCAAATTTTTTTTAAAAGAAAATAAAATCATTAGATGTTTAAAATATATGCCCTTAATACAAGTAATCTAATTTTTTTAAATCAATGTTCATGTGTATCCTACTGCAATTTGTATAACATTGTTTTATGTTTCACTAACCATTTTTTCCCTATAATTATCACCAAATTAATGTGATAATGTTTTTCTTTTCCCTGTAAAATAAATTGTGACTCATCCTTGACACAGTCTGTTGACCATGTCTAATTTAATTCACTATAATTTCTTTCTCAGTAATGGTCTTAGAGAGCAATTAATTATAGGAACATTGGCAAGCTATGCTACTATTAGCCTAAACAAATATTAAATGTCATTAAAAAAAAGTCCAACCACTTACGTATTTTGGCTCAATATATATGTCCCACAGAGCAAAGTTACTTGTATAGGTGAGTTATATCTTTCTTCTGATATTAAAATGCCTGTTGTGTAATAATTAAAAATCTTTGATTGAAGAAGAATAAGCATTGTCTCATCAAAGTACTGCTTAAAATGTAAACATGTATATGTGGTAGCTAATACCCCAAAAGGGATACGATTATTCAAACTAACCATAAACAAAATAAATGAATATATATCAAAAGGCATCTGAGTGTTATCTGAAAGTACCAGTGGCTTATAGATCAAGACCAGGTTGGCATCTGTTTATTAGATCATGCAAATACAAGATCCCCTGTGCCTGTTGACCAACTGCTGTAAACAAAAAGGGAATAATTTACAGATGAGTGTGATCAAAGGAAGGTTTCATCTGGTTCTTGATCATAAGTCTATATCCATTCCTGTGAAGAAACTTCTTTTTTTTCTTGGGGCAATGTGCAGTGGTTTGATGAAAGTCTTGCAAGTCATGCCTCTCTGTCATGATCATTGGAGATTTTACAGTCAATTATTTTGCTTCCACTTTATTGGGTTTCCTAATGGCATGCAGCTTGTGTGCAATAAGCTCAATTAAATTATGCAGTGATGTGCACAAATAGCTACACAATGGCACTGCTGGAGGGCCAAATGAATGTTGACGGTGAGAGGGATTCAGAGAATCCTAGAATAGGAAGATGAAGGTAAACACTGCCAAGGGAGTGGGAAATATCATTTTCTACATTTTAGCCTCAACATTTGCTGTCACGTGTAATGACTCTGGTCTGCTAATGTTTTTCAGAAAGAAAGTTATTTGAAAACGACACATGCATTGGATTGAAAAAGACTGGCACAGAATACTATAAGTTGCAGTATTTGAAGCATGAGTGATGGTTTGCCTTTATCAAGCTAATTACTGAAAAAAAAACACTTTTACAGTGAAGCTGATTGATTTGGCAGCTGTATTTATACATGAGAAAATGTGTCATGTGAATTTCAATATTCTTTTGTGATAGGAAGGACCCTATCCATCCTGGGAAGGAGAGACAAATGGCAGTCGCTATTTGTATTGATTCATTGCACCTGTTTCTTTTTCCAATGTCCATATATATTAGTGTCTTCCACACTTGTCTTGATGGCACCACACAGTTTTTTTCTATTAAATGCGATTTCACCAAGTGAGAGAAAGGATGGTTAAACTTCATAAAGTTGCCGTAGACATAACAATATTACTTACTATAATGTGTTTAATTCACTGAACTAAATGTAGTAGATTTTGCCCTATGTGTGAACTGAATGTTTTTTTTCTTGTAGACTACCTTACTCAGCTCACAGCATTGGGAATCCCCCCAGGGGTCACTAGTGTTAATGACTCTGCCAGCTCACTAGATCAGCAAAACACTGTAATCACACTTAATTGACATTCAGTACACAGAATGTGCAAATGAAGGTTAGATGTTGCCATGCAGAATATGGGGATGAAGTGTCATTTATGCACATCATGGTGAGACAAAGTTCTAAACTGATTAAAGAAAATACACTGACATTACTACTACTACTACTACTACGACTACTACTACTACTACTACTAATAATAATAATAATAATAATTACAAGAACTTCATATGTGTGAAGATTGCATGTTCTCCACATGTCATTGTGGGGTTTCATCTATAGGTTCTCCAGCCCCCAAACCACAGTGATACCTCAGTTCTTGAACCCATTAGAACTCGAATTACTTAAAAGTCGAACCAACCAGTTAGATTTTTTTTCCTAGACCTCGATCTTAATCTCAAAAGTCAAACTGTTAACGCTGACCTAAGACAACTTGCAGGCGCAGGGAAATGAGTCAAGCAGCACGTCTCTTAGCGAAAACAAAGGGTAACACTTCAGTCTCAACCTCGTATTCCCTGTGATAGCATCGTGCATGTTTCACTATAGCCAAATACATATACAATAAAAATACATTTAGACAATGATAGACAGTAACAGTAATTATTATTATATAATAAAATGCATTAAAAAATAAAGATTTCTTATTATTTTAATATTAATAATGAACCATTAATAAATTTTATTATAATTATATTGTCGTGCTGAGCAGGACGGAAGGGAGACAAAGGCGCAGATGACAGGGTGTGGAATATGTGGTTTAATTACAGGTAAGACAGGAGAAACGCAGACGAACAATACAACGACCGGACTGGTGAAAAACTGAAACGCGGCCTAAATACAAAGAACTAATGACAACAACCAGAAACAGCTGATCACATGGGGGTTCCACACGGGGCGTCTGGAAGGAGCCAGAAATTGGGGCAGGACACAATGTTTTTTTTAACTTTACACATTGTTTGGATACATTTATTTTCTTACTTTTAAAATTACTATTTTGATAAATGTGCTTAGATGTCTTTAGTACAGTATATGATTTTCTTGTTTTGTCCAGTTCATTTTGTGATTAAATGTGAAGTTTAAGCACAACCTAAATTTAAAATATATTTTGGTGCAATTTTGGGGGGTCGGGAACCAGTTAATTGGTTTTCCATTATTTCTCATGGGGAAAATTCGATCAGAACTTGACATTTTTAGGATTCGGCCCGGTGTTCTGAACGGATTCATTTTGAGTTTTGCGATACTAGAGCACGTGAGCGTAGTAGAGCGGTGGGAATTTCCGCTCCTCGCTCACGAGGCTGTTGGCTCCGCCCGCTCCTCCGCTCTAATTCGCACTAAGGCGCTCCACTTAACACCACTCCTCAGTCCACTAAAATTTCCTCCCGCTCAATTCAAATCGCTCCACGCTATCGCTCCAATTTGAAAAAGGGACAAATAATCTGCATGCCTAACTAATATCACCTTAAACCGAAGTCTTATATCATAAAGAAATATGAGCAACGGCAACATTGCCACTCAGAAAATATTTATTTTTAAACAACATATATAGGCAGCAACGGACACGTTTGACAATGGCATTCAACAAATAGGCTTTAAAATAAAGGAATGAAGTGGGCTTAATAGCTTAAAGAATATACGTTTTAAATTACAGTGTATGAAGTGTCATTTCTGTTGATGCTGCTGCTGAGTCTCTGTACAAAATAAAATTTCACTGACAGCGTTATGTGAAAAAAAAACATCAGACCCACTTTGAATGACAAAACAAATTTGAGTACCAATATTTACTTTATAGGCGTTAATACTTTAATTTACTATACAGACTTGCTATGCTACAACCATATAAAACTTGCTCACGTTTTGCTCTGGCTAATGCCTGTTTGCGTAGCACACTTTAATGTTTCTGAGAAAAGTGATTCCAAAGTGAATTTTTAATCACTGAAACAGTTTCACCACATTGTTGTTCTTGCTCTACATTGTAATCTATACGTTTAATAAGAAGCCTACACTTGTATGATTTATCAGTTTCCTTTGTGAAATACTTTGCAAATTCCATCTCGGCCAATTTTTAGAACAGTCTTGATAATAGTACAGGTGAATTCTAGGTAGATTTGGGCACGCCTCAGAATCGTAGCTTGAGCGGTATCGGAACCAAACTGAAGCGAGACAGAGGGTTAAGAAATCGCTCCGCGCTCTGACCAAATTCCGGCCGCTCCGCTCTGCTCCACTCCGCTCAAATGCTCTGTGAGGTACCACTGAACCTGAATTGCTCTGTATATTTCTCTATGTCTTAAATGTCACATTTTTCCTAAATTTTTATATTCTATTTGTTTCTCACTTATAATGTGACCAACATCTTTCATGATAAAAGAATAGCAACTGTAACAGATAAACCAATGGTATAGTTCCCCCCCCCCCCCGTGAGCACAATATAATAAATCATGCTCACAACTTAGTTTAACATACCCTATCTAAACTGAGCTGACATCATCCCTGAAATGTATATAAGATATATAAGTTTTTGTACTCTGAATTTGCTATTTCAAGCTCTCAAATAAATTTTCAGTTTAATAAAATTTTATGTTTGGCTATTTCTGTTCTTGCATAAAGAAAATGTGAGCCAACCTATATCTTGTAATGCCACAGGATGGACATGGATGGATTTTCTTACTTAGTCTGTGCTAATTGTTAAAGAGAATGAACATGGTCAGTCAGTGAAATATTCTAAAAATTTGATCAGTTCCAGATCTTTACCCTACAGAGGATGAAAAATATTTGTAAAACACAATTATCCTGCACTATATGCAATGTCTGAAACACTCTTCTATTCCTTGACACTGTGTGGCACTGTTTCAGTTTTGGGGCAATCTGTCTCAAAATTTGAACACTTCCAGTTTGTCCCTCTTACAATGTGCCTGTAAAGCTTGATTAATGAAAGTAGGTGTTGTTCTTCATTCATATAATGCTTTTGTGAAGCAGTAATAAGATCCATCAAATAAATTTTAACTTATCACATTCACAATGTCAAATGCTGGCTGCTTTCACCTTTCCTCAGCTGTAAGTAAGAGACTTTGCTTCAGTTTTGGGGAAAACTGTCTGAAAATGTAATCAGATCAGAAACCAAACAATGCCTCTGCAAAGTCTGAAAAAGATACGTCAGAAACTTTTTTGAGTTATCGTTTGAAGTGTATGAAGTGTCAGCACTGCCCTTGTTTGCTATCACTGTGCAGTGCTACTTCAAGAGAAAGATCTCTCAGAAAATGTAATCAGTTCCTGTGGGGCACCTGTTCAATAGATAAAATAAAAAATGTATGCATAAAAATAGCTGATAGCTTTAAGTTTGCATTGGATTTCAAAACTGAGTCAATTGGCATTCTGTGAGGACTGGTGCCCATTGGGTCCTGTCATATCTGTCTTGTCCCCGTTTGGGCAGCTGGTGTTACTGGCCATCCTCTCCCCTCCTTTTTGCCCCTAGTGTGTGTGCCTCATCCCTAAGCTGCTGTGGGCTTAACTGGCTGAGTGCCTGTTCCTAGCTCCTCTTTTGTGATTGTGGGTTCAAGGCTGGCCAGAGGCCAGTCTCAACTAATGAATGTTATTTTTTGAATTCTCCCGGTGTAACATTTGTACATGTATATCAGTCACAGTTCATTTTCTTGCTCCTAGTTTTGTTTCCTTTAGCGTTTGGTCCATTTTCTCCTGTCTGTTAATGGACCTCTCAGTGCCTGTTAATTGTACTACCCCACCTGTGTTTTGTTGCCCTGTGCCCTTAATGATCAGTTGATTTGATTGTCCTCACCTGCTCCTCATTGCCCTGCTCCTTACAGTTCTTTTTAGTCACATCTGCCCCTGTTAATCATTGTGATCAGTAAATTTAAGTGCATACCTTTGTTATGTTTGATAGTTGGTTATTGTTGAAGTTACTGTGTGTTGTTCATCTATTTGGTTTTTTTGTTTCTCTTTTCCCTAGTTGTTACCTTTTGATATCATTGTAGTTAATTCTTGTTTCTCCTGTTTGCTTTTGACCCTAAGTGGTCCTTTTTTTGTTTTTAGCCCGTGGTGTTCTGTTTTGTTTAATGTAACCGGGTTATAGTTGTCATGCTGTGTTTTTAAGCGGTAACATTAGCGGGTGGCGTCTCCTTTACGAGCCCACAAACTACTGCGATACTGCTGAGTGATCAGTGCTTGGTTTAATCTTCTTGTGAGTTTATTTACTTTGTTTATTTAGTTATTTAAACAGCGAAATAGTACTTTTTTTTTTTTTTTTTTTTAAGTCTCACCCAGGACGACTGAATTATATGAGCTGGTTTGGCTGAAATGTCACCACGTTATGAATACTGAAGTGACGTGGGTAAAGCACCATGCCAAAACCTTCGCGTTAGGAATACCTATTTATCGAGGTAAATGCAGTTACATTTGATTTTATGTGAATGCAAAAAAATGATGTTTCTGTTACCGTACAACAGAGCACTAGCTATGGGGATTTCTTTTTTTTTTTGTTGTCTTATGTACTGTAAATACATTTTTTAAATCCCTTTGTGGATTCTCAGACAAAAGACCCCAAAATTTGTATTTGCTTGTGTGCCCATCTCCGCCCGCCAACATTAATAAACCTCTTTGTGTTGGAGTTCTAAGTGGATCATCACCCTCATTTCCCACCCACACCTTGCCCTGTGTCCGTAACATATTCATTTATCAGATTTATTAGATACTAGACAAAACAGCAGTTTTCCAATTTGACTAACAAAGCAATTTCTATGGTGGGATAATTCAGGTATAGCTTAGACATCACATTTGTCCATATCTATTTTCCATCTCTCTGTTTGACAGAATTCTGTTTGACAGAATTCATTTGTAAAATGTTTGTTCTACTATAGCATTTTTATGGGCTTGGTAAAGTACTGCACATCACTCTCGTCCCTGAAAATCTTTTTTTTTTTTTTCCACATGTGACTGATGAACAAAAAAAAAAAGAGTAAATCCTTCCCAAGTAATGTTATTTATATCAACATATTATATAATTTGGTGATAGGCTAACACAGAGGTACGAAGGCAGCACACTCCCATAATCAGCTATGGCCCAGATGGTAAGGTAAGAGACTGCACATTACTGGTTTAATCCTCTTCTGCAAACTATGTCCAACCCAGGGAAAAAAAAAATAAAATCCCCGGTAGTGCAGCCACTAAGGTTTCCTCCGACCATGACTCCTCAGCGAGACTTGGTGCCAGGATGACTGGCTTCTTACTTTCACCAGTGAACCAGGAAGAAAGGAGATTAGTGGTGAATTCAGAAGAGATGCTGCCTGCCATCTGGCAAAGCCTTTCTTGGGCTCATCCTGAAGTCTGCAAACCACCAGTCTAGTGTCAGACAGGAGGTTGTGGCACTATTGCCAATGCCAATATTTCGTATTTTAAATTTAGTACCTCAGTTTATATAAATTTAACATTTATATGTATGCATGTAGTTGTATATTGACCCTACTATTGATAAGTGAAGTCCACACCATTTATACATGTATATTTCACAAATACTAAATAGTGCTAGCCTGGTTTGCATCGATAGTGAAATATCTTTCAGCATTGTAACCTGCAACATTACACTTTTCTTGGTTCTTGCAGTTAGCACTCATAGTTCTCATAATTCTACTTACTGACTCTGAAATGCCACTAGCTTACATTAACTGCAAAAAGTCATTCTTGTCATCATAGGTATTGTACCCAAGGGTGTAAAGTAAACTACATGTACTGTAGTTTGTCACTGAGGTTTTTCTTTTTTCCCTGAATTTTAACTTAAAACACAACCCTGTTTCCAAAGAACTCAGGACACTGTGCAAAAGGTGTTGCTTGTAGAGGAGAACAACAGCCTTCTATTAGCTCTTTAAAAGGACTAACACAGGCACTCCACTAGCACCAAACCACCACTCTGATAACACTGTCCGCCATGCGGTCACCCCAACAATTCCAACACCACACAGTGGGTACACACATACACACACACACACACCCGCTATTTACCATGATTAACATTAAACGCTATACACAACACTGCAATACAGCACAATAGTACTGTACTAGCATCAAATGTACAAAACTATTGACACTGACAAGGATGTTGTTTACATGGCTCACAAGCATGCCAGGGTATACAAATGTTAAAAAGCTCTTTTCTGCGGAGTCATTCCATTGGCGCTGCACTGTACTCAATTTGAGTTTGATGCCAAAAACATGTTTCAAAAAAGATGGGCAGCAAAAGACTGGAAATGTTGTGTAATGCTAAAACAAACACCTGGTTGAATATCTCACAAGTCATTTGGTTAATTGACAACAGGTCAGTAAGATGATTGGGTTTAAAAAGAGCCTCCCAGGGGCAGAGTCTCTGTGCAGTGAAGATGGGGAAAGGTTCACTTCTCTGTGAAAGACCATTTAAAGAATATTGGTCCTCAACATAATATTGAAAAGAATTTGGGAATTTCATCTATGGTACATAATATCATTAAAAGATCAGAGAATCTGAAGAAGTCTCTTTTACGCAAGGGACAAGACTGAAAACCAATACTGGATAGCCATGATCTCCACAAATGCAGGATGAAACTCTACCATGCAATGAAGAAACCAAATCTAAACATAGAAATACCGCTCACTTTTTTGGGCGCAAGCACATTTAAAATGAACCAAGACAAAATTGAAAACTATCTTGTGGTCTGAGGAATCAAAGTTTCAGGATGCTGAGTCATGGACGCTGCATCCCTCAAGCTAAGGAGAAGAGGGACCATCCAACTTCTCAGCAGAAAGTTCAAAAGTCAGCATCCATGATAGTGTAGGGGCAGCATTAATGCCCATGGCTTGGGTAGCATGCACTAGTGGGAAGGCACCATTAATACCTAATGATATACACAGGTTTTGGAGCAAAATATGCTGCCATCCAGACAATGTCTTTTTCAGAGAAGGCCTTGTATATTTTAGTAACAATGCCAAACTGTATTCTATGTGTATTACAATAGTATGGCTCCATAGTAGAAGAGTCCAGGTGTTAAACTGGTCTGGATTAGGGCTGCAGCTATTGATTATTTTATAGTATTCTATTGATTGTTTCATCAATTAATCGAGTAATCAGATAAGAAATACTTCTGTCTTATTGAAGAGCAATAGTAACTATTCAAAAAAGAAAAAAAAGATTTGTCTCTTAAATTGAACAACTAATGGGTTTCCTTTTAAGGAATATTTTTAATGATTGAACTCCAAACAACTGAAAAAGAACTAAACCCTTTTACTGCATTTATGTACAGATTTGTTTTTATTTTTAAAGAAAACACTTTCTTAAATGCAAAAATAAATAAAATATTGTCAAATAAAATTACTGAAAAAAAATATACATATATCTTAAACTAAGGCATAAATTAAATGGCTTTTGCTCTCTGTATTCTTGTACATTTACACTCACCTAAAGAATTATTAGGAACAACATACTAATACGGTGTTTGACCCCCTTTTGCCTTCAGAACTGCCTTAATTCTACGTGGCATTGATTCAACAAGGTGC
>JAABNY020000001.1:37653913-37666979 GCA_015164015.2 Brevimyrus niger
TGAGAACTGGTTTTCAGTTAATTTACCTGGTAAAATAAAGTTTAAATAAATGACATAAATGCTCTAATAGTACACGTGACTTATTGGTTTATTTATTGTTAGTTACTGTAATGTTGCGCTGCTTTATCTGGTCAATTGTCCAGTCTGTGAAGAAGGCATTCAAGTAAGAATTGCATTGTATTATAACTCATTTCCTGGTGCATACAATTTGTATTAGGTCAGCGTTCACGGTTCCACTTCTGATATTCAGATTGAATTCTAGGTCAAACTGGTTTGTTTGTCTTTCAAGTTCTAGTGAATTAGAGAACCGAGGTACCACTGTACAGTATATGAAATTCCTTATGTATTCTGCAATACATAGGATATTTGAATGCTATATTTTTATAGCACTTTTCAAGACACCCAAAGCACTTTACAGAAGCAATGGGGAGTCACTTTAACCACCACCATTGTGTAGCACCCACCTGGGTGATGCAACAGCAGCTATTCTGTGCCAGTACGCTCACCACACAGTAGGTAAGGTGGTGAAAGAGGCAGGAGAGATTTTCTCAGTTAGATGTTGGGGATGATTATGACGCCATATTTCATAGGGCCACAATGGGCAGTTTAACCAGGACACCAGCAGCAGTCTAAGCAGGAATTCCCAGCTACCTCCAGCTACACACAGGGAATATCAACGCGTTCCTAAGCCAGCCGAGATATTATCTCTCCAATTTGCTCTGGGTCTGCCCTAGGGTCTCTTCTCCAGTTAGACCTGCCTGAAATTCCTCCTTAGGGAGGCATCCTTCATAGATGCCTGAACCATCTCAACTAGCTCTACCTCATCTCAAGTCGCTATCATCTCATTGTGGAGGGGTCTGTGCACTGTGACCCTAGAAGCTATGTTTTTGGTGGTAATTGTTTTTGGTAGGGGCTAATTCGAGTCCTGGGTGGGTGGTCATACAATGTGTGATTTCAGAAAGACCCCCGTGAAAAGAAACACTAAGGACCCTATTATATTTTGCAATATTTTATTAGAGCAGAAGTTTTTGACAAAAAATATATATTGAAATGTCCATATGTTGAAATATGTTTTTGTTTCATAAGGACAGAGTATGGTTCTTCACTCATTGTCAGGTAGAGATACTGTCAAGTGACAGTGTTAATGGAGCTATGACTACATGTGTAATCGCATGAACCTCAGCATGCCTTGCATGACAGAGCTCTTATAGTTAAGCTCAGAAACATACCTGCTCTTTTGGCCATTGCTAGTAAAGTTGTAGGATCCCCTGATTCACTTTTGATTCATTGACTGCATTTTAATGTATGTATGCCACTGTATAGCTTAGTGATTATCTCTCTTGCCTCACGCCTCCAGGGTTGTGGGTTCAATTTCTGGCCCTGGCTCAGTGCGTGGCATTTTTGCATGTTCACCCCCTGTGATAATCTTCAAGTAATATGCAAAGCAATCTTAAATGTTGAAATGATGATTTGTCATGGTCCGACTACTCTCGAGCTAATATCAGAGAGGCCACAATAAAAATCCTGCAATACTACTGTAAGTGTAATAAAGAT
Organism: Brevimyrus niger; assembly: GCA_015164015.2. NCBI lineage: Eukaryota > Metazoa > Chordata > Actinopteri > Osteoglossiformes > Mormyridae > Brevimyrus > Brevimyrus niger. Next base: position 37,655,468 of record JAABNY020000001.1, read on the forward strand.
TGTGCTGTACATCTGTGATACATCACAAGGCAGCATTGCATGACAGTGATATATGCTGGAAACTTGAGCTTATGACCAGATGGCACAATTTTGCATATTATGTAGGAGTAAACTGTTATGCCATAGCTTGAATAATACTCTAATCTTTTTGGTCAATAACTATCACAAGATTGCATATTATATTCATAAGTACTATGCATGATTCTGAAGACAATCAATTGGGTCTGCTTTTTAGCTAACTAACCACAAGCAAGCTAGAGAAACAGCGGTACAGACAATCAGTCTGGTGGGGATCATGTATTTAGTCCTTTTATTTAGTTTGCAACTTCTTCTGCAATAGAACCTGTGCCTAACCTTTCTGTATACAGCCTTTCAATAATGTGATTTATAAATGTGGTCTATCCCTCAAAATGTTCAGCTACATTAAGGTTTGCTGTAACAACCTAGCTTTCAGTTTATTGATGCTCTACAGTACAATTCAGTTTCAGCTTTGGGCTGTACATAGGAATGTAGAGCTTTAGATACCCAACACTTACTGTAGATCAAGCAATTCAGGCTAAGGGGGGGCTTCACACCTTCACCTGCACCTTTACTTCCCACACCAACTGTCTTAATGAGGACTGGGAAAAAAACACAACAGTAACAACAAGGAAAGGATCCAGAGAACACCAAATGCAATGCTGTTTTCCTGAAAAGATTTTTCCTCAAGGTTTCCTTTCTCTGTATGCTGCTCAGCAAAGTATGGTATTGCCTCCATGATATGCTTCCCTTGAATAACCCAGTTCTGCATGGTTCATTTATTCATAATCAACAACCAGTCCCTGTCCTTTGTTATGCCCATGGAGACTAGTACAAGTGCCGTTTTCTATCACATCTACACTCCAGGACCAGAATAGTAGGCCTCTGGCTCATATCGGGTGCCACTCTCAATTATAACATTCACATACATGTTGGCAGGAAAAAGATGTGCATCTGCAGGCAGATTTAACATCTCAATCAGAACTTGTTGTTGTTAAAATGCGTTCTATGGACAGGCTACTTACCAGAATACTACTCATATGATATTTGGCATAATATGATAATCTTGCTGCACTGCTCATTTGTGAGACCGTAGGGGTATCAGACTCCCTGCACCTCCCTTTAGTGGTTAGATTAGCTCGATAGTTTATTAGAGTCCTCATAGGTGAAAGAGTAGAAGGCAGCAGGAACGAGGAACAAGCTGTTTCTAGGGTAACAATGTGTGGGATTTATCGCAGCTATCAGCGAAATGAGTCACCGGATGTGTATGTCCTGAATTCAAACCATGTCAGGGAGTAGGGGAGAGGAACGAATGTGGTGGAGTGGGGATCAGTTTGGTTATCAACATCTATAGACTCAAAAACAGGGGAATTAGCATATAGCATGACTACCATGGTAATTCCTGCTTTTTCAAATCATGCCAAGAATTAAGGGACAAGTATATTTGGATTAATACAGCTAATGTTGCCAGGATGTACATACTGCAGTCTTTTATCCCATGTAACTGAGGGCGAAATACCTTAGATGACATTGCACTATATGTGTTTTTACAGCAGTAAATAATTCACTGCCATGGTTCAGGTTAAGTATCCAGCTTAAGGGTACAGTAACACAAGATAGAGAGGAAATGAACCAATAAAAGAATAAAACCCTCTGCAGAATAATTCATTAAATCATACTGGGACATACTTCTGTTTTGTATGCATTGTTTTAAAGGTAACAGCATTTTTGAAGAATAGATAGGACAATATATTTGTAAACATTTATGATTTTTATGATGGCTTTTTTAATTGGAATCTTTGTAACTGTGGTAGCCAACTTCCATCAAAGCGATATTTAAAACTGATATAGTATAGAGATATAATACACTGCAGCACAACTTGAGCAGGATCTATAAAGGCAGCAACACATATGGGTCGTCTGAAATGAAATGCATTCAAAGATGGAATGATAACCGAGACCACTGTTACTTTCTATTCTCTGCATCACGTTCAACCATTTCCTGATAGGACATCATTACATTTGTGGCAGTGATTGGATTCCTCGGGGTTCCTGAAGTTACAAAAGCAGGAATTTAATTTACAAAAAAGGTGAGGGAAATCAAGGGGAATGCCAATAAAGAATGCAAGACAAAGATGTGTAAAACAAATGGCATGTCTTAGGGGAATGGAAAGCCATTGAAAAGCTGGGAATTGAAATAGTAGCTCAGCAAAGGGCAAAAGGAAGTGTGAAGCAAACTCTTGATTCAAGTGCGTTTGTTTATTTGGTGGCTTTGTTTAGATTGTAACCAGATAATGCATCAATTATTTGTTCTAATACTGCATCATCATTTACATTTTACATAAGTATAGGATACAAAGAAATCATAAAATACTGGGTATGTTATCAAAGTGGAAAACTACTGCAAAATGTCAGAAGAAAAAACACCCATTTCCACAGCATAAAACAGTATAAAAAACGCTTGCATAATTCATTGGAGTATTGATCCAAACATTCACCTTCTTGTAGTTCAGTGGTTTCTGCATTGCATTTATTTTAGATAAGAAATTTCCAAAAATGCCCTATTGATTTCTTCTCAATTCTGATTCTTATTGATTCTGTATTTTAAATGATTTCCTGACCTCTTTAAATAGAAATACACTTCTACAATATGGCTATGTATTTTTTTTTCCAAGCAAATGTCTATAATTGTTTATTTCTGAAACATGGTTTTATTTCTCATTGGGCTATCTTGTTGCTGGGAATATTGGGAGATTGAAATAATAGGGGCAGTCACCAGTCTTTCACCAGTCTACTGTTGCAAGAAAACTGGTGACCAATCCTGATATCAGGCATGCAAGAACAAAGAATATTATGGCATTTTAATTACAGAGTTTTCACAATTACAGAATATACTCACAACACAAACACCATTTGAAGATTGCAGATTATTAGAATGTTTTCATAATTTATTATAAAAGAGGGCTGCTGAGCTATTCCGAACTTTCATTAATGGACAGACAATTCTGGGTTTTAACCACTACAGTATGTGGCTTTTATTATACCTGTACCAGTCATACTCATAACACACTTGCACTCCCCACAAAGCCTGTCATCCCACTTCTCCTAACACACACAGTGAGCACAAACACACACACACACACACACACACACACACACACACACACCAACATGTACAATGATATACAATCAATGGGACACTTGATATAACAACACAACACAATTACAGTACATTACAACACAAGCCACTACAGAGAACTGTTTACAAGGCTGGCATCAGTCCAACCTGCTGCGCCGGCCACCGGTCCCTCCACTCTACAATACATTGAGGCATAAGGGCATATATATATATGCTGAGGTTGATTTTAGTCACCAAATTGTTTATAGGTGTGCTTGTGTGAGTGAATAGTATATCAGTGTATCCTGTGATGAGGGCTTATCCTGGACTGTTCCCTTCCTTGTACACGTACACTACAGACCCCCCACAACCCTGAATAGGACAAGTCATTGCGGAAGATGGATGGATACTGACAGTTATTGGTTGTTTGTTTCTGTAGAGTATTGTAATTAAATATGTTGGCTATATAATCAATGTCAAAATGTTTAATGGACTGCATTTATATAGCGCTTTTAACCAAAGCGTTATACACTATGCCTCACATTCACCCATTCATACTCACATTCATACACCGGTGGCAGAGGCTACCATGCAAGGCGCCAACCAGCTCACCAGGAGCAATTTGGGGTTCAGTGTCTTGCTTAAGGACACTTCGATGGGCACAGGACCCGGGGCTCGAACCTGCAACCCTCCGGTTGCCGAACGGTAGCACTACCTCCTACATCACCATCGCACTTAAAAACCGAAAGGCTCCTGCACCAGTCTAAATAGTTCAGTTCTTCTTGTGCCTTGTCTGGTTTGTTTCTTTGATTGAAAAACTTATCCAGATGTTTGACATTAATTAACATTAGTGACATATGCATGATTATTGGAGACTGACCAATCAGCACACAGAACAAGAACGGAAGTGAATTCCAGGTGCTTTTAAATTAAATGGTAGTTCACAAATCATGTCCTAGCTCCAAGTGTCCTCCCTGATATAATTACCTGGTCACCATTTAATTACATAAGTAAAAGGATTTCAGGTTTGGTTGATTGGATGTTTTGCTCCAAAAATTTCTACATGAAGGCAGGATTGTTGTGTATGTAATGAAAATTATACAGACAGAAAGGCTGTTTTTTGTGAAGTGCAATAAAAAGCACTGCATCACATTTGAAAAGGTTCCTAATATTGTATTAAAATTTATAAATTGCCATTATGTAAATGTTATGTCCTTTGTTACTCATATGATTTACCAGCTATATATTGTGTTTTTAGAACGACTAATTAACAACTAGACACAGCTGGTAACACCAGGATTCCACGCTAGGTAAATCAGGGGGCATGGCACATGGGAGGATCAGACAAGCAGGGCATGATGCTCATCTCCTCTTATGCTATGTCCAAACTATTTATATCCAAATTTACACCTTTGTGTTCGCCAGTATTTTTTGTTGTTTTGTGGGGGAGGAATTAGTATACCCTAAGTGAAAGACCCAGGAGTTAAAAATTTTACATTGATTTGCCACTCCGTCAACTTTCGTTTATTGCTGATACCACTACTTAAACCACCAAATAATATCACTTTTCTTTTCTCGATTTCTGATAACATGACCTCTACTTTGCACTCGCTGAAATACTTCTTTTTCCCACGTGCTTTATGCATTGTTGTTTAAGAAAAACATGGAACAAAGCGGGTATTTATACAGCTATACATATGCAAATATACATAACTACGGGTGGGTCGGGCGAGTGGCTGTAGGCTCTTTCACATAAGTCAAATTTCACGTTAATTGGGATTTATAAAGGGAAAGTGCATAGATTTGTGCTTACGCAAAGTTTTATGCATCTGAATTTTTTTCTTGCTTCCGCACATACCTAGTTTTGTCCATACACCATGTTTTAAATTAAATAAATATCATTATACATGAGGCCCCAGGAGAGGAACTTCAAGGCACAGGTATCTGGCCAGGTCTGCTTGGTGCCTGGGGATCATGACCACCTCCTGGTGGAACAGATTTACCATACCCTAGCTGCACAGCTGGCGATCGTTGTGGATGAGCACCAGCCTGACTGGGACTTCCACCTTTCCCTGGTCCTGTGGGCATATCACGCGACGGTAGGGAAGACCACCAGCTGCACCCCCACCACCCTCATGTTTGGCCATGAGCTGCAGACCCCGGAGGAGCTGCTGTTCAGCTCACCCCCTGAATAGGAACCGCTGGCAATGCCGGGACTGGACTACCTGCGTGTTGTGCCTCAGCTGGCTAGGGATCATCAAGATGCAGCCATTTGCAGACAGAAGAGGGCATATAATGTCCGCTGCTGGGGACAGACCTTCTAGACTCAGGAATCTGTTTGGGTGTACTGCCGCATCAGAAATAAGGGGTAATCCCCCTTAATAGCCGCTGGAGAGGCTGTGGGGAAGTCCTGGAACAGATCAACAAGGTGTTGTGGATGCCTGAGCAGCACAGGACGGTTGTGCTGTGTCTGGCTCCATACCAGCCCCTAGCCACTCGGAGCAGCCATGGCCAGGACCAGTGGTGAGCACCCCAGCAGCAGGGACTGATCAAGATGGTGGGGGACTGGGGGCCCTGTGACCACAGAAGACTCACTGCTGCCCGACTGCATTTCCTAGGCTTTTTGGGGATTCCGGGATGGTTAGCCCCCCCGGGGCAACGTACTGTAGCAGGATGGACTGATTTTCGTAAATAGTTCTCTCTAGCCATTGTGTTGTGGTGTAATTGTGCTGGGTAGTTGTGTCTGTGTAGTGTAAGTGTGTAGTGTTGTATAGAGCATGTCAGTGTGTGTGTGTGTAAGTGTGTGTTCTCGGCATGCATATTAGGAGTAAACAGGGCAACGTGCACAGTGGGCAATGTGAGTGTGTTGTCAGTACGAATGGTACTAGTGTAATAAATGCCACCTGGTGGTTAAAACTTACAACCGTCTCAAGCCTGGTTATTATAAGTGACATGCCTTGGTGTCCCACTTTTACAATATATTGTTTTTCTTTTGGTGTTTTATTGAACAGGATGATTATGCGAAAAGACCAGTTTTACTCTATAATAAAACTTAAAAGGTGGCACAAATGCCAAATGGTGTTGATTATGATTATGGTAGTAATGTGTCATAGAACACAGGCCCTGTTGCATATGGACAAGTGGTACATAATAAACATACAGCTGTCAACTAGGCATAAGTGCAGCTAGACTGACCTTCCAAATGATTCATGTTTTAAACAGAATGAACCCAAAAAGTCAGCTGCTCAATAACAGACAAAGTTGTTTGCTACCAAATAAAAGTACCTCAACTGAAAATGTATATGGGGAAGGTTACCATTCAGTTTGGGTATTGATATCGGGTTATTTGGTTGGGTTATCATACTGTATGTGGCCTACCACTTAGCAACTGAACATTTTAACCTTCACAATCACTTAATTTATGATTGAAAACGAAGGCAGCTCCAGCAGGGGAGAAATGTGGTAAAATGACTTGCTCTAAAGATGCCGTCTTATAGAGCATCTATTGCATGAGTTGTGCCCCCCCCCCCCCCAACATGTGTAGCTATGTTTGTTGAAGTAGTCCCTGACTAAGATGATTAACTAATGTTTTGTGGACTACAGAGGTAAATTAGCAATTAGCTATTACATTAGAAATCTAATTAGATAGGATCATCTAGAGGGTATTTTATTCATCTACTTTTATCACATGTATGCAAAACTGCATCGCATAGCACTGTACACTGCAAAAAATGCCTGTAAAAATACCTTAAATGGCAATGGAAAAATACCATAAAAAACAATCAGGTAAAATACTGTGTCAAATACAGAAAAAGAACTGTAAATTTAAATATAAATTATTTCTGTATTTAATACATTGTTTGACTGTACAATTTTTTTTAAATGCAGTAAAGAAATGCTGTAAAATACCTTAAATGTTAATGGGAAATTACTTAAAATATCAATAAGGTAAAATACTTTTTAAAATATATAAATTTGTCAATAAAAAAAATATTTTTATTTAATATGATTTTTAGTTGTAGCATGATTTTTTTTTTTTTTTGCTTCAGTTACTGGTGTAATCTGTAACATGATAATGACATGAGAATATGTGTTAAAATACAGTTTTAAATATGTAGTACTATAATTGTAGAACTGCAGTTCTGTGAAATTATGAAAACAAGGTATCAAACTGTGCTCCTACCTGCATCTACACATTTTTATACTGTTTATCATTTATACTGTGGTTTCGGTGATCCAAGCTCTGTCTGACCTATTTGCATGTCTTGCTGACAATGGTCACTGTCTATGTCAGGCATGTAGTTAATGTTCCAGGTTCCATGCATTGTCTGTTCTATACTGGTGCCCTGCTTAAGTTTAAGCTTTATCCCTGTATGTTTGACTGTGTATAAGTTGCCCACCATGTGTAGTTCCCATTGTTTGTACAGTGACCCTCCAGGTAAAAGTAATGCTTGTTCTTGTATTTTGTTATACGAGCAGGTGTTGTGATGATTGGTGTGATTCACAGTCCTGTTAAGGGTTATGAATAAAAGAGCTTTAACTAAACTGCACTTGTGACATGGTATTATGGCCGGAATCATCAGATACTGCAATACAGTGGAAAACCTACAACTGTACATTTTACAGTTACAATTTGTAGTTTTTATGGTTAACTGTTAGTTTTACATTAAAAACATAATTTTTAAATATGTTTGGAGAAATATGGATTTAAACTGTTTATTATACAGAATAATATTAATATATACTGTATTACATTGAACATTACTACTGTACTGCCGGTAATTTATTTTAAATTTAATGAATTTGTTTTTTTACAGTGTATCTCATTTTATTAACTGGAAGGGTACCCGACAGAGAGAGTATTCACTCAATTACAAGAAACCGTACGCATGGGGGCCACTTAGACCATTGTGAGGGCACCTTATAGGGCACTTCATGACATTCTCTTCACTAGAAGGGCCTTTTGTAGTGGCACCATGTTCCATTGGAAAGGTATCCATAGAGACCGCTTAGACCATTGTAAGGGCTTTTTGTAGAGGCTGCTGGGATTGCTGCACTGTGAGGGAGTAGTGTAGATGCCGTGTGCACTTGTGTTGTGCGCCTGTTGATTGGAAATATATATTTCAGTGTGCCAATGTGGTTTAATGGGCGGTTGCTGTTGCATTTTGTTTTTTCGGTTGGCGTGTGTACTTGTCTGTCCTTGTTATTAAACAGCCTGAGTGTTATTAACAGCTGCGAGTGTCGCATGAGCCCGTGGGGTAATATTATCTAACATGGGTAACATTAAATCGGAAAAGGACTGTTGCTCCTGAGCTTTGCTTGGCCGCTAGTCGGGGCTGGGAGGACATTTTCCACTTCGTTTTCCCACTCCAGCAATAGTCTGCTATGAGAGTTTTTTCTTTTTTTGTTTTTTTTGGCCTTCCAAGAGCAACTTTACTTAAACGTGGTTCAGTAAGGAAGTTAGTCTCGGGTAAATAATTATTAATGTTGTTATTTACAATAAGTTACATTAAGTTAAATATACTGTAATGACCTGGCTGGGGTTGTTAGCCAGGTGCATTCTGGGTATTGTGTTGTCTGTATTTTCTATCGTTCTGCTAGTTCCTATGTGTTTGATTCTCATGTTGTGTTATGTTAATGTTAGCCACAGTGAAGTTGATGTGTGTTCTGTGGGGCGGGTTGAATTGGTATGGTTGGCTGACACCGCGACTCTGTGTGGTGGGAGCGTGACAGGGGTGCAGTGTCAGCGGTGTTAAAAGAGGAGGAAAAAGGGTAAAATAAATGTTTGGTGTGAACCCCCTACTGTTTCCTACTGGATCATTCGGGGATTATAGACCTGCTGAGACGCTTGGGGTCGCGCGGTTTAGGGGGCACAAGCGCTCTCAGTTCATTGTGAAATTCAGCGATAGTTGCTAGCTGTGTTAGCTAACGAGCAGCCTAGCCAGTTCAGCTCCACTAACCCGCGGTCGTTACAATACTATCTAAGTATACTGAACTGGGAGTAAAGGGGCGGAGTCATAGTGAGTTAGGAGATTATGGGACCAGCTTAGTGTTGTGTTTGCAAGATGTTTGCTCTTCTGGATGTTTGCGTCCAGTCGGACTTCATCTGCGAGTGATGTAACTTAGCAGACTCACTCATGATCAAGGTTTGTGACCTCGAAGAGCAACTGGCTCTCATCGGACACAAGAAAGAGTTAGAGGAGAGAGTTAATATGCCATTTAGGGAGAAGGTGTGTATTGTATGTCACAAACAGGGAGGGGGGAGAATGAAGAACAGATAAACATAGGTCGTATACATAGAAAAGGGTGTACACAGTTTACGAAAGCGACATCACCTGAAATTATGGTATCTAACCGCTTTCAGGTGCTTTCAGCCAAGTTGTCCGGCTAAGCAAAAAATCTTGCTTTTTCATATGGGTCCATAGTATTGCTACTTCTGTGGCAAATGGAACATAACCGACTCAGTTTTCCTGAGTTTTTAACGGATGTGACGTAATAAAAATCGGATCCCGTGGCAAATGGAATGCAGCATGATGCTGTCTACACAGAAGGTGATGAAGACACCGTGTTTACTTTTTCATTAATGTTACAGGAGGAGGAGAGGAGGCCGTCTGTGGATTCAAAACAACCTTGCAAGGTTGCAATGCTGTCATGGATCCACTGCAAAAAAGAAAACTATGTCATTTTGCTTTGTTTTACCTGCTTTGGGGGTGTCCATTCACATTCTAAATAACCACATTAGCGCATATCCAAATCGCATTCACATGGTACTCTGATGAACAATGCAATGTTGAAATGAGATCCAGATACATCCCCATCAGCCCCATAAAAGGGGGTTGGGGATGTGGCCAGGTGACAATGGCTCATTCATACACATGAAAGTTGCTACTGTACATATTCAATGAAAGGAGCCAAATTGCAAAAAAGGTTGATAAGCACTGTCGTAGACCATTGTAAGGGCACTTTATAGAACACTGCATCACAATATTTCCACTTCGTAACTGTACCCTTTTCCATTGGAAGGGTACCCAGAAGGGCCACTCAGACCAAAGTGCTATAATGCATATTACAAATGAGTATGAAACAATGTATTAAAAACTGCAACCTTTTTCTTACTAAAGTAACAGGTTTAGTATGTAAAAGTGACATTGGTGAAGCTGTATTTATCAAAAGAATCAAACATTCCAAGAGATCAAGATCAAAAATTACCCTGCAAAAGAAAAGCGAAGGACAGATCTGGCCTGACCAATCTCCACACCAGCATCACACTGAATAAATTCGAGTTCAGGGATTATGATAATTAATCATGCATTATAAGAGAACAAAATACTTCCTCTTTAATTAATTTTGCTCCTCTGTTTAAATATACAAAATTAACTGAAACAGAAAGATTGTAACATGGAAGTATAGGAACATTTCAGACTTCTATAGAAGAGACAGGCAATTAACTTATATATTAGCTTATATAATTTAACACATTTTACCAGCTAACACAAAAAATAATAAATATACAAAACATATAATGCAGATTTCTGCTTCTCATTGTAATGGCTGCGAAATGTCTTCTTTACAAAATTCTGTAAAATACCTCCAGTTGTCTTTCTATACTTTTGATGTGATCTCAGTAGGGATACAGCGCACTATTTTCTGAAAACCATACATGTGCAACAGGAACACCGTAGTTGTAATATTTTGTCATGTTGTACCTGTAATAAACACAACCGTGCAAAGTCTGAAGTTATGAAAAGGTTTTTATGCAAAAATTCCATGACCTTATCTCACCATAAGGTAGCCAAACCCCGCTATTCCCCAAAATAATATGAAGTTTTGGGCTTTATGATTATACCTTTGTCTCTGGAGCTCAATCACCTATCCCCACGGAACCATGAGAATCTCAAATAAAGTATTTGGAGACCTTGAAAACATAACATACAAATAACATATATAAATATTAGTCCAAGATTAATGGAATAATAACCAAACCTCTTAACCAAAGCTACTTTTTATTTCTTTTGTGCAGTGGCGGCTGGCCCATAGGGGGCACTCGGGCACCGCCTTCCCAGATGTAGGGGAGATATAAGATATAAAAAATAAAAAAAATATATATTTTTTTTTTAATCAATGTCAGATTTACTTAATAGTGTGTGCCTACATGCAATCTGAATTATTTAAACAACCTTTCCAGCAACTGCCTCTCATTCAACAATGAATTTCCACCGACAGATTTCCACTAATCATTTCTCTTCTTGGGCGCTCATCAAAGCACCCCAGAAGTGCAGTGAAATAGCTAATCGTGTAGGGTTGCTAGGCAAAAATAATAAAATTTGGCCTATCAGCATCACCAAATTAAATGGTTTTGGGGCACTGGAAATTTTG
>JAABNY020000001.1:37690627-37704079 GCA_015164015.2 Brevimyrus niger
CAGCCAATAAGGGCAAAGGTGTGTCATCACGGAGGCAGTTCCAGTTTGTGCAGCCGGGTGAGAGGTTGCAATGCATCGAACCTCAATGCATTCCGTCAGGATTAGAATGTGTTGCTTTAAGCCAGCTGTAAGCAAGTCGAATGCACCCAAGGTCCGGACTGGGGAAACAAACTAAAACGCGGACTTAATACAGAGGACTAATGACAGCAACCAGAAACAGCTGATCACATCGGGATCCCACACGAGGTTAATGAGGGGGCGTGGCACACAGAAGGAGAGGACAATCGGTGCAGGACAGGGGTAATGTTGGGATAAGATCTTGATCATTTTGGAAGCCATTAAGAAAAAAAATGCTCTATTGTTTTATGTAACTTGTTTGTTGTTCATTTTGTGTGTATTTCATTAAAAAAAAAACTTAATTAGGTGTAATTTTGGAGGGGCATGAACAAATTAATTGGTTTTCCATTGTTTGTTATGGGAAAAATTTGATCATAACTCGAACTTTTTAGGATTCGATCCGGAGTCCGGAATGGATTAAGTTAGGGAACCGAGGTACCACTGTCCTTTCGTGCTAAATGTCATTGTTATTGTACAAGAGGTGAGCTGATGCACATACAAGTGAGAAGTTCATGAAATGTTAATGGTGCGTGCTTATCTTAAGGTCACACTAGTTAATCATGTGTTTTTATCATAATTCTGCTGAAGTATAATTTCTTGTGTAATATTTCTAGTTTCACTCACTTGAGAAAAAAATCAGTCAAATTATTAAATTTTATTCTTTAAATACATGTTTTATCTTGCAAACCTAAACAGGTTTATAATTATGCTCAAGGTTCTTAAATAAGATCAGAGCTTTTATTGACCTTTAGAAAAAGTTGCCAGTGGCTTGGTTATCATTTTTATTCTTAATTTCATCATTAAATTATATCCATATGAATATATTCTACATTGACATGATTTGCTTGCAAAGATGGCTGGAACATGTCTTTTGATATCAGGCTATTTTTCCCTTGATACATTTTTCAGTAATCCAGCTCAAGGCAAATTAAGTGGGAAAACACTGATTTGGGGCCAAAGGGTTCTGATTTAGTGGGTTGAACTCAAGAAATCTTCCAAAGACATATTTGCTCCACTGACAATAGTTTGTTAAAAATTTGTGGACTAAGCATTGTGAAATTTAAATTAAACAGGTAGGTTTTCTAATAAGCTAAATCCAAAGGTGAGAGTGATGAGATTTCAGGCAAAATAAGGGACAAGGAGACATGGGGTACACCCTGGATGGAATGCCAGTACAAACTGCTCTATATCCTTCAATTACTGTGTATATAACACAAAGTCTGTATACAGCTCTGCTTTTAAATACATTACTATATAAAACTATTGATCTTGGCATTTTATGGTTTTAATACAATAACTCCTCTGACAGCCTTTTCAGTGGAAAACAATTAAGAATTTCAAATGAAGCTGCCTTTCAGATGATTTCCTCTGCCTTTATATTCCTCAAACCCCATTTCATGCCCTACTCTCTGGGCTGGGAAAAACCCCATCTTCATAGTCAGCCACAAGACAGAGTAGGAAAAGAAAGATACTAGTACCTCCGTGACTTAAAATGCCGCAGAAGTGGTATGGATTATCTTCAAGTGTTACGGTTACTGTTATTCAATAGGCCCCCTTCGGGCAGCAACGTTTTCATCCAAGAAATCCTGCAGCGTCGGACTATAATTGGAACAATGCACTTTATCTGTCGCGGTGCGTTGGGGCCTTTGTAAGATTATAGCAAAATAGCTGATGCCTTTCCTGTGGTTCTTCAATATGTGTGGCACCACAGCACAAGATGTTCAGGGCTGAATCAAAATTTTCTTTATCTTTTATAAATCAGCCATTTGCCATGGCTTTTATCTGTAAATATTGTTTTTTTATTTTTATTACTCTTCTAAGAACATTTGACTTACTTATATAGATGATTTTCTGTATGTTCTTTAATTATTAAATGTATATATTACAAATTCCCCCAGATCCTTGATGAAGATTCCATCGCCTACTGTTGCTGTGGGAGACTGAATAATATTTCTGTGATTGTAAGTCTACAAACCTGTACTGGATAAGCAGCTAGGAGATGGATGGATTTAATTATAAGTAATCTGCTTTAATAGGTTAGATTTGTAATTACTGAGCAATATTGCATACTCAAATGGCTCACTCTAATCTCATGATAAAGGGCAAAAAAACATTTGAAACTATATAAAACTGATTATCTTTCTGCCTTGTGCCATACTGTCTATGTTGAGTATGTCAAGATTAAATATGTAAGGCCCTATTGGAGAACTTGTCAATTGTACTTTATAATTCATGCCACATTTACTTCAATGTGAGAACCATCAAAATGCAGAATTAGATTATCAGTGGTCATTGTTAATGCACCACCGCAAACAACAACAAAATGTGCCCTTTGCATTTAACCCATATGTGACATAATAGGGGGCAGCTATTCAGTGCATGGGGAGCAGTGCCTTGCTCAGGAACCTCAGTGGCACCTTGCTGGTCAGGCAGTCAAACCAGCAATCTCTCCATTACAAGCATGCTTCCCTAACCATCAAGCCACCACTGTCCACAAATAATCAGTTTAGGTTATTAGTCACTGTTTGTCTTAAAATGCTAAACATGTACCTGTCCTAAACACGCCAACGTAAAATATAGCAACCATATTACATACTATAAATTCACTATCAGCTAGCATTAAACAGTATCATAACAATGACAAATATCACAATATTCAGTAAAATGGCAAGCACTCTAATAGCCCTCTGTGCTAATTAAATTGAATACCAATATGTTGAATACCATGGCCATTGCTATAAACTCAGAGTATGTTTTTGTGTTTCTTGAAAAACTGGAACATGGCTGAAGAAAAAGAAACAAAGTTTAGATTTTGGTAATGTGTTGTTGTCCTCACAAAACTGAAAATTGATGTAATGTGGTATGCATGTGTTGATAGTAAAATATCCAAAGTGCTGATAGAAGCCAATCATCCACCATTATTAAAATATGCCTAAAGTCATTATTCTTTCTTCCATTAGATACATTTAGAAAATGATATATCTCATAATTATTGAAATAAATTTTTTTCAACTGGGATTGATGGCAGCAATGTTTCTATCTTAAAATACTTCAGTCCAGTGATGGACTGTTTTAGGTAATATTTCCTCAGGAAAATAATCCCAACTCAAAAATAAAAAAAAAATAAAAAACAGTTCTGAACTTTCAGTACATATTGTCTGAGACAGTGAATTTCATATGTGTAATTGGCAGGCCACTGTCTTCACTAGATTTTATTATTTATTAGTTTAGACTCAATTAATCGATTGATTAAAGAAAAAATTCTGGTCGAACCACACGTATTAGTTTAGTAGTATTTTTTCTGTTCACATTTCGGTTGTTCTTAATCAACTAAAGCCTTAATTCATCCCAATTTAATTTAATACCAATTGTTTTGTTTTTTATATTCCAAGTTGCAACTTAAGGTAAACATTACAATAACATATCTAATAATTTCCTCATTTTGGTGGACTTGCTACATGAACATGGTATCATTTTAAAGCACCGATACCCCTTCTTTAACAGCAACATCTCTTTATTAACAAACAAGATGAGACAGCAGTGTAGAAACTTCAGCCTTTGTCTGCAAATTCTGAAATTTTTAGGCCTGAATACATTATGTGTGATAATCACAATACTCTGATGTACTACTGTTTTACTAAAATGACACAAAAGGCCCTTTAACTAAATTGAGAGGCTTACATGGAGAAGGTCACCTTGGAGCGTTTTAAATAAAGAACCCCTTTGTTTCCTGGAGTGATTATTCTCACCACCACATGGATCATTGGCAGAGGACAGATCTCGTCTCAGCTACCAGAAAAAGCCATGATTACTCTCCCATCACATTAACTCTCTCTCAGTCATATTGTCGTTGGTGGAATTTACTAGTATGGGTTCACTCATGAGTCTGACTATAATTTGTAGTCTGATCAGCTTCCAGTTGCATTTATTAAGATTAATTATGTAAATTAACAATGAAGTATTTTTTTTATCATTTCAATATTACCATCATAATGTAATGCAATTGTGTCATCCAGGGAAATACAGGCAAAGCTACACCATGACATATTGCACTTAATCAGAAATAAGGAATTATAATAGGTTATAGCCGGTTTTGATCTTCCCTTGTGTTCTACATACACTGCCTAAAATGGTGGATCAAAAATCCACACCAGAAATATTGTCCAGAATGAAATAAAGAAAGTAGTATGATTTCTAACCACCCACCCCCCTCGCCCCCGAAAAAAACACCTCTGTCATCTACAAAACATTGGGTGGAATGGTAGTAGAAAATACCATGCATGTGTTAGATATTGGAAAATATCTAATGCGACAAAGTAGAAAATGCGACAAAGGACAACCATCCAATATAACGAAAAGCACACACTTGGCACACAAATAATTCAGTCTGGAACAAACTCTGCTCAAGCCAGTCGTTAACTCAGCTGCTACAACCCTTAATGGGGTACTGAGACTTTTTAATAAATACACTTTTCACTGGGAGGCACTCCACAGCTTGTCAGGAGAGGGGAGGCTGAAATGGATGGGTCTAGAGCCTGGCAGAATCTTCTAGAAAACTCCAGTCTGCAAAAACACTAGGACTAAAACAAACAAAAACAGGAATTCACCTTTCAACGGGGTAATGGCCTAAAACATGCAGCCACTGCGACTCAGTAGCTTAAAAGCAATACGATGAATTGCCCAGAGTAGCCCTCTTAATGCTGGGACACTCAATTCCAGCTGAGAAAATGGACTCTTGAACATCACAGTCTGGCAATGAAACACCCAACCCCTCCCCAAAACCAACATCACCACTTATGACTTTACAGTAGAGATTATGTAAGGATGCGAAAGTGAATATTGTATGATCTGTGATTACTACCAAAGTAAAGATGAAACTATACATCTATTAACTGAAATACTAAAATGTATCTACTAAAATGACAAAAATTAGTCTGCTGAAATAATAATAATAACAATGATATCAATAATAATAATAATAATAATAATAATAATTATTATTATTATTATCCATTGCATCCATCTGTTTTACATTAGTATTATTATTAACTAACAGAGATTAGTTACGCATACTCATGTATTAAAATGATTTGGAGGTGGGGAGGTAAAAAGTGTGCAGGGTTAAGAACTCGCAGTCAGGAACCCTGACATATACTCAGCTTAAAATCTCTTCTTCTCAATGGTGCCATTGGGAGAGGCAGCAGTTTCCATCACGCAGTGCGACCCCTTCAGCAGACTAATGAGCAGCATGGCCAGTCAGGGTTTCAGACATCAGCAAAGCAACGGGACTTTGATGAAAGTTGAACTGCAGCCTGGGGGACGGCACTGCATCACTTCAGTACCAGCGTCATTCTGGAGTGAAACATTCAAAACCATATTGAACCATCAGAACCATCCTCAGATATCCTTAGAACATAAAAGCATAAGTAAGGAAGTAATAGCATTAATAACAGATTTATCAATCACTTGTAGCATTATTTTAGACAATTGCTTGGGCACTTGTGCCCACAGTATACTTAGCGAAATTTAGAGGAAGTGGATTCGGTGGAAAGACTTTACTGCATCTCATATCCTGGAGATTGCTGACCCATTAGTGACTGGCAGCCAAAGAACCAGAAGTCTTACTCAGGCTTACAGTGTGATGTCTCTCAATTTATTGCAAATTAATAAAGTCTGCGATGGAGTTAATTGGTACATTTAGAACCGGCAATATTTCTTAAAAAAAAAAAAAAAAAAGGGACTGGGAATGTCAATTCTTCTAGCCTAGATACAAAGCCATTTCCAGTTGCTGATGACGGACAAAATTTTTAATCTGTTCACTGACTTCAATAAAAATAATAATCATCCATCCAACTTCTGTACCTGCCACAAGGGAAAGGCAGGGAATAACGCAGGAGGGGGTGCCAACCTATCACAGAGCACATTCACACACATGTTTTTGAACTGTGCTGGGAAATGGGAGTACCTGGGGGAAACCCCATGACCATATGAGGAGAACATGAACACCCCACACACAGAGACAGGGAGACTGAAGCCCAGGTCCCAGAGGTGTGAGGCAATAGTGCTAATCACTGTGCCACCCCCTTCTCTAATTTAGTTTTATTGTTTCTTTTATATTATTTTTCTATTAGTAGGATTAACTATTAATACAAACAAACCATCTTTATTTTCCATTTACACAAGTACAGTGGAATGCTTCTCTTCACCAACCCCATCTTGCTCTCCATAGCTTGGGGCTCCTCTGGTGGTAGGAGTTAAGGGCCTTTTACAAGGGCCCATAGACATGTGACATCTCAAAGTTACATTATTCTTACAGTCTCAGATTGTCTAAACAATTAATGCTTACATTCCTAGGGATAATAAACAAAGCTTAACACTTTCACAACCATATGGATTCCCGGACTTTTTTGGGCAAGAAAATGATGCTAGAGGTAATTAAAATGTGTTCTTTCAATGTAAATAAATCGCAAAAACAACAATTAGTGGCAGACGTGTTTTTCTTGCCAGAAACAAAATCTGATGTTATTTTAGCTAAAGTGTCCCAGACCACTCAGAAAAGCTCTCAGAAAACTCTTCAATGTAGAGTGATGACAGGGAGACTAACCCAGATGTCCAACCCACTCCGTAGAACATAAGCCAATTTGTATCCTCTGGGCATCCTCACCACAGATGGCTAATGCAACACAGCAGGGACTGAATCCAGGTCCCCACTGTTGGCTGCACTTTACTTTTACCGGTGCTCTGCTGGAGAGGCCTTCAAATTTTAGTCTTGCTACTTGCAGGAAACAGGTCTATAACTCAGTAGCAACTCTACCTATTTGATGATCCAGTTTTTTGTGTGATCATTCATTTATTTACTTTTTACTTACTAGTTGTCATTTACTTATATTTTTAAATTGTTGCATTTTTGCAGTGGGTATAATTTTCCCACTAAAGTATAAAATACTTTAGATACAACTCACAACAGAAAATACTTACTCCGGACTACAGTGGTACCTCAGTTCTTGAACTCATTAGAAATCAAATTTCTTAAAAGTTGAACCGACCAGTTCGGAAAAAAAATTACCTAGCACTCGATCTGAATCTCAGAAGTCAAACTGTGAATGCCAACCTAAGAAAACTTGTACACACCGAGAAATGAGTCACGCAGCATCAGTGGAAACGAAGGGTAAAGCTTCAGTCTCAGCCTCGCATTCGCTGTGACAGCATCATGCATGTTTACACAAAATGAATACATATAATTAGACAGTAAAAATACAATTAGGCAATGATAGACAGTAACAGTAATTATTATTATACAATAAAATAATAAAAAAAATAAAGATTTCTTATTAATTATTTTAATATTCATAATAAACCATTAATACATTTAATTATAATAAAATTGTCGTGCTGAACTGGGACAGAATAGAGACAAAGGCACAGACGTCAGGGTATCGGGGAATATGGGGTTTAATTACAGGTAAGGCAGGCAAAATGCTGAAGCACCCCCAAAAATGGGCTAAAATCACCCCTGATACAGAGTAATAATAAAAATAAATAATATTCCGATACACTTTATTGCTTTGGACCCTTAACAATGGACCAGATTCAAAGTTTTTATTGTCATGTACAGACTACAATGCAATTCTTACTTGAATGCCTTCTTCACAGACTGGACGATTAACCAAATAGCGCAGCGCAACATTACAACATTACTAACAATAAATAAACCACTAACTTACGTGTACTATTAGAGCATTTATGTAATTTATTTAAACTTTATTTTACCATGTAAATTATCTGAAAACCAATTCTCACCGCTTTACGTGATATTTGGGAGAAATAGCAGATTACACATCGGCACTTCCTGAGATACAAACGTCATGCGTGTAACTAAACTCTTCGGCCGATAAGGGCAAAGATGTGTCTTCACAGAGGCAGTTCCATCTAAGCGGAATGCATTGCGTCAGAATTAGAATGCGTTGCTTTAACCTCTGCCCTAGGCACCTGCTTCGGCCCTGCCTGCTGCTGTAAGCAAGTCGAAGGCACCCAATGGCTGTACTGGGGAAACAAACTGAAACGCGGACTTAATACAGAGGACTAATGAAAACAACCAGAAACAGCATTCATTTGTTTTCCACTATTTCTTATGGGAAAAATTTGATCATAACTCGAACTTTTTAGAATTCGATCCAGAGTCCGGAACGGATTAAGTTCGAGAACCGAGGTACCATTATTTCTTAGGGGGAAAATTTGATCAGAACCACAACTTTTTATGATTTTATCCAGAGTTCTGAACATATTAAGTTCGAGTTCTGAGGTACCACAGTATATTAAATTATGAATTTCTGTCACTTTGTATATAATTTATTGTAAAACTGCTATAAGCATCATGTAACAGATGCATGACTGTGTATTCTTTTAATAAATTATTCTTATTATTCATTTGATGTATTTTTTCCATTACCTTCTGGCTGTCAATACAAATTAACTTTAACTGACATGGCCTTTTTCTGCTTTCAAATTGCTCTATTGACTCACTTCTGGCATAACACAGTTTCCGGCCCAATCCTGCCAGCTCTACTCAATGGTAAGAGGTCAGGACAAGGTGGTCAGCCTCTGCCTGTTTGTCCCAAGCCGTGTGGCTCTTTTGTCTTTAGTTGACAACCTCATGAGAGGGTGAACAACATTTCCTGGCAAAATCCACAGCAGCCCTCAAACTCATGTCTGTCACTTCCTGGGCTAAGAAGCACCTCTTGAATATACAAGAAAGTTCCTGTTATTTGTGACCAAGGCCCATGCTTTTATGCATAGCAATGAAAATCTATAGAAGAAAGGCTATAAATATTTACCCTATGACCATTTTGGATCAAACTGTCCTTTTGTTCTGCTTCCAACAGTTATTTATATCATTGTTTATATTCCTGTATTTTCCTGTTTTCTTTATTTTTTTTGGGTTGTTGATTATGATTGACATGTACCTTTGTGATGTGTAAAATTCAGTTTATACTAGAGTCTAAATACCACATATATGCAATTGTTCTTATTTTATTACTTACTGAGCTCTGTATAATTTTCCCTAAAATTTACTCCAAGCAGGATTAATTGCTGTTTATTAATTGTAATAAACAATAAATAATGTAAACAATAAATTGCTTTGTAACTAGGAGGAGAAATGCATGTTCGTCATTCCATTATACATGGTGGCTATCAGAGCACAGTACATACTTATTGCTGTTTTTTTATTATTATTATCATTTTTTCAGTGTCAGTGGAATAGAACTTCCCAGACTAGCTGCTCTGTCACGTTATTCTCTAGGGGGTCGCGGTGAGCACTGCAGATGCTGGAAGGTTATACGGCACTCCAGACCAAACCCGCATACCAGAGCATTGCAGGACACACACCTACACAGCCTCAACTAGGACCAATTTAACACCACTTAGCTGCAGTATGGAAAATATGAACTCTGGCTGGACTGTGGAGACTGGGCCGGTGCTTCTGACCCCCCAGGTCATCATGACACTCTCCTACAATGTCTTACTCTTTGAGTGGGATTCTAGATGCAAGGGATCCAACCTGTTACCCATTTTTTTTAAATAAAGTGAAACGTGAATTGACAAGAAAAAGAGGCCATAATAAACCAGCTTCATCTGTATTGGATGATTTTCTGTTTATTTTTTATATTTTGACAATACATAATCATATCTCCAAGGCCCAGTATTGACAATGAGAGATTTAAAAAAAAAGGCTTATGTGAATTCAGTTTAGCTCAACATGTGCTCTGCTTAAACAAATTTATGGAAAGCCCTCGATGAAGAAGATGTAATTAGTTAAAGCAATCACTTGATCAATCATACTGAGATGATTATATGAAGTAAAAAACCAGCAACTTTTAAAAGCATTTTTGCAGTTATATTTTCCTCATGTCATTTCTGAAAATTCAGCATAAGTCATTGTTTTGAAAGTTATTGGCATTCTCTGCCTACTTTATGTTGCAATAAATTCTCACTAGACCTTCACAGGGCCAGTGCACTGTACATTTATATTGGAAATATGGTCTTCAAAATAGCATGCAAGGCCATTTCTAATGAACACTGCATAGAAGAAACGTGCGTGGAACCCACATGAATGGGCATTTTTACTTTAAGCTGCACATGAATGAAATAAAAGGTTCATAATTAAGCTTTCTTGCAACGGGCATGCTTGTGGGGATGGGATTGACATTCTGCTGAGCCTCTGACCTTTGCAATGGTGCTCCAGTATTCCATGCAGAAGGAAAGGGGCGTGAGGGAAAAAAAAGAGAGAGAGAAACAACAGTACGGGGACTTAGAAGACTATGAATAAAACTGAACAACTGTGAAAATGTGCCTTGTAATGTAGGACAGTCATTAAACAAACACATGGATGAGGACAGAAAAGCAGCAAAATGTGTCATCTGTCAGCTGGTCGTGTCATAAGGAGAAGCTATAAAATAATAAACTTATTATTAATTTCCATTTTATTCACCTGAGCGATGCTCCTATTCAGAGCAAAATATACTGGGCATATGTGCACAGTCCTTGCACATTTACAAACTGTAACAATGAGATAAAGTACTGCGCAAATACAGCCTTGTAGTTCATAATTTATAGACCATGCTTTAACGATTGTCAGTAGGATTAACAACTAATAACTAATTATTATGATCAAATGCGTACCAGAACTTATATGGTAAATATGGAAACACAAACTTCATATTAATACTATTACTATATTTCCTCAGAAAACCAGTCTAGCTGTTTTGAGTCTGACTCAGTGTATTCCCTACTAAATGCTGTATTAATTAGAGTGGAACCATTTTTTCTTACATACAAGCATAAAATGAGATCTTGGCCAATGCTTTTTCATCAAGTTTGTTTATAAGTAGCAGAGATCCCCATAGCTAGAAGCAAGCTACAGCATGAGACAATGAGGCATCTTGAATAGAATTCCATTTATGGGCTCCAACAGTGTTTCACTTTGATCTTTTTTTATATTCTTCCTCCTATCGTCAAGCAAATCAGTGACATGAATTACAATCCGTAAGTACATTTTAAAACATGGAAAAGAGGAAAATACATATTCATGTGACCTTGAGCAGAATAGAGAGTAAGCCTTGACAAACTTGACATGGCATTTAAAGCTTTCTAGGTATCCTATAAAAGATGGTCTAGAATCCCATCAGGAATGACTTTGGTGCTGGGTCAGACACTTTTGACAGTGTATTTTATGACCGTGCAGAATATCAGCACCAAAAACTACCTAATTGTAGTAAGTATTTACTATGGTGTCATTTCTTGACCAGGGACCAGTTATGATGGATGACGATTTAACCCAGACACCGATGATCTCAACAAATCTCCTAGAATAATCATATGGAGGTCACTTCAGGAGCTGTCAAGATACTTGTACTTTTCTTCTGGAAACCATAGAGGAAAACAGTGGATAAAGATATTTCATTATTTCAGTCCCAATAGTTTGCTGTCTAAATTAGCCTGTCCATTTGACACTGAACAATCTAAACTTTTGAGACTTCCAAAAAATCTAGTTGCAGTTGTAGTAAATGAGGCTAATTGCTCTTTGATACTAGGATCTGGTTTAAGTTTTTTGCAGATTTAAACAGGGCCACCCTGATCTCATTAATCTGCCTTTTCCTCTTTGTTGTGGTGCTTCCTCCCACCGGTCTCCTTTGTTACGTCTGACACCAATCGTCAACTTGCACTCATTAGCCCAGTTTCTCATGGCTGCTATCGCCATTCTTCCCAATACCAAGGTCATCTATATATCGAGATCTCAGCAGTCACACTCAAACATCATCTCTATTCCCATATACAGTGGCCTCCACAATTATTGACACCCCTTGTAAAGATTTGTAAAGATGGTTAGAAAAAATACCTTTTGGTGAAGCCGCTTTTCAGTCACACTGAAAAACTGAGAAGGATCCAGCCATTCACTAACATAAATTTATTCCAAGAAAATAAAAATCCTTCATCAAGAATAATTATCTTTAACCAAAACACATGTGCCACGATTATTGGCACCCCTGAAAATTATAGCGAACACAATTTAACTGAATCATGTTTCCCCTGTAAATTTTGCATCTTTGAGTTGAGTGGAGTGAAAAGAAACCTTCAAGCTGTAACCCATAACTTCCTGGTTAACAGGAATATGAACATGAGGTGACACAGGGGCCAAATTCCCTCAGTCATCAAATTCCCTCAATCATCCATCAACATGGAAAAGATAAGAGAACATATAAACCAAATGAGGGAGAGGTGTGTTGACCTTCATAAGTCAGGTAATTGGTATTAAAAAATAGCTACTCGCCTTAAAATGCCAATTTGTACTGTTAGGGCAATAATAAAAAAAGTGGACAACAACTGGAAATGTTATAAACCTGCCTAGAAGAGGACCCAAGTTTGTTTTTTCCCCATGTACAGTGAGGAGGATCATAAGAGAGGCAAAAAATATCCCCAAGGATGACTGTTGGTGAATTACAAGACAAGGTAGAGTTTATACATAAGCAGCAGTTTTAAAAAAATAAAATAAATGAAATTATCATTTTAAATGTTCTCTAATCAAGTAAGCAGATGGAGTTGAGCTCTCGTAAATTCTCCCTGCTTAACCGAGCTGAGAAACATTAAAATGGACGTATCCTTCAAAAGAGCTGTAATGCCCTTTGTTGATAACTAAATTAGGCTTTATGATTCATTTACCCTGTAGCTCATCTGTCTTTTGTCAGTGTTGTCTTCTTATTGTTTATCTAGACCAGTGAAAAGGTTGATGACTCCCCGAAACAAGGTCAATGGAGAAAATTATTCATTTGAGAGTAGACAGCCGGCCATATCTATTTTTATATGTACTTCCTTCATTTTCAGCACCATAAGTTCACATTATTTATGGTCTGGTCAAATAAAAATAACATAATACTGCAAATAGTAAGGCCAAAAGGCAAGAGGTTGCACGAAACAAATATGGATTGTTTTGTCTGTAAAAGTATGTGTGCAACATGACAAAATATTTCTTAATAGAGCTGAATTATTAAACATTTCCCCAAAAGTTATATCTCTACTGATTATTGAGGAAGTCAAAGTTCGCATATATATATATGTACATACTATATATTCCTGGCCAAAATAAAAGTCACCACTTGCATTTTTTGTTGGGCCGCATTTGGGTTTGATTATGGTGCACATTTGTCATACCGTTGTTTCCACAAGCTTCTACAACATTCATCCATCTTCCAAACTGCTTATCCTACTGGGTCGTGGGGGGTCCGGAGCCTATCCCGGAAGCAACGGGCACAAGGCAGGGAACAACCCTGGACAGGGGGC
>JAABNY020000001.1:37706999-37723061 GCA_015164015.2 Brevimyrus niger
GCCGCGGGCTGGCCGGTGGCGGCAGCAGGCAGGGCCGCGGGCTGAGCGGAGGCGGCAGCAGGCAGGTCCGCGGGCTGAGCGGAGGCGGCAGCAGGCAGGTCCGCGGGAAGAGCGGCGGCGGTCGCAGTAGCTGGTGAAGCCGCGGTGACTTCCCACGCAGGGAGAATCGAGCAAGCTCTGACGAAGATTGGCAGGGCATTGGGTTGGGAAGCCTTCCGCTTCTTTTTTTTCCCCTTACCCATAGACAGAGGCGGGGTTGTCTCTGTGCAGGCGAGGGGTTGGCGTTGCTTCTCCCTGTATTCTTGGAGGAGCTGTTTTAGGAGAGTGCGTACTTCCTCCAGGTTGTGCGCCTCGTTTCCTGGGGTGACTCCCTGTAGGAGATCCCGCAGGAACGCAGTTTCATGCAGCAGGACGAGCCAAAGGTCCTCGTCCTGCTGCGATGCGTCTTCTTGGAGATCCGTCATTATGTAATGACCGGCTTGAGTGTAGCACGATCCAAAAGACAGGAGTGATGACGGATCTGGGGACTACTGACAGAGACACTGACTAAATACAAAAGACAAGCTAGACTTAACAAGCAACAGGTGACTACAATCAGGGCAGAACAGGAGGTAACGAGGTGGGTGTGGCACACAATTGGGATCGTTGGAGGCAGGACGTAACACTGTGTGTCACATTATATGTAATATAACTCCCACGTGTAATCGTTGTTGTTAGTGTAAATATGTGCCGTGCTGTGGACTCGATCGCAGCATGTGCCCTTACCTGTGTTTGTGTTCAGTCCTTGCCTAATCATTGCGTGTTTTACCCTTTGCGTAATTATCCCAACATCTCAGAGCATTTCCCATTTATCGTGTAACCTCCCGTGTTTGTCTCCCGCGTTTGCATTTCTCTGTTTTTGTTACTTGAGTGTGGCCCTTTTAAGGATTACATTAAATCATTAAATCAGGTAAAACCGATCCCCCTTTGCATCTTTTCC
The DNA here is from genome assembly GCA_015164015.2 of Brevimyrus niger. Classification (NCBI taxonomy): domain Eukaryota; kingdom Metazoa; phylum Chordata; class Actinopteri; order Osteoglossiformes; family Mormyridae; genus Brevimyrus; species Brevimyrus niger. The sequence continues at coordinate 37,707,979 of JAABNY020000001.1, forward strand.
ACTGTCTGCACAGTGCCACAATATAATAAACACAATTCTTCAAAAAAATATGCTTCCAGACAAAAATATTACTAATTTTCATATTATAATATTTTGTTTTCCCCATGTGTGATATCTGCTCTTCCATTTTTATGAGCTAAAGCTGTATCAGTGATTTTATACATTTGGTTCTGATACATTCAGTAGTTCTTAATCAAACAATTTTAATCAAACAATTTTTTTGACCACCAATGTTCACTCTCAACCTGAATTTAACAAATCAACTGATCTGATCTTGATCCTTAAAGGTTGTATCGGTCTCTGTAATATTACCTTAATTTCTATACAGTAGGTATACATGGTTTTATTATCAAATATTTAGCCTGAAGAAATCTGTAAAATCCAAATCTAAGTGTCATGACTATGCTTATCAAGAAAACCCACAATTGTTTATGCTTTTATCCATTTGTTTCTTATGCAAATAATTGTTCCTGACTGCTTATTAAACAAATGCCTTGATAATTGTTTAAGTAGACTTTGTCAGCTTTCCAAAAATTGGGTTTTTTAATCCTTTATTCCTGATGTCAAAAAAATGACCTGCACTCAAAATTGAATTAAATAGCTTATTAAGAATGACCTCCTGGAATTTCACATTGGGGGATTTTAGTGTTTAATTTAGGACAGTTCATATTTGTTAAACTGCAGGGCTTTCAATTTCTCTCTCAGCTCCTGCTCAATACAATGTGTTCTTTAATGGATTTCCCAGCTCTATTGTTAATGATTAATTCATTCCCCTCTTAGTCTTACATAAATGCCATTTGTCATCTAATATTTTTATGCAATTGTTTTTTTCCCATATATTTTCCTCATAATGCTGCTATATTCCCACATTAAAAGGCTAATTCCTCAAATTTTCATTTCCCAGGGCCATTTTAGTTTTGCCCAGAAGCAGTGTATTTTAATGGACTCATCATGACTTTAAATTAATTTGAGTGCTCTGTTTGTATTTAAATTTAAACAATATTTATGAACTGCTACCACCTTTTTGATGTGCAATTTGGAAATGTTTTGAATATGTATAGTTGTTCTCCATCATAAGGATTTTATTATAACTGATCAAATCCTGGTTTATTCTCTTCGCAACAATGCACTGATAAAAGCTTCAAAAACGTCAATATGATCTTAATACTAATGTGATCTTAATACTGATGTGCACACTATTTTTTGATGTATACACTGATTGAATTATTATAATCATAGTTTTTACTACATACAGTGGTACCTCAGAACTCAAACTTAATCCGTTCAGAACTCTGGATTGAATCCTAAAAAGTTGAGGTTCTGATGAAATTGAGATCACCCATTGCCTGTTGTTTTTGGCTTGTCCTGTGGATTTTAGTCTGCGTCTGAGTTTCCTGATCCCTACCTGTTTGTGCGAACGTGGATCAGTCTAAATGTATTTTTACTGTCTAAATATATGTGTTCAGCTTGTGTAAACATGCATAATGCTATCACAGCCAATTCAAGGCTGAGATTGAAGCATTACCCTTTGTTTCTGCTGAGAGACATGCCTCGTGACTCATTTCCTTACACGTACAAGTTATCTTAAGTCGGCATTCACGGTTTGACTTCTGAGATTCAGATTGAGTACTAGGTAATTTTTTTCCGGACTGATTGGTTCGACTTGAGTGCTAATGGGTTAAAGAACTGAGGTACCACTGTACTTCTGCTTATAATTTTCAAGGTCGTGATAAGAATGTTGCCATACTGAATTCTTCTGGAAGAGGATGCTTTCTCTGGAATCCTTATTGAAAAGATTGAAATGAACCTGTGAGTGAGGCTGGACTGAACACTGGGTCAGCAATAAGTGAGGTCTAGTCATCCATACTCCATTCACTGGTCTGAGACTAAGCTGTATCATGGCTTGTGAGCTTTGAGATTCTTAGCCATTCTTTTACAGTTTCATTGTGGTTCTGCCTTGGGTTCTGCACATACTTTTGTATCCCTGCAATGGTGTAGCACCTAAATAATAACCTTAATGTTATGACAAAGTTTGTGAGACCCAATGGGATAATGGGGAGCTGCACAGTGATGTGGAAAGTACATCAGCTGTTTACAATGACCATCTTTTTATGGTTATATTATAAAGTATATGCATGGATAAGAAGGCTTCTGCTATTCTCCATTATTCTCCTGTTGTTGCCTCAGGTTATTTAGGCTGGTATGCATAATTATGTGACTCACAGAGACCTATTTTTTAACACTTAGACGAAAAAAATAAAAAATACATAAAATGAATATGCTATTCAGAGTTATCAGTGTGGAAGGTTTGATCAGTGCCCTTGCATTGCATGTTATTATGGTTTGGGTTTGCCGTTCACCAATGTCTATGTTGGTATATTGGTACATCAATGTCTAAGTTTACATTATGTCATTTGATGTTAGATGTACTAATGTAAAAGTACAACAGACTACTTCAATTTTGGTAATAATCAGCACTCAGGGAATCTTGGTTGTCTTTCCAGTTTGAGCATAAATTCTATTCTCGTGTTTTCACTTGTGATTCTCAGAGGGGGCTCAGTCTGAATCCCCGTGGGGTTGGGTGATGTGCAAGGTGCGGGCGTCTTGCACGAACTGCATCAATTTGAATGATTTTCTAATTTCCACCTGCTATGTATTCAGCTGACACGATTCAAGATTCAAGATTTTAAGTACTTTTCAAGAATATATGGCTTGTTAGTGAATTTTTATGGGGCAAATGTCGATGCTTTCAGTACCCAAGTTGCATTCGTGTCAGTTTGTGTTGTTTTGATCCTTCTTCTGTATTTGTTTGGATTTATTTGTTTTAATTATAATGTTTTTTTTCTTTCCTTTAGGTCTAATTATACTCCCCCTTAGTGTTTTCTCATTTTACGTCCTATATAAGAGACAAGCGTTATATGCCCATACATTCAAGGTATCACATCCATGTCGATGCAATCAAGTTGCAACATGCCTGAACTGTCTGAACTTGTTAGCATCTAGGAATCAGCTGTGTCACTCCGGAGAAAAGCTAACCCCAAATGAACCTTTCCACAATGAGAGACAGATGAAAGACGAGTGAAATGTCACACAGTGGGAGACTTCTGCCTCCTGGTCCGAACACAACTCACGGAATACAAGGCTGCAGTCAAGCGTGACATTGTGTTATCATGCCTTACTGGGTGAACCAATTTTTAAAATGAGTTTGGCTGCCCGCCACTAGTTGCTGAATACGCCAGGATACTAATACTATGCTGCACATATCGAGTGTGTTACGCCCCTTTATCATGAAGGAATCAGTTCAGCCCACCCTCCCTCAAAGAAAAAAAGGAAACAAATAAGCATGACTGTTAGCTATCAGTTGAAGTTAATCAGACAAAACGAACTCGTTCCTTCCATTCAATCAATACCTCATCTTCATCTGTCTTGATCCAAACCCAGCAGAGAATCTGCAGATGGCCACATCAAAATTCTTGATCTCTGCTAATCATATTTACACAGCATGTAATGAAGACGCCCAATCATTTGATTGCTTAATCTGTGGGTATCCCTCCTGAGTGCAGCAGCTGCAGCTACGAGAGATATTCCCACGATACACCTGCAACTGGTGCGTGTCACACAGCAAAAAAAAATGTTGAGAGAGCTAGTTTTTAAGACAAGCAAACAGATTGCAGCATTATCCTTATGTACTGTACATCGAAATCAATACAACAACTGACTTGGGTCTATAATGTCCCCTGATGTGCTTTTGTTCCCCTCGGCTGCTGTGGAATCTATTGAGATGAATATGCATGTCGCTGGTTATGGCAGATTACATTCCCTCACTCCCACCATCAGAAAACAAGGAACCATATTGAGACCAATACCATCATTATTTCTACCTTGTTGTAGGAATGAGATGACTAAAAGAAGTCAGGAATAAAGGAACCATATAGCCTACTTTTCCCAAATCCAAAAGATGTTTTCATTTACAAATTCTAATAAAAATTCATATGTTTGTTCTTTTATCTTTAGATGGATTGTCTTTGAATTTGATTATTACTCTCTATGGGTCTTATCTATTATTTGGAGAATAAGAAAAACATTTTATGCATTCTCCAAATACACTTGAAATACATACTGTACTTATTTTAAGGTATGGTACAAATTTGTGAAAAATCTATGCACTTATAATCCATATTTATCATAAGGAAAATACTCTCCTCAAAAAGAAACAGACAAACTAACATTCAAAAAAGCATTGTCCACATATGACATATTAGTTTGATAAGGTACTAGGAGTACAAAAGGGATAAAAATAAGAACCAGTATTTTATGCAGTGAATCTCTTGTTTACCTAATAGCTATAAGTTGTGTGCAAAGTGTTCTAATAACTGTGCACTATTGAGGTACAGCGCAAAGTTGGACTCGAATCTAACCAGTTCTTCCACTAAGCACACAATGCACAGTGTAGACAGAACAGTATAGCATTTTACTAGTTGATACAGAATTTGGCATGAAATTTACCTGCTGGACAAGAATATTTACTAATACTGGATCAGTCCCTGCACTCATGTTCATGCTAAAGTTGTTGGATGTCCTATTAGCAGATCATCACATTGCCCAAATGTCTGTACTTCACAGGGCATAACTCACCAAAAGGGCGGACATAAAGCTTTTGAAGGTTTTGTTTCAGGAATAGGTTTACACTGCCAGAATGTTACTTGTTTAAGTGAATACTGAGAAGAAATTAACTATATGCCAGACTCTAAGGTAATGAGATAAGAGATATTGTGATACTGTGCAATGGGAACCAATGAGAACAGCACTCAACCACTTGGTACACAACAACGAGGTTTCAGAAACTAATTTTTCCCATGAGTAAAAAGGAGGGTAATATCTGGGAAAGTTCGTATTATTTTCTCACTAAATAGTTGTTTCCACTGTGAATTTTTACAGATTTCCCAATTATCTCCCAAGAAGCTTTGACCCAAAAAATGTTTACACCAATCCCTATCACCCAGTAGTTATGTTAACTTACCAGCACCTGCCCAAAATGGCAATTTTTCATTTGTGTTTGAAGATTATGTTCTTCTTAAGTTTTGGTTTCACATTAACCCCATCCCCCATTTAACCCAAAGAGGAGAATTAACAACAATAAGGCTCATGTCCTTTTTCCTGGATTTGAACAGTTTGTCCTACAAAATGAGTTTCATTTATTTTTTTTAATTGTTAAAAACAAGCAAATATTGTATATCCAAATGTGTTTTTATAGCTTTGTGAAACATTCAATTCTCTATGGGCAAACAAACCACCTCAACTTCTGCCGAATCCATTGTATGTCATGAAATGGACTGCTAACCTAGTGCCAGCACCACCCTTCTGTGCAGCACTAATGGCCAATTTTACTCTAGGACTGCTGTGGCCAGAATTTCATTGCAATTAGACTTAATGTTAAACCCCATTGAAGGTCATGGGTATATTGTAAGGAGAAAGAGAGAAATTGCCCAGAAGTCATAGTCAGTAGCTTTTCAGGGAGGTGTCGACAACTCTAACAGAGCAAAACAATTGAAAATACATGCCTCACTATACCCTTCATGTGCACGGTAAGGCACTTCATCCATCCATCCATCCATCCATCCATCCATCCATCCATCCATCTATCTATTCGTCTGTTTGTCTATCTGTCTGTCGGTCTGTCTGTCTGTCTGTCTGTGATTTTTTAAATATTCAAGTCCCAACTACTGGGAAAATATTTTTTTCCATTAGTTTACTTTTCATTAGAGACCTTTCACCTAGCTGTATGATACTGGTATCTTGGAGATGTTCATTTGAAGAAGCGCAGTAATCCTTAGAGCTGCTACATTCATTATTTAATAAATTACATTCTCGTGGAAAATAGGAGAATCTTCCTTCATAGATAATAAACAATAAACAAATAGCAACAGGACGCTTTGAGATGAAAAGATGAAACACACTTTGTTCATTAGATTATTACATCTTATACACTGTATATGTGGAAAATATAATAAATACTGTAATGCTGCAAATATTTCATTCTACCATGGTAAAACCAATTAAACATATTAAAACATCACCAAGAAGGGTTTGTTTGTTTGATTGTTTTTCCCACCCTAAAATAAAGCAGCTTAAAGCTTCTGGTATGTAATAAGTAGAGAAACGCTTCATATATGATGGCAAAATAGCCCAGGTTGATAATCTTATTGCACATATCTGTTAAGGGAGAGTGAGGCGGTTAAAGACTAAGACCAATGAAAAAATATACCTCAATCACCTTGGGGAGACATAACGGCAAACTAAACATATAGACCCGTTATTGTTCTGTAAGCAAGATTATTAAGAGTACAAAGATTTTTTATGAGACAGGATGTGTTTCTCTGAGATGTTGTGTCTTTTCAACATCCAAATTCAAAATGTTGATGTCCCGACCACAAAAGTACTGTTGCCAGCTATGCTATTCCTGCACGTTATGTAGTATATGCAGTGCATCACATCGGACATTTTATCATACATAAGCAATAGAAACTGGGCTAGTCATTCTTTCCGAAATGCATATACTGTATTTTGGAATTTTTATGTTCAGTTGGCTCTGGTCTGATGCCATCTCCAGTACTCTGCTAGAGTTACTGTTTAAGACCTTACGAGGGACAGGGGAGACAGATGGTTGAGCAGTTACCTCTGCTGATGGTTTGAGGTCTCTGTGTCAATTTTCAGAACCGGAGTGTAATCGGAAGCATTTTTTTTTTCCAACAATATATTTCTATTATGTGTGTCTCTGAAACATAATAAAAATTTATTGTTGCAAAAAGATTCGAACTTAAAACAACAATTAATGAAGTGAGAAAAAAAGTAATAATACTGGGTGTATGGACAAATGAAGATACCCAAGCCTTAATTGCGATCTGTTTGGAAGGACAGATAAAAGATCAGGATGGCATGACAAGGAATATAGTATTTTGTATACTATAATAGGACAGCATGGTGTCATTATATTGTAATAAATATTGGGGTGTTAATAAAGCAAAAATAAATATCTCACAAACCTGTCTAGGGATGATTTAAACAGCAAGGGTGAAAATGATTATGACTGAAGTAAGCTTTAAACAGATTTTTAACATACACTAGGTAATCCTGAAAAGGAATAATCATTGAAATCACAAAATGCGCTGCATTTTTTTTCTGTGAGAGTAAAAATGTTTTAGCAAAGGTTACACTTCCTGTGCTATAATGTTCATACAGAATTGAAATTAAGAAAAAGTATATGAAGCGTTAATATAGTTAACTAACAATGTAAGAAATGCATGTGCATAACATGCAATATTGGTAATAATATTGCACATCGTACAGCCATATAATATACTATTGTCATATTTTTTTTATTCAGTATGAAATACCATGATTCGCGTTGTGATGTAATTTAGCACTGGTAGCAATTTTTACGTCAGTTGGATCAAAACCAAAAGTACGGTACCTTGTGCAATGAAAAAGTACCTTATAGAAATGCAAAAAGAATAAAGGGGAAAAAAACAGGTAGACCTGCAAAATGTTAGGTGCACCAGTGCGAACAAGGAAAAAATTCAGTCGCAATCAACAGCTTTTAGGTCACACTCTGGAGCCCTGTATGTGTGCATTTCTCTCTCTATATATATATATCTCCATCCTTCCATTTTCTGAAACCACTGGATCCCAACTGGGGTCACGAGGGGGGTGGAGCCTATCCCAGGAACAGGCAGAGGAACCAACCTCTGTCATCAACACACTGCAGGGTGCACACACTGACACAACTGCAGGGCCAATTTCGATTCACCAATCAACCTATCCTGCATACTTTTGGAAAGTGGGAGGAAACCCAAGCCCCCCATCTTGCTGTGAGGCAGCAGCACTGTCCTCTGCACCACGGGGCCGACACACCACACAACCATAATGCCTTAAAAGACATTTCCTCACAATGCAGGTAACATGCCTCAGGAACTCCCTGAGCAACCGCTCATTGAACGCAAAGTCGAACCATTTCCGACACTCGGTCCATGCGAACATTGAATAGAGTATGAAGACGAACACACCCCTCTTGAACCCCAGAATCATCTGGGAAGGACGCAGAGGTTCCGCCTCCACTTCGCAGTGCAGAACGCAGAGGTTCCGCCTCCACTTCGCAGCGCAGAACACAGAGGTTCCGCCTCCACTCCGCAGTGCAGAACGCAGAGGTTCTGCCTCCACTTCGCAGCGCAGAACACAGAGATTCCGCCTCCACTCCGCAGTGCAGATCGCAGAGGTTTCGCCTCCACTTCGCAGTGCACTCACAGTACATGGCAGCCATGCCATCCAGCAACTTCAGGGGGCGATCTTGTGAAGTCTCAGGAGGTCCCACCGGGCAACTCAAGCAAATCAAACGCTCTATGAAAATCAACAAAGGCTGCAAGGAATCTGCTGATATTCATGACTGCCCTCGACGAGAGCCCTCAATTCCATGATGCAGTCGTTGGTAGACTTCCTAGGAACAAGACCAGATGGCTCCGGTCGCTGGTATGTGAGCAAGTGATTATGGATGTTGTTGAGGGGGACCATAGCACGGACCTTACCTGGCACTGTAAGCAGTGTTATCTCGCTGTAGTTGCCACAAACCGTGCCATCACCTTTATCTTTACCTTTTTCAATAAGTCCCGTTTTCCGGTCATTTGGGATGGAATGGAAGCAAAGATTGCTTGCAACGCCAGGAGGACAGCCTTACCACCAGCCTGGAGAAGTTCACCCCAGATACCACAGACCCCTGCGGCCTTCCCTGCCCCCAGCTGATTCACCGCCTGTGCAGTCTCAGTGAGACTGGGTGATTCACCCTTAATTGGAGGATCAGCCCCAAGAACTGTGGACCCAGGGATGTCCAATATCTTATCTGGAGCATTAAACAGGTTTAAACAGCCAGCCCAGAGGGTCATAGCTGCTGTGTCATCCGTAAGGACTGTTCCATCACCCACCCCCACTGCAACCCTCTGAGGAACAGATTCAGATGTGTGTAATGCTTCAGTTTCTCTGTTTGTGATGCAGGCCCAATCAATACCTTCTACGTTCTACAAAAAATGTCTATACAGTGTCCCTTTAATGAAAATTAAGTGGACACAATTTTTGAAGGACTTGCTAGAGACACTGTCACTGGTGATAATTTGCTCTCATAAATATGCACACCATGAAATAGTACATGACAAATACATGGGATGGATTTGGGATTTGTTGATGTCTGTCTAAAGGAAAGCAGGGTGGTACAGATTTTTCTGTGGGAGGTTATGACTATGGGGCTGGTGGGTATAAGATTATTCTCTTCTGTTTATACATTGTCAAAGGGGTTACAGCCCTGCTCATACCCCTTGCTGATTCTAATCTTCTCTGAGAAATCACAAAACATTTGTTTGTTATTACTTGGAGTGGGCTAATATATAAGCTGACTTAAACAGGGGTGGAAAAAGGCGTGCTGAGCTCTGTTCGATATAAGCCAGGAGTAATTGACTCCTCGGAGAGCTACCTGACAGTCACCTTCACATACATACAACTCTGGCAAGAAAATATTTTGAGCAAATGTTATGTATATACTATAGCGCAATTATGACATGAAGTGACAGATTTGACAAAAGAATAAGATGCATTCATGTGTGTAAGCTTAGAGTGGTTGTTATTCTCTTCTTCCAGCAAGTTAATATTGGATCCATATTCAGTCATATCTGGAGGTGATTCATCTTGTAAATGAATCACAGTTTCAATGTTGTCATTTATTATGCAGCTGCATGCAAGTACTGTAAGTAGAAGGGAAAAAAACTGCAGATTTTAAAAAGTAATATTAATAACAAAAGCAGTCTTACACATTAGGAACACTGTGGCCCTCTACTCAGGGATTAAATCAGAGGAAAGAGGGAGCCCTGTCTTGTACCCTGTACGGGGGGAGGCTGAATAGGGTTGGGTATTGTTTGTGTTTTCTGTAATACTTAAATGACACTTCTGAAAGGAAACCAAAAATTAAAAACAAACAAATGATTTAAAAAAACATAAAAAAACAAATGAAGCTCAAAATTAAGGTTGACAACTTTGAAGTGTGCTTTTTCATTTCTAAGAGAAATTTTATCTTCAGATTGAATGATTGGCCTATATTAAATTAACACCATAAATATATAAATATTAATAACTCACTTAAAAAACATACATAAAGTAAATTCATATAATAAATAAAACTGAACTAAAGTACAATAATTTAACAATAAATAACACCTTAAATATTTAAAAATAGATGAATATAAAACACTAATTACATATGTCCAACAACATCCTGGCTTCGGAATGTTTCCGAGTGAAAGACAGCCACGCTTGAGACCGTGTGGCCTTATGCATGTTACCGATGTTTAAGGTACACTTCACTGCCAAATGTATTGTGATACCTGCCTTTATACATACAAGAACTGTAAGAACTTTTCTTAATTCATATGCTTCAATACGGAGTTAGCCCATCCTTTGCGACTATAACAGCTTCAACTCTTCTGGGAAGGCTGTCCACGAGGTTTAGGAGTGTGTTTATGGGAAGTTTTGACCATTCCTCCAGGAAAGCATTTGTGAGGTCAGGCACTGAAGTTGGACGAGAAGTCCTGACTCACAATCTCTGTTGTAATTCATCCCAAAGGTGTTCTGTCGGGTTGAGATCAGGGCTCTGTGCAGGCCAGTCAAGTTCCTCCACACCAGACACGCACATCCATGTCCTTATGGACTTTGTTTTGTGCACTGGTGACCAGTCATGTTAGAACAGGGGGGGGGGGGCATCCCCAAACTGTTCCCACAAAGTTGGGAGTATGAAATGTCTAAAATGGCTTCAGATGCTGCAGCATTAGGTGTTCTTTTCACTGGAAGTAAGGGGCCAATTCCAACCCCTGCAAAATAACCCCACACCATAATCCCCCCTCCACTAACCTTTACATCTGGCACAATGCAGTCCAAGTGATTAGAACACCCGGATTCAATGATTTGGAGGGCTGTCCCAATACTTTTGGCAAGATAGTGTAGCTACAGTATTAGCTAACAGCAGGCGACTGCTTACATCAGAGCAAATGTAATGGTAACTAGTGATGACATGTGTGATGCAGTTTCTTGAGAACCAGAAGACAAATATTTCAAATGGCAGGCCAGATAAATGATTATATCACATTTTGTTTTAACCGTATTTTCATCCCTCTAAATCAGAGGGATCAGAAAAACGGATAAAATAAAATCTCTAGTTGTTTATCCTACTGGCATAAGAAACTAACTACTGGCATAATCTCCGGACATCCCATCATGACTGGGGTACCTAATGAGACCCATAAACGTGCACTCAGACACAGGTGCTATGAAGGACTTTTATTGAATATACAGGGAAAATACCGTAACCAAAATCATAATTTGTGGCTGAGTATCCTATTCTGGGTTGTTGGAGATCACTCAGAAGCAGGTCCATAAAATGAACCTGATGTGAAAACAAATATTAAAAGCATCAGGATGGGTCATGAAAATGCTGTGAAACATAGTGGTACAAATTGGACACCATCACAAACTATGAAATGAAATGTAGGTAGTACAAATGGTGGTCCGCATTGGTTCAGAAACATAATGAGACGATGTAATTAAATGAAGTGCCAATCAGACATCACATGGCAGTAAACGACGTAAAAACAATAATAGAAATATGACATTTCTGTTTCATCCAGCTATGTTTTTTACAGATGAATAAAGATGATTATAGAGAATATGCCAAGTAATTACAGTCAGCTCAAATAATTGTGATCATGCCGTTTATGTAGTAATATTGACAGACGTAACACAGATCACATAGCAACCAGTGTCTGATTAGTACTGGGTTTCAATAACCAACCCTATCTCAGAATGAGCCACTCCATGCATTTCTTTATTAGTTATCATATGTTATTGTGATCAAAATGGCTTATCGGTATGAATAATATTCTTGCTTATTCATTCATAATGTCTCAGTGAAAATCTCTTACCCTGCCCCTGTACTTGATCCACCCATCTGAGGTATAACTGCTAGTTTCGTGCCTTAAAAAAATTTGTAAAATCATTGTAACATGAAAAAATTCTGCCCAAAATGACTTACTACACAAGTTACAAACCATTAAAAAACATTATCCAGATATGAAGTTGCTTAAATAAAAATTCGCTAGCATTTCAATATGGCTGCCAGTTGGACTGTGCACTTTATATTTGTTTATATTAATAACATAACACCATGAAAACTGTGCTGATCTCATCATGTTTATCTCCGTAATGGTCCAAAGATTGATATCCATCATAGGGCTAAGCTAAAATTCTCAAAAACAGAAAAAAAACTACCGCAGTCCATTCGGTGTCCAAGACATTTTACCAGTGTATTTCAGCACATGCAATGCATATACACATACCATGTATAGCAGTCAATACATAGTTCTCAGCCTGGGGAAGAAAATATGCCAGCATACAGGCTAATCTGTTTGGTCTTTGCTGAATGAAAAGAGTTTTCAGTCAACCACCTTTAACACAAGGCCTACTGGACTTCTCAGCTGCCCAGTAGCTTGCAGCTTCTTGAAAATGGTAGAATTGAGTAGCCTGAAAAATGACTTGTTCAATGGAATATCACAAGCCCGATCTTAACACTAAGCAGCACAACAGCTTAATGGTGCTGCTCATTCTCACGATAAGGTAGATGAAGGACTGAAAGGGAAGGACTTTCAAGATATTGGATAAATCGGAAAAGCTGGACAAGTGGAGCAGTTGTTGAACTAGATTTCTATCAGTTCTTCCCAAGGAGTCGAGCTTTCAAAATGATTAGTTTGACCGAGGGCATTAGTCTCCAAAATCCTATAATGTAGTGAGACTACAACTGTTTGTTCAACTTGTTTGGGTGATTTTAAGTGTTTTATTTGAGGAACATCTGATCGCTTGTGTTATTTTCAAAGACGGGGTGCAGGCAAAAGGCTGACACAATCTAGTTATTCATGGATAATTTCTCACAGATGTCTTACCTCAAGCAGAGTCTAGCTGGCAAGTGAAGTTTTGCTGAAATCTAGGTGTCATGTAAGAATATCTAACACTCAAGAAATAAATGTCTGGTCAGAGCTACTAATGAAAAATAATGTTTCAGCTGATGGAAAAAAACATGACTTTTAGCACAAAGCTGACCTATACCGTTCACTTTGAATCTTTTACTAGATTATGGGATATTTAGAAAAGGTTAACATTAGTTAATGTAGAAAAAGAGAATTCTGCTCTGAAAAGATGCAGATACAGTGGTACCTCGGTTCTCAAACTCACTAGAACTCAAATTTCTTGAAAGTCGAACAAAGCAGTATGACCTAGAACTTGATCTGAATATCAGAAGTCGAACCGTGAACGCTGACCTAATATAAATTGTACGCGCCAGGAAATGAGTCATACTACAATGCAATTCTTACTTGAATGCCTTCTTCACAGACTAGACGATTGACCAAATAAAGCAGCGCAACATTACAGTAACTAACATAACTAACAATAAATGAACCGCTAACTTACGTGTACTATTACAGCATTTATGTCAGTTATGATATTCTGGAGAAATATTATTATTACGCATCGGAACTCCCTGGGATACAAACGCCACGCATGTAACTAAACTCTTCAGCCAATAAGAGCAAAGGTGTGTCATCACGGAGGTGGGTCCAGTTTGTGCAGCCGGGTGAGAGGTCACAATGCATTTAACCGTAATGCATTGCATCAGGATCAGAATGCGTTGCTTTAACCCAGCGCTGTAAGCAAGTCGAAGGCACCCAATGAACTGATTGAGGAAACAAACTGAAATGCAAACGAAAAATTCAAAAATTCGGGAACTCAAGCTTTTAAGGATTTTAGGATTTGATCTGGAGTCCGGAACGAATTAAGTTTGAGAACTGATGTACCACTGTATAAGGAGGCAGGGCTAGGCTCCACGGGGCTCTATGTATAGCTATTTTAATTTTGCCTGTACTGGAAAATGGGTTACAGAAGATTTATTTAATAAGTTCTCTACAACCAAACATGACCACTCAATAATTGTGAAAATAACCTAACAAAAAACATATACAGTATAATTCACAGATAGCAACATGACAGCATTATCTTGCATATGAAAGCAAGATTTTGGGCATATATTTATTTTTCCCTATGGTGAGGCATATGTTGAACACAGGGGGTATGAATGTGTTTAGAAGATGCTGTGAAACTCTTATCCACCCTCTTCATATTTGTGGTGCTCCAATAAAATTAGAGTTTAAAAGCAGCCCTTCTCCTGGTGGTGACTATGGAATAGCAATTAAGTTTACTGCATGAATTACCAGTGATGGGCATAGGGTCAACAATGGCAAGAGTTAGCAGAAAGGGTCAGAATGCTCCGGTCAGGATTGGTCATGTCCAACAGTGACCTTGTGATTAAGGATGGGGCTAGGGTAAGACCAAGTTGCTAAATTCCCCTCCCCTTCATTTAGATTGTCACCTTTGTATTAAATATGGAATTGTCTTGGCAGTGAGTTTTCATATATCCACAATACATAACAAGGCATGATTTCTTTCTCCATGACAATGAATTATAACGTAGTCCCGTTTCCCTCACCCGGACTAGGGTCACCGGGGCCCCACCCTGGAGCCAGGCCTGGGGGAGGGGCCCGTTGGTGAGCGCCTGCTGGCCGGACCTTAGCCCGTGGGATCCGGCCGGGCAAAGCCTTAGATTCCCTTAGTGGTACAGTATGCTGGTCAGCGTGCCACGGGGGGATTCCATCGTTTTGCTGGGGGACTTTAACGCTCACATTGGCAAAGACAGTGTGACCTGTAGGGGGGTGATTGGGAGGAACGGCCTCCCTGATCTAAACCCGAGCGGTGTTATGTTATTGGACTTCTGTGCAATGCATGGTTTGTCCATAACAAACACCATGTTCAAGCATAAGGGTGTCCATAAATGGACATGGTATGAACAGGCCCGGGGCTACAGGTTGATGATCGATTTTATAATCGTATCATCTGACCTGTGGCCTTCTGTCTTGGACACTCGGGTAAAGAGAGGGGCAGAGCTGTCAACT
>JAABNY020000001.1:37811161-37822818 GCA_015164015.2 Brevimyrus niger
AAGGGCTGCAACTCCCCCCCCCCCCCCCCCCCCCTCCAAGGGTCAACCATCCCGGCAAACACCAGCTCCAGTCCCTACCTCAGTTCAGAATCAAGTCGCAGGGTGCGCCATCTCCAAAGGGGGAGGGAGTCACAAGGCGAATGGATGCCGGGATTCTGGGGGGTGCTAGCATTGCAGGTTCCCGCTGGCCACCACCCATTACCTTTCTGCTGTTCAGGGGAAACCTGCTGGATCTCCTGTTCCCCAGATAGGGTGGACTTGCATTGCCGCTTCCAGGTGGCTGTGTCTCCTCAAGCAGTGGGCGCCCCAGGTTCTGCGCATGGACCTCAAGAATGAGGCATGACTCCTCATGGCCCCGCGGTCGCTCCACATCGCCCTGTAGCTCGCAGTGCTTCTAGGCCAGCTGGCTTTCCAAATGAGGAGAGCATCCTCGGCTTGCTGCCTCTGGTGGCCACACAGATGGCGAGTAGCCTTGATTGGACGGCGAACATGCAGAACCTCCAGAAGCTTGCTTCCTCTTTGGTTACTGATGCCGTCTTGGACGAAGAGTTGATGGGATGGCTGGAGCAGCTTCAGGGTGCACTGGAGCAAGATGGGGCCCCAGTGGGCCAGCTTCAGAGTATGCCGAACGAGTCTGGGACACCTCAGACGGACGGAGCGGTATTTTCCTCGCTCTGTCATCCCTTGCTCATCTGCTGGAAGCTCTGGCTTGTCAGATTATATCGATCAGCACCCGATCCAGTAGCCAATGGGATCACTTCCGGGATCCCCCTTCTGACACTAATGATGACTGGCCAGCCGAGGCATCACACCATCAACAGCAAATGACAAAGAGGCTTGTTTAGGGGAGAACAAAGCCCTTTTATTGCAGTTCCTAACAGGACTATAACAGGCACCCAACAAGCACTGAACCCAAATACAACAGCGTAAACTCAAGGTGATCAAACATCGAACTGTAAGGTATACACACGGTGGGAGATTTATACAAACTAAGGGCAGGGTCGGACAGGGTAAACATAAGACATAAGACATGGGCAAACATAAACACTACAATTGGGAAATAAGTCTTAATACTTACTACTACAGCAACACCAATACAATGGCTATTTACAGTAACATACATACTGTCACGCCCCGATCGTGCCGATCCTTCTGTGCCACGCTCCCCTCGTTACCCTCATGTGGATTCCCAGTCTTTTTACACCTGTTTCTGATTGTTGTCATTAGTCCAATGTATTTAGTCCGTGTTTCCGTTGACGTTGAATGCGTTTTGACGTGTGTTATCCCTGCAATAAATCAGTCTTGTGCTTATTTACGGCTTCCTTCGCCTGCTTCCTGCATTGCACCGTGACACGTAGGGCTATATTTATGTGCTTGTGAGGCATGCCAGGATATGCAACAGTACAATATCATTTATTACTACTGTATTTAATGTTGATAATGTATTACTATGCATAATGTAGCAATTACAATGTGTATGTACACAAAAATCATGCTATATATAGGGTCCACGAATGGCTTGCTATTATCTATGGCTTCAGCTATCCAGAGTTGGTCCTGTAACATAGCACCTCTAGATACAAGGGGACTATTGAATCAAATAACGTGCTCTGAATGACCACGAATATTTATAATAATTAAACATTCAGTACAGGAAGAAAATGAAAAAATGTTTCATCGTCAAACACTCTTGTGCAACAGTCACACACTAATGAAGACCATGTGCCGAATTGTTTGCATTACACTCACGATAGATTCATAATATAAGAAAAAGAATGTAAGCCTAATTTCTGTTATTTAGATTGTCACACAGAGAAATTTCTTTACTCACTTTTTCTTGGAGCTGCAAAAACAGAGGCATTTTTAGGACAGTTCAATATCACAAGATCATACACACTGTGCAGAATTACAACATGATATGACATGATGCATGGAAGCATCACCATCCTTTAATGCAAACTGGGACTATCCAAAACAATCTAGCTGTTCTTATGAGTCCACAGTATATGTTCCGGGACAATTCCGAGAATCAATAACACTGCTTGTGGGTCCCATTTCCCTACTGATATTTAACGGAGATCCATGGTGGTAGACAGGGAAGTATTGTCACTGAGATTTGAGAGCCACAGACGCATTCATTTATATTGTTCAACAAAGGTGTGTGCTCAGTATATGTTTTGTGTGAATTGCCATACTGGCAAAAGGAGGTACAGTATGCATGCAGCAATGCTTATCCGGCTTATCTCCGGAGTAACTCTGGCCTCTGTCATTTGATACAGGAAGATAAATACCCCATTACTTTTACTGCTTGATTCGATTGACTCAAGTGAAATACCCCAAATTTTTCTGATGAATACTTTCATATAATATGGCCGAAAAGGCCATTTGCCACAAGCAACACACTGTATATCTGTACGTAAGTATGAGACATTATTCTTGTATAGCGAGCCCTGCCAGGCTTCTATTCAGAAAAAGAAAAAAAATACACAGACACACACACGTGCTCACATTAATGTATCTATCTAAATGGGGACCTTCCATTCATTTATATGAGAAAAACCCTAATCCCAATCATAACACCTTTTACCCCTACCCAACCATAACCTTAACCATAAGTAACCAAACAAAATTTAGTCCCAAAATGTGACCTGTGCAAACATGCTCCCTACATAAGATGATGCTGAGAGCCTGGTCCATTACCCATTACCCTGGTTACCCAACTTCCGCTACAGTCATGGGTTTGGGGTGACTTGTCCACAATTTTCTTTTCCTGCTTGGTTGTGTTTGGTGGTTGGGTGTACTGATCACTTCTGACTCCCGCAAATTCACGTCATTTCGATCCCCTGTTGGAAGCAACAGTCCCCTGGTCTGCAACTGGTGTGTTGCCCAGTTTTTTATTGTTTGGGGTATGTTTGGCCACATGAAGTTGCGGGACACTTGGCTCAGGAAGTTACAGTAATGGTATTAACCGATTGCGGTGTTCCAGGTTCCTTGTCTAGTCCATCACTCCAAGTTGGCATTTATTGGTGTGATTGACTTATCTTTTTATTCAGTATTACAGGAACTGCAGGTGCAAAGTGATGACTAATCATTGGCTGGGGCTGCTGTTGCTTTGCCTACAATGCTGCCGCTCGACTTGCTCCGCTACTTGCGTGCCTACCCTGACTCTGTGACTTTGCCTACTTTGTTGCCACCCTGCCTGCTCGGCCTACATTGCTGCTGCTCGGTCTGGCCCACTCCCACCCCAGCTGATCTGTGGTTGCTGCTCTGTCTTTTGCCCTTTGTGTTCTGTCTTTTGTCTTCTTTTGTGCTATGTCTGTCATTATTTTCCTCTGGTCATTTAACTTTTGAGGAGAGTGTAAGGAGGGCTGGGAGTGGGCCAGTCCTGGGATTAGTGAGCACATCTCTGTATGTTTTAAGCTTTGAATTTTGAGTTGTGATTATTTAATTGCTTATTTTATTTGAAGTTTAATTGTGTGTTTTATTTATTTTTATAATATAAGAAGTGCATGGGGTGGAACCACTACTCCTCCTATTTTTAGTATAATGAACCTGAGTACTTGTTGTGGTTACTTAACACTGGTTCAGTGTATATTTCCCTGGCTGGAATTCCTGGGGTGGTAGGGTCAGTGCATTATAGTGTCATTGCCAGTATCTATCATCAACATTGCACCACAAGCTGGTGTAGTAGGCAGGATCTACCCTCAAATTGCATGTATCCCCCCTAGCTCCCCACTCGTGACACCACATTTATATTACAGAATCACACCAAATGCTTTGTAAAGGCAGAATTACGTTGACCTAATAACACATGCAAATAATATTGACTTTCTCATGAAATGCATATAAAATGAATGATCAGCTACTATTTAATCAATGCACCTTCATCAAACACCATCCCCACAGAATATAAACTGCCTTGTTGGGATTAAGGTCATGAGATGGCATATCTTGTTTAATGGTTTATTTTGCAGCAGACCAAAACTGTTCAGTAAGATACTTAAAACATATTAGATTATTACCATAAGATAATCAGATCTCAACATCTGATTTAGGTATCCCTTCAATACATAGTGTGGCCCATACTAGGATGAACAGTGTGCAAACAGAGGGATGAACCTTTTAATTACAGTGGGCCTCAGGCACAAGATTTCTAGATAAATTAGTATTTCACACAATTATTTTACATTTCTTGCACATGAAAGCAGATATATACAGCCATAGATTGAGAATTAGTGAGAAAGATAACCCAAGTAATACCTGATAAATTATAACTGTATTTGCTATTTGCTTATTTTGTTACTTTTTTGGGATATCAAAAGTATATAGCACAGAATCAAATTAACGCGGCCATGTTTCTGAAATGAACTGAATGACAGTTTAGAATGTTTATTCACTGGTGCAATTTTGCACTTTTCCAACACAGCACAACAATTAACAAGTTAACAATTTTTTTTGTCTGTCTTTTTTGTCAAAGAGGCTATAATTTGGCTAATTTAAATTGCTTGACCATCTCTAAAAAGCAAGTGCATATTGAATGGCCCAGTCCAGTGAGCTGCACCAAACTTGAGCAAGTAGTCCAAGTTATCTGGAATAGCCCCTCTTAAAAATAATGGGGGGGGGCTCTCATTCTTATGGTATAATATATTAATTTCTTAGGGGGTCCTGGGATGTTTACTTTGAAAATCCACCACACCACTATCTGTTAGGGAAGTCCAACTCCAACCAATCAGCTTAAAGTATTCCATTCTGACACCTTAGACAGACCCCTTTGCTCTCCTCTCTCAAGATATATGGTGGTATATGGACGAGCTGTAATTACACAATGCTGTTTGTATATGGGATCCCCAGGGCTGAATCCCAGCTCCTGTGTGAGGGGCTTATTTGTACTATGTTGTGCAGATTTCTGATGGGTAATTCAGTTTCCATCTGCAGGCCAAGGACATGTAGTTAGGCTAACTGGTAACTCTAAATTCATTCATTCATTCATTGTCCAACCCACTTATCTGACTGGGTTGTGTTGGGGTTCTGGAGCCTATCTCAGAAGCACAAGGTGGGAAACAGCCCTGGACAGAGGGCCAGCCCATCACAGGGCACACTATTGGCAATTATCTATTACATCTATGGGCAATTTAGTAATTTCAATTGCAATTAACCTCAGCAAGTCTTCTGACTGTGGGGGGGGGGGACCAAAGTACCCAGAGGAAACCCCACAACGACAGGGGGAAAATATGCAAACTCCACACACATGTAACCCAGGTGGAGACTTAAACCCAGGTCCCAGAGGTGTGAGACGACAGTGCTAACCACTGCACTACCATACCACTCTGTGTCTCTAAATTGCTCAGGGAATATAATTGTGTAGACAAAATGAAAAACCTAAAAATGCTGAAAGACTTATGGGAGATTAGGGTTTTGCACATAAAAATGAATGAACTGTCCCCAACAAAGATATGAATACAGATCTCTGTAAATGATTAAGTGGACTGCATATATATAGTGCTTTTTACCAAAGTGCTTTACAATACATGCTTCACATTCACCCATTCATACACACATTCACACACCGGTGGCGGAGGCTACCATGCAAGGTGCCTGTGTGTGTGTGTGTGTGTGTGTGTGTGTGTGTGTGTGTGTGTGTGTGTGTGTGTGTGTGTATACACCCAGTACTACAGTGTATATACAGTACCAGTCAAAAGTTTGGACATGCCAAACCACCTATGAAGGTGAGTGATAGTGTCACATAACGTGACCTGGCCAACTGACCTAAAACTCTGTAGAGATGGTTCTGGAAGAATTTGACCTGAGAGTGAATGAAACACAGCCAATGGGTGTTAAGCATGTATGTGGGACCTCCTTCAGGATAGCTGGAAGGAAGGCCACCTCATGAAATGGTCACAGAGGAGAAAGTAGGGTCAGGCAATCCCTGGAGCAATTGGGGTTAAGGACCTTGTTCAAGGGTCCAATGGTGGCATTACTCTGCTGACCACAGAAATTGAACCGTGTGTGCCTGTATAGCTGAAAAGAGCACTATCTAATAAGTAAAAAGCTTTTAATGAGACTTATGATGTTGAAAGTGTCCTAAACCTCACTTCAAGTGAATTTAGAATAGACTGCCTCTGCATAAATAAACTGGATGGTAAGTTAATTACTTTGAAGATCAAGGCATCTGCAGCAGTAATTCACAATGTCATGGATCAGATTTGTGGCTTAATTTGCAAATCATGCTGCAAGTTCTGCTTATTTCCTTAATTTGGGGGAAGGATAGTGTTTCATCTGAAGTAGTTTTGTTTGAAGGGGGGTCTGTTTAATAAAGTTAAAATAGTTAGATAAATAAACAATAATTCTACTTGCTGAAGCTCCTAAAAACAGACACAAGCAGGTTTTCTTCAAGGTCTTCTGGTTTTAATCCCGCAGTCCGAAGGTGGGAGTCTGGCATCACTTTGCCTGTAGTGCGTCATTGTGTGCAGCAATTTACCCTACGATAAACGGGCATCTGTCCAGCTTGTACACCTGCTTTGTGCCCTGTGCTGCCTGGGCTGGGCTCCAACCCTAACCCACCGAACTCAACCCTGTCCAGTATAAGCAGTTGGATGTTTAAAACTGGAAAATTAATTATTTTTTATGCTCAGAAAGATCCTGAAATGTTCTCACAACTATTAACTTATTTGCATTAAAATACCCATCCATCCATCCATCCATTTTCTATATCCACTTGTCCAATACAGGGTCATGGGGGTCTGAAAACTATGGGTATAAGGCAGAGAATTATGCAAGACAGGCACATACACTCACACACAGCACTTACACACAAATTCACTCCTACGTACCATTTCACAACTGCAATTCATATTTTTGGGCAGTGAGCGGAAACCAAAGTACCCAGTGGACGACACAGGGAGAACATGCAGATTCCACACACATGAAGCAGGTGCAGTGCC
This sequence comes from Brevimyrus niger, assembly GCA_015164015.2. Taxonomy (NCBI): domain Eukaryota; kingdom Metazoa; phylum Chordata; class Actinopteri; order Osteoglossiformes; family Mormyridae; genus Brevimyrus; species Brevimyrus niger. The sequence continues at coordinate 37,818,103 of JAABNY020000001.1, forward strand.
AGGGATACACACAGCTGCACATTCTAATGAATTTGTGTACTCTTGTTCAGCCTACCACTGTATTGTAAATTAGACTCATGTTTTACGACAAATCAGCTATATATTCAAATAAACACCTTAGTTTAAAATTCTAGTTAACACTAAAACATAGTTATACAAACAAACAAAAACATTTATTTATTATGTTAGGAATATATGTTGTCCATTACCTGGGATCAACATTTGTATTTAAACATACATACATACATACGTACATGAATACAGTGAAACCTTAGATTGTGAGTAACTTGTTTTTGAGTGTTTTACAAGACGAGGAAAAATTTCAAATAATTTTTAACTTAATAAACGAGCGAGGTCTTGCAATATGAGTATTATGTATATGCTTTGTCTGCCTAGCGTCACATGATCACAACTGAGCCGATGTTTTTTTTTCTCTCTTTCGCTACAGGATTGTGGATAATCGTCTCCCATGCTTGGTCTCAGTCAGCGTGTTTCACTCGAATAGTGTAAATTTAGTAGAAAATGTACCACCCATCTATGGGCATAGCAGTGCAAGGGATGATTCTGTTTAATGACAATGCAATGTCCACATTTCCCCGAAATCGAAAAGGAGGCAAAAGCGGCTATCATTGGATAGGTTCCTTGTTAAAGTCGCACAAAAATAAAAAGATTGCAGTCAGCCAACAGATAGCAGTGAGGCTACCTCCTCTTCACCTCTCTCTCGTCTCCCCGCACGCCATCCACGATTCTTTTCAAAGGGAAAGTGCAGGTTAATCTGTTTTATGTATTTTTATTTAATATTTCATATCTATTTATTATCTATTTAATATTTAAATCATTTTTATATGAATATTTTTGGGTTATGGAACGAATCATCTGAGTTTCCATTATTTCTAATGGGAAAATTTGATTTTTCTTGGTGTTTATTTACAAGTGCTTTGCATTACGAGCACATTTCCGGAGCAAATTGTGCTTGCAATCTGAGGTTTTACTGTATATTTTTGGGGTGTTTTTTTTTTTTTTTTAACAGTAGAGACTTTTATGAAACATTTGAGCAATTAGATAACTGATAGTTATAATAACCTAATGCATGGACCAACATTAGACAGACACATTTCTACATAAAGTCATATTGTGAAATGTTAAATGTTATAATGTGACCAATTATAATCTCAAGGTGTAATTAATGTCCATACCTAGGAGCGAGAGCTGTATATGAATTCACTAAATACTGAATTTACTTCCACATTAAACTAATAGCCATTCATGTACAGTGAGGGAAATAATTAGTTGACCCCCTGCTGAATTTCTAAGTTGACTCATTAATAAAAAAAAATGAGAAGTCTGTAATTTCATTGGTGTGTTTATTTAAACAGCAAAAGATACATTATTAACAAAACAAGTAAGAAAAAAACATTATGTAACAGTTACAAACCAATTTATCTATGGAAATACGTATTTGATCCCCTACAAGCCAGCAAGAAATTAGGTCCAGTACATGTGCACTAACACAACACAAGTAGTACTTAATTAAGTATTAACTTAATTCCTTGCACTTATTTTCGCACTAGAGGTGATCGGTCTTTCCAGGCTGTAGCTCCTAGGCTTTGGAACGATCTCCCTCCTCTTTGTACTTTATGGAATCCAGCGAGAATTTTAAGAGAGAACTAAAGACTCATTTATTTGTCCAGGCGTTCAATTAGTTATTTATGGGCAGTTATGGTTTATGTGTGGTCTTGGCCTTTTGTTATGTATTATTCTTTGTTTTAGCATATGTTACTATGTTGTGAAGCACCTTGTGGCTTTTGCCTGTGAAAGGTGCTATATAAATAAAGATTACTTACTTACTTAACAGATACCAAGCCATCATTGTCATTTAATGGAATTACTTTGTTAAATAGTACTCTTGGGTCACTAGCTTGTCTACATCCACAACCTTATCACCAAGGGAAATACCAAAGAGACATCTAAGGACACCAAAGAAAAGATTGTTGATGGGTGGAATCGGCTACACAACCATCACCATGCACACTGGTGAGAAAGTGACAAATGTTGGTGTAATTATTCGCAAATGGAAGAAAGACAAAATAACTGTCTGGGGTACCAAGGAAGATTTTATCTCATGCAGCATCACTGACCCTAAGAATGATGAGGGCTAACCCCAGGTATACATGGGACAAGCTTGTTAATGATCCCAAAGCAGCAGAGACCACAGTCTCCAAGAAAACCATTGGTAACACATCCTGCCGTTACGGTTTGAAATCCTGCAGTGCTCGCAAAGTAGCCCTGCTCAAGAGGGCCCATGTTCCAGTGGACACCTGGATAATTCCAATGAGACTTGAAAGAAGGTCATGTGGTCAGATAAGACCAAAATCGAGCTGTTTGGCATCAACTTTACTTGCCGTGTTTCATGGAAAAAGAATGCTGACTATAACCCCAGGAACACCACCCCTACTGTAATACACGGAGGTGGGAGTATTATGCTTTGGGGGTATTTTTCTGCCAAGGGTACTGGACAGCTGCGTCGCATCGAAGGAAAGATGGATGGGGCCATGTACCGTAAAATCTTGGATGAGAACCTCCTTCCTTCAGCCAGGGCATGGAAAATGCATTGCGGGTGGGTCTTCCCGCAAGGCAACGACCCTAAGCTTATGGCCAAAGCAACAAAGGAGTGATTCAAGAAGAAGTAAATTTAGGTCATGGAGTGCCCTAGCCAGTCTCCAGACCTTAATCCCTTAGAAAACCTATAGAGGGAACTCAAGCTTCGTCTATCCAAGTGACAGCCTAAAAACCTTAAAGATTTGGAGGAGGTCTGCAAAAAGGGGTGAAAATTCCTGATGATTTGCATGCAATCCTGGTAACCAACTACAAGAAACGTCAGACAGCTGTGCTCGCAAAAAATGGTTATTCCACCAACTACCAAAGCATGTGTTCTAAGGGGTCAAATAGTTGTTTCCCTAAAAAAAATTCAAATTGGTTTGTAAGGGTTGCTTAATGATTTTTTTCTTGCTAATGTTTTAGCAATGATTTTTAATGTAAACGTTTAAAAAGCCTGACAATGGCATTATATTTATCAGAGCAGAATATTATTCACCACAAGATTGTACACAAGCAGACTTTCTCTGCATAATTTATCACTTTGACTTGGATGATTATCCTCATTTAATGCAGAAATCACATGCCTCCTTGATATAATTCAATGAACAGCCTTAATTAGTAGATGCCAAGAAACATCTAAAATTGAGCTGATAAGGGATTCAAAGACGTTTGAGTTGAACTTGGACTTACATGCTATATTGCCTGATCCTGAGTGTGTATGGGTCTAGGAGTGACTTTGGAAGAGTCTCATGGTACACAGCTTCAGAATTTCAGTTGTGCTCTAAACTCTTTTCATATTTACTTGACTCACAGTAGGAAGGTCCTGGTGTGAGTGGCAGGAACACTTGCTTAAAGAATGGTGCAACATGTACACACATTATAAAATAAACTGCTTAAACATGCTGACTAGGAGCACATTTTTAGTAGAGAATCACAAGCAAGTTTTTTTCACTATTTACAGTCAAAAAGCCCAACATTAATGCCCAATATTCAGTCTCATTTATGGCAAAAATAGAAGCCCTTGCACTCTTTTGCCCCCCCCACACACACACACATACACACACACACACCCATTCCCACACCCGCCTGCACCGGCCACAGGTCAACTCTCTTTCTTCTCACCTCTGGACTTGAAATAATCATAACTTGTAAGACCAACTACTCTTTGGTTCCACACCCATCAAACTTGTCTAAGACCAGCCTGCCTGATAATTTATCTCATTTGATGTAAATTCAATCAGTCACTCTTTCTTGGATTACGACATACGTATCCTAAAAAAAAATTCACCCAGCTAATTTGAACAACTATCATACCCAGCTTTCCTTTTATCTCCAGATCATATCATCCCAATGTCATCTCACAATAGCACAACAATTTGCTCAATCAATTTCTGTCTGACTTTCACTCCATCCACAACACTGAAAATCGCAGCCTTGTAAGTTTTGGAATCAAGAGAACTTACTGGATCCAGTCGTCCAACTTGCAACATTGTGAGCTGAAGTATTCGAGAGTAATCCTGCGTGCAATGAGTCATATATTCTAAACATTTTCCACAAAAACACATCCCTAATAATCCATAAAATATTGATATTATTCATATTAGATAAACAAACCACATAATCCACGTGCTACCCTTCTGAGAGAAAAAATGTTTTATAATTTATTTATTATAAGTCTAAAAATTAAGGGTTAGAAAAACTCAAAAACTGGCTGTATTTTACTACAAATAACAACAAAATGCAGAATAATTTTTATTAGTAAGACAATCACTTGATATTTTTATAATATTTATTCACAAAAGCTTGTATGTGTGTGCTTCATGATGAGCTCGATCAAAGCAATTGAAATAGAATGTATCCATTATGTAGTTGGATGTACACACAATTATGTGCTAGAGCATTGATTTGTTGTTTGGAGCTAAAATGCCAATTAAAAGTTTTAGTCTGAAATTGTACTTTACCAATCATAGCGTACCTTAGAACCTGAATTTAATACATTCAGAACTCCGGATTGAATCGATTAATTGAGTTCTGATCAAATTTTCCCCATAGAAAATAATGGAAAACCAATTCTACCTTGGTTTTCAAACTCACTAGAACTCGAATTCCTTGAAAGTC
>JAABNY020000001.1:37863609-37879191 GCA_015164015.2 Brevimyrus niger
TGCCCAATGGAGGAACAACATGTCTCTGTAGGGGGCGCAGTACAGACAAGTCCGCTCCGCGAAACCCACGCGCCGCCCCGTTACATGTATCGAGTGCGACAGTGTTCTGATGACGTCTTCAATGTGCGCCGGTTACTGACCAGAGAGCTGGGATTTTTGAAGCGATGCTTGGATATGGAGCACAGTGGTTGGAGTGATGATGATGGATGAAATTTCTCCGGGAGCTTCTATGGATGTAACGTGGTCTGCGTAGAAGTCCAAGTTCCCCGATGGTGGACATACACGCTGGGCGAGTGTATGTATCGAGGCTCAGCAGCTGTGCGGCGCTGTACGAGAACGTCATGCCGCCAGCCGCTGAAGGGGTCCGCTGGCGAGAGGTACGGGAATCGACTGCAGTGGAGATCGGAGGCTACATGGAGCTCAACGGCGCCAGTTCAGTTCAATAAATTATGGCTTGTAGTTTATTGATTACAAACCGTACAACAACTAGGTAGTAACCAAACTACCTAGGGGAGAACGTAGAGCATAGAGGGAAAGCGGCGACAAAAACAAGCCAGCATCCTCCCCCCCTTCCCGATTTAAGGTAGGAAGGATTGGTGCCACATGGTAGTTTGACGCCAAAACCCCTCATGTCTGTCCTTCCTTCCAGGTCTTTCTTTTAGCCAGGCTGCCATAGTTACTTGAGTACTGCCAGAGGTTAGGTTAGGGGTAAGGCAATAACTCTCTTCTTGATCTTCTCTGTTCTGAGCTGATCCTGAGCTGACACAACAACACCTGAACCCTCACCGGGGCTCCTTGGAGGTAATTACATAGAACCAACTGGGACTTTTAAAACTATATGGACTGGAATTAATGTCAATCTTAATACAATTTCATGTTCCCCGGTTGCCCAGAGGAGGATGGGGTCCCCTTCGAATCTAGGTTCCTCTCAAGGTTTCTTCCTGTCAGAGGGAGTTTTTCCTTCCCAGTGTAACCTCAGGCTTGCTTGGTGGGGGTTCGGGCCGGTTATATGTAAAGTGCTTTGTGACAATGACTTGTTAAAAGCGCTATATAAATAAAATTTGATTGAATTGAGGTGAAAGGGAAGACCTTGTTAGTGTGAGACAGCAATGCAAATTCTGGCAGTGATGTATCTGTATGCTCCCATACCATGTAACAGTACATCTAATGTAAGGCATCTGGAGTCTTCAGATATTCAGAATGCAATCATGAAACCAAGAGGGTGAAAAGAGAGAGCATAAACCAACATCTACTGAGCTGTGTTCAGATACACAGGTCCATTTGGCTCCTTTAGTCCTTCTGGCTCAGGGGTGCTAGTGAGTATAATTCAGACTTTTGTTTTTTTTCTCCTTTTCAAATCTGTGTTTGATGTGCATGGTGAATTTGTGGCTGGATCATATGCTAAGCACCTTCACTGAAAGGATATGTTTTCACGAGAAGGTGATTCCAATAGAGCTCCATTCAATTCAAACCTTCCTATTTCCAGCCTACTTATGCATCTGTCAAACATTAAAAATAAAAACAAAAAAAGAAACCTTGCACCCATAATGTTCAAATGTATCTTAGTCAAAAATATCTTGCAATTTCAGGGTTGATTTGTGGGATATAACCTTTTAAGTGCTGATCTAGCATGCCAACAGCATTTTAAGAAGGAGATAAAAAAAAAAAACACAATTGGCTGTACTGAACAGTTCCTCCCAGCAGTCATACTGTGGTTGCTGGAAGAATACAGAGTAAGCTAATGCCCTCAAAACCCTTAAGCCTAATATAAAACCAGCCTTTCTTTCTTTGTTTAATCAAAGCTTATGTAGAGCCTTCTAAATTCCTCCAGGTCCTATGCCAGATGGGGCTCCTTCTGTGGACTGTCCCTAAATGGGACAACCTGCCTTTGTAGTTAAATAAGAATCACAGATATGCCATAATGTATGGGATTTTCTTCTTAAAATGACAGTGCGTCTATGAGATTACTTCATGATCATTATAGAACTTTTTCTGAATTATTTTTCATCCTCCTTTCCTGCTTTAAACTGTTGCACTTTTGATATTTTCTATTCTTCCATACTTTCTTCTATTTTAGTGAGCTTTATCATTTCAGGGATAGATGAAATAAGGACAAGGATAACTACAAGCTGAACTGCCGAAAGAACTACAAAGGAAACAGGTAATGAAAAACACATTAAATACTCTCATATTCATTCATCAGTAATGAATAATGATCCATCTTTCATTCCAAGCAGTTACTATATTACTATATCTGTTACTTCTGCGAACTACTGAAGAAACTGCAAAGGAAGTACTGAAGGAACAAGAAATAAATAACACGCTGAAACACTGATCTCATGTTTGTTCATTACTGAATTGTGATGCATATTTTATCTCATATAGCAACTATATTTGTTTGTGATTTGTTCATAAGTTGTAATTTAGTAGTAAATGAGTAAGTATTTGTGCCCCATCAAGTAAAGTGAAGTGTTAGCCATATATCACATTATCGATCACATCATAAAGTTTATAATCTGCGATCGTTTATTGGTACCAAAACAAATGTAACAGACAGTTTCACATGTACGGGGAAAAGGGGTGTGATGGAATAAACATGACTTACTGTCAAGGTGAATTTCTTAAATATCTTAAATATTTTCTGTAGCCACTTGTCCTATTCAGGGCTGTAGGGACAAATATATCAACATTATTTCCATACTAAACTTGAAATCTTGTTTTTAAGTATAAAAAAATAAAACCATGGAACAACTACCATAAGAGCCTCACGTAAGCCTCAACTGCTAAAAAATAGCTCCGTAAAGTTTTCCTTTCTAAGCAAAGTGTATACTCAAACTTCTTACAGAGTATATAATTAGAAAATTATTGTTCAATTTCCTCTAGGAGAATATAGGCTAATCATTGAGAGAGAGCCACCACTGATCTACTATACAAGCTGCAATTATCCCTGATTTACCACACACGTTTTGTGGATCATCTTCATGAGATTCCAAGATAAGTAAAACTAACGTCAAATCCTCACACTACAAATATCACTCAGATGTTGTGGATTAATTGTCAAACTTTTTTGTAATACCATTGTGTTTTTCATTCAAAAAAAGGAAAATAATACACAATAATCATAAAGTATGTTTTTGCCACATTTAATCATTCATTAATCTTCAAATACAGTGTACACTAAAAACACCAAAAATTAGTATAATTTATGCATTTACTTGTTATGGATTAAATGTAGATATAAGGGATATAATGTTATAGTGTTTTAAAAATATTTTATTATACATATATTACAGTTAACAAATAAGCTCTCTATACAATTTATACAGACAAAGTAAGGCTGTAAGAAACCCTGGGAATTAGCAGCTTGTTTTGCAAAGTAATATGACACCAAATTAGTTGGCAAATCCACTTCCTCTCAGCATACACTCATTTTTTGGACTAAAAATGACACATTTGTTGGTCATCGAGCTCCAAGTTGGTGTGTTTGTGCAGATGGAGATGTTTTAATCTAGCCTTACGTTCCCTGTTAGTTAAAACTCTACAGGAACGGATGTGGTTAAATATTGATATTTTAAATAATTTAAGCTATGTTCACCAACATGCCATATTATCGACTGTTGAATGTTTTAAATTTTGAAGATTTGAAATATTTCATTATATGCAGCATGTGATGGCAAATAATTCTTGTTTCTTTTTCCCCCGTTCCACTTGTAAGAATTCCAGTTTTACAACACCTTAAGGGTATATAGAACCTTTATAACAGTACATAAAACATGTAACAGTACAGTACAGTACATAAAATAATGTTTATTCTAATTTGTATGTTAACCACTGTGCACATGCACAGAAAGTCACATTTATAAAAGGAAATAGTATGCCAAATACATTAAGCAATGAAAATTTTTAAACGATATCTCAAAAAAATCCACAAGTATTAGCAGGTGTCGCAGATGTCTTCTGCGAGTTTTCATCAAACGGAGTATGATGATTAAAATGTATGCCATACCTTGAGCTTGTGTTATGCCGAAAAAGGTATCCCTGCCTAAAATGCATGCGTGTTTTGACAAGTTGAGCTTTTAAGGGTTTTTTCGGGGTCAGAGGTTTTTTAGGGGTTAGGGTTAGGGTTTTAGGGGTGTTTTGAGGGTTAGGGTTATAGAGTTTTTTTGGGGGTGATAAGGGTTACAGGTTTTTTGGAGCTATTGATTAGCACTACGGTAGCATTACTCGACAAATTACAAATAAATGCAAAGTCCATGTGTGAAACGTATGTGCAATGATCGACTGCTAATGACATAAGTGAGTGGTGTCCAGATTCCTAGGTAAAGATTTCATGCCCTACCCCTTGTGGCTACGATCTGTGAAGTCAACTTTGGAAGTGAGAGCCTTCGAAATCTAGTGGTAGGGCTAAGGGAGGAGAATTGGATTTGGGCCTAAGTCACACAATTAATTAAATTACTAAGATAAATTTCACCAACCAGGGAGGAATCATCTTGCACACCATTGTTTAACACTAGATTTCCTAAAGCCTTCGAAAAAAATCAGACGGGTCTCTGGTGGAGCCCCCCCTTCACTCCCCACACACACTGCCCACCCCCTCATCAGCGCCAATCAACACCCATTGTTTTGTAAATAAAAGCGAGTTTCACGGTTTCAACCTTGGATCTGCTGAGAAACGTCTTTCTAAAAGTGTGCTCTGAGAAATCGTGAAATACATGTATATTATATTTGTAATTTGAAACAATGGAATCTCTTGATTCAGCGATTGCGATTTCAATTTCCTGAAAGTATTTGAAAGAATAAATACATGCATTTGCTTACTATCTGTAACAATCGGTGTTAATCTTCCGGTTTTAAAATTCGATCAGGGCATAAGATTAAATAATGTACAGTATGTCATTAAAATTACCCTGGCATATATGCATTATAAATGTGCCGACAGAAGAAAAAAGATTGCGCACAAAAAAGACTATAAATTACTCCGGATATATATGTGTAATCATGTATGGGATTATGAGATTCCACAGTGAACTTCACACGGAAACAGTTCACACGTTACATGTTTGGAGCACACAAGAGGGCTAATTACTCAGAAACAGATTGCGGTCCAAATGTATTTCGGCACAATAAAGAAGACTTTCGCGTATGTAGGTTTCTGCATCACATTTAAGCGATTCCTAGTGAGGAAAGCCTGATTTTTCCAGGAGTTAAGAGTCACTGACCTATACAATGTTCCCAGATTTCATTTTTTGTCCTGTGTTCACAAGATATCTAATACACCTACCCTCTCCATTCACTTCTGCAACCTAGCACATTTGTTTCTCAATTAATTTAGGCATAGATTTTCATACATGTAATGTTTATGTGAAGTAGTAATATCATCCAAATTTGATCAAGTCCAGATTTTCACTCATATATTGTTTCTGTAAAGGTTAAAAAGGTTCCAGAATGAAATCAAGTGCAGATCTTCATCCACATAATATTTTTTGTGAAGTAGTAATAAGATGCGGTCAGTTTGTTTTCTGTTTTGGCTCTGATGAACTACAAAGCCAATTATCGAATAAAGAAGCAATTTTCCTGGAGATTTTCTTTTTATGTTAATGTTCAGTAGGTTTGTTTAAAAAAAAAAAAAAAAATTAACCGAATGCCTTGTCATCCAATTAAGGGTTGCCTTTTTCAGCATAACACCGGAACGAGATTATGGATGGAACGAGATTCCCATTGTCCCTAACTACTATCTAGTGAATCTAGAGCTAAGGGAACAGGCTTGGCAGAATCAGTAGGGAAATAAGATCCTATTGAGCTGACTTTTGTGGGATCATACATGCACATATCACAGGCTTTAATTCCAGGTGGCCTGAGACAAGGCCGAGCCTGGTACGAGAGGCACCAAAGGGGGGTTACACACATGAACACACACACACACAGATGACAAGGGAGGACAGCACTCCAATTTTTATCCTGTAAAAACGACTCATATTTGTGAAACTGAACATTAGCACTTAGTATTTTGAAGTTATGTTTTTTATTGGGTCAAGCTTGCTATATCTTGAAGTTAAAATTTATAAAGCTACATGATTTAAAACTACTTGTAATATTTTATTATGACATCATGGTATGTTATATTATTCTTCAGTTTTTTTATTAGTGTATGTGTGACATTACAATCACCACTTACAGCTAGTCTTTGCCAAAACAAACAGACATTGGACTAATTATGTCTGGATGACTGAGTACATATTGTGCGTTTTTTCCCAGTAGTGAGTCTCCAAATTTAGCAGCAGCCAGACTTCTGCATCATGCTGCAAAGATATTAACAAAACAGTCTGAAAATTCAGACATAGTTGTAGCAGAAATGACATCATTGGTGTCAAATCAAACACCTGGGGTGCCAAACTCAGCCAGTCCTTCTACAGTTCTTGCACATTCTAAATTTAACACATCTAGACAGGACCACATTCAAAGAAATCTGGTCCAGCTGTTCCAGCCGTATGACCGTTTAAGAGGACAAAGAGTCCCATACCAAAGGGGGAGAAAAACAGCAAGTATAACAAGAGTCATGGATACCTGACTTCTGTTTTGCTGAAAAAGATGTTCATCATCTACCTTTGCCAGAAGAACGTAGTCATTTACAGAACTGTGGTCTGGGTAGGAAGCGAATAACATTCCCAGATAAAAATGGCAATTACAAAGACCTCTGTGATGTCCTATATGCAGCTTATCCATCACTTCATACTTCTGGAGGATTTCAAATTTTGTGATGTTTTATATCAAAATATTTGAGCAATGGATTAACAACAACGAGAGTAACCTGAATGTGTGGCAAAAGCTGCAAGAACCTGAAAGGTCTGAAGATCCATCAGACGAAGAGGGGCTGTATGAGGAGGGAGCAAGCTGAGCAACGTGCAGAGGCAGTGCAAAGCATGGCCCCTGGTGAGATGGAGGAGGAGCAGGACCCGGAATCAACCCACAGTGTTCAGAACCTCCAAGCTCAGCGTGCTCCACCCAACAATCCATCCGAACATCGCAGGGTCTTGTGGCCAGTGGCACACAAGGAGACTGAGTGGCGCCAGTTCGATGAAGATGTAGTTGGTGCCCTGAAAGCATCATCGAAAGGGAGTGTGGACCAGCAGCTCCAAACGATGTGCACCTTCATTATCTGCATCGGTGCTGAGCGGTTTGGTATCAAACAGCCAAAGGCTAAGACCACAGCTAGACCAAACAGGTGAGAGAACAAAAATCACTGCACTCAGGAGAGACTTGAAGTCCCTGAAACAACGTTTTAAGAAGGCAAGTGAGGAAGAAAAGCCCACCCTGACTGAGCTCCGGGACATCCTCAGGAATAAGCTTATCGCCCTACGTCGTGCTGAGTGGCACAGGAATAAGGGTAGAGAGAGGGCCTCCAAGCAAGGTTTACGAAGAAGCTGCTTGGGCAGAAGCGAAGTGGGACCATTATGTGCCCAGAAGACGACATCAAACGCCATCTCTCTGAAACATAAAGCGACTGGCAGAGGGAGGAAGACCTGGGCCCCTGCAGAAAACTAATTTCACCACCACTACTATCCCACCAAATTCAAAGAGCCAGCGCTGGCAGAGGTCAAGAATACGGTCAGGGCTGCACGGACCAGTGCAGCACCAGGGCCGAATGGCGTGCCATACAAAGTGTACAAGCACTGCCCAAGACTTCTTGCGAGGCTGTGGAGAATCATTAGAGTAGTATGGCGAAGAGGCAGGGTAGCCAAGCAGTGGAGGCATGCCGAAGGTGTGTGGATTCCAAAGGAGAAAAACGCAAGTGACATCTCGCAGTTCCGTACCTTCTCACTGCGTAGATCTTCTTCAAGATGCTTGCCAATCGCATGACCGATTTCCTCCTGAGGAATTCCTACATTGACACTAGCGTGCAGAAGGAAGAAGTCCCAGGCTTCCCAGGCTGCGTCAAACACACTGGAGTGGTCACCCAGCTGATCCGAGAGGCCAGAGAGAACCGAGGAGATTTGTCATTCATCTGGCTTGACTTGGCAAATGCCTACGGATCAATTCCCCACAAGTAATTTGCACGTTGCACCATGTTCTGCAAAAGATGACAGATCTCATACAGGACTATTACAGTAGTTTTAGTTTGAGATTCACATCTGGATCTATATCAGCATGGGACTGCCTCGAAAAAGGCATCATCACTGGTTGCACAATATCAGTGACGCTGTTTGCTCTAGCGATGACCATGCTTGTCAAGGCAGCAGAAGTGGAATGCAGAGGGCCTCTCTCCAGATCTGGCACTCGCCAACCGCCAATCAGAGCCCTTATGGATGACCTAACAGTCACAGCAACGTCAGTGCCAGGGTGCCGCTGGCTCCTTAAAGGTCTGGAAAGGCTAACATCTTGGGCGAGAATGACATTCAAGCCAGCTAAATGCCAGTCCCTTGTGTTGAGGAAGGGGAGAGTTGAGGACAAATTCTGCTTCCACATGAACGGTCTCCAAATACCATCATTGACGGAGAAGCCGGTGAAGAGCTTAGGGAAGCTCTTTGATGTGACTTTGAGAGACACAGTAGCAATCCAGGCCATGCACGCAGAGCTGAAAACTCTCAATCCGGAGCCATCCAGGCGTACTCAGAACAGTATTTACAAAGATCAACGAAAAGATCTCAGAAAGGAAGCAACAAATACAAAACCAAAAATGATGCCATATGCCATTGGAAGGACTATCTCTTGGATGCTATGAGTATGTCTTCCTCAACCAAAAGTAGAACCAAACTTAAAAGGATGTGGAATTCTATACATTTCTAAAATGTAAAGTAATTTGTATCAAAATTGTAACTAATAATTAAAAATCGGAGTATATATGACAATACTATACACTACGTAGTGCAGGACAGTTACACTTATTTTTGCATTGTTCATTGACTTTGCATATGCTTCATAAAGGTAAGCTGTTTGTTGTTATATTATTTTTTCAGTGGGATTTTGTGATGTCAAACTGGAGGACATCCTTGTTTTTGCCACCGGAAGTGACAACATTCCAGCTTTTGGGCTTAACCCTGCACCTACACTTGATTTTCTTTATGATTCTTCAAGGTTCCCTCAAGTCAACACTTGTTCAAACATCTTAAAAATAGCATGCCATGCCTCATATGAATATTTTTAATGCGACTAGGACTTCGGAATAAAAAATTTGCCTGGTTTTGGAATGGCATAATTAGTTGATGTTGCATTGTATATGAAATCTTTGCAGTTTAAAACCCCAGGAGTATTCTTAATTAACACTACTGGCCTTTGTTCCACCCAGGAACATAGTCTCCTGCAACCTGTTCCTAGTTTGTGCACCTCTTTAACTAATGGGATTCCTTCTGTTATCAATATGATTACATCATTAGGGTCTGTTAAGAACAAAAACCTATAAACCATGGAAACATGGATATACAAAGTTGATTTCAGAGTTTAAATGTATTTTAGCTCAAGTTCCTTTGAAACAGTTATAAAATTAAGGAAAAATGTTTAGTACTATATCATACCTAAATGCCGATTGTCTGTAAAACATCATAAAAAATATTTATGAGTCCAAAACAGGTACTTGCTCTAAGTGGGTTAATGGTCTGTCTCAGTGTTTCAAACACTTCACTTTGAATAATGGTTGGAGCCTCTGGAACTTCAACTGCTGCATCCAAGTCACACAGTGGAGCAGGCCCTTCCAAATCAATGCCATATTCTGAGAAATCCACCTTAAAATGTTGATGATTGTACTGTATGGTAAAGAGACAGACTGGGGACAGAGGTGCAACAGTTTGTTTTGCCTGAAAAGTACCGCCATATGGTCATGAGGTCTTTGCATGATGACTCTGGACATGATGAAAGTCGTCTCATAAAAGATCTTTTGGGGATGCTAGGAATCGGCAAATCTCGAACATCACCCTATCATCCACAAGGTGATGCACAGCCCGAACAATTCAATCGGACGTTGTTGTCCATGTTAGGAACTTTGCATCCTGCCAAAAAGTCCCAATGGAGTCAGAATGTCTCGGAATGTGAAAACGCCTGGGAATCACCGCCGTAAGCCGCTTGTCGCTGCAGCTTCGTGTGCTATATTGTAGCCGATCAGTGTAAACACTACCCAGACATGTGATCCTGTTTATTTCGGTCATAATGGGTGTCTCTTCACATATTTCTTTACCCAATACTAACTGTCGGATTATCATGTTATTATCATGCAAATAGCGGGATTTGCAAGTGGAAAGGCGATAAGAGCTGCTTTGAGATGCAGACACTTAAGTCAGTCACTCTTGTTCTTTCTATTCGTATCACGAAGCTGTAAAAATATATTTAGTTTATACCTATATATATTTGAAGTAAACCATCCAAGGTTTCTAATGATGTTTTTAAAATGTGTATATGACATAAACTCGCAGAGTTTTGCAAAATTTCTGTCAGGTCCCGCCGGCAGGATCTTCGGTCACAGAGGGTTAAGAACTAATAAAATAACTGTATTTGGTCTTTACTATTTTACTCTTTTACTGTTTTAGCAGAAAAGCGGCGAACACACAACGCCAGCGTCCTCTCCTACTGTTTCTGCCTGCCTCCCTTCTGGATCGACGCCAATCGCCCAGCCTCTGCCTGGATTCCCAACCATGTTTTTCGCCTCTCATCTTTACCGACAGCGATCACCCAACGTCCCCACCTGAGTTTCAACTACAATTTCAGGCGAAGCCCCTGGTACCACTGACTTCCCTGTGGAGCATAATAATAAAACAGAGAGACTTACAGCATCGCCTCATCAGTGTCCATCTTCTTACATCCACAACAGGAGATCTCGCCACTAAGATGGACCTAGTGGATCAGGACGGCGTCCAGCTTGTTATGAAAGCCCTGGGTAAACAGGGCATCATCCTGGAACAGCATCAGTCCAAATTGTTGTGGAATTGTCCTTGGAATCGTTCCACGCAGGCTTGATGGAGTTAACCTCCCAGGTCCAACAGCTCCATTCTAGTACCCTCGCCGCTTCGGTAAGTCGATCGACGAATGAACCTCACTTGTCACCCCGCAGTCAATACAATGGGGATCCGGGTTCATGCCGGTCCTTTCTGTCACAGTGTTCGTCATTTTTGAACTGCAACCCTCTACATTTCCGACCGAGTGCTCCAGGTTCGTGAATGTTATTACCCCAGACCGGTAAGAGAGTGGGGGACTGCAGCCTGGAACACCAGACCCCCATCCTGTGTGCGCTTTTCCAGCTTCATGGAGGAAATGAGGCGTGTGTTTGATCGATCCAAGTCAGGCAGAGAAGTCAGCGTGTGAGGTAATTCAGTTTCTCCAGTGATGTTGTTCTGTTTCTGATTATTCCATCCACTTCCACACCCTGGTGATGTCTTGCGGTTGGGGCAGGACAGCGCTGTTCGATGGTTTTTACCAGGGGTTTTCTGACGTCATTAAGGACCAGCTGACACCTCACGATCTCCCTGAGAATTTAGAAGACCTCATTGACCTAGCTCTCCATGTTGAAAACAGGCTTTCTCAGCACGAGAGGGAACGGCAGGTAGGAGCAAGTGTTACTCGGGCTGCCAAGCCTACTATTAACCCCCTAGAGGCTACGTCGGAGCTCAGGTAGGTTGACAGAACTTGATTATCCCCTGCTGTTTTTCCCTCCAGGCATGCCTATATTGCGGGAGGATGGGATATTTTGTTGCTTCATGTCCAGTAAAAGGGGTGCGTCTACCAGTAAGGAGGAGGGTACTGGTTGGTGTGGCTTCGGGCTTGCCTTTTTCTCCCCAACGCACTATTTTGTCGCCCGTGCTGTCAGGGGGAACCCAGCAGCAGTCGTTGGCTGCTCTTATTGATTCAGGGGCTGAGAACAGTTTTATAGACGTTGCCCTGGTTCAGCAATGGAGGATACCCACAATACCTATACAAGGTGCCTCTGGTTGCTCAATTCCTCATGGGAGGAAGAATGGCTACAGTGACCCACGCTACGATCCTATTTGTCTGGCAACCATGTGGAGAGTATTTCTCTATTTGTGATTGACACCCCACAGGTCCGGTTAGTATTAGGCCACCCTTGGCTCCTAAGACATAACTCTTAGATCGATTAGGGAAAGGGCTTTATCACCGCCTGGGGCCCATCATGCTATTTGCATTGCCTATGCTCTGCCCGGTCACCGGTGGTGTCTACAGTCCCTGGGGGGACCCTGGACCTTTCCAAGGTACCCGCTGAATACCAGGACCTTCAGGAGGAGTTTAGTCAGTCCCGGCCTTCCACCTTATCGCCCTTTTGATTATTCCATTGACTGGCTCCCGGGAACTAGTCCACCTAGGGGATGCCTATATTCCCTTTCTGCTCCAGAGAGGATAGTCATGGAGGAGTACATAGGACAGTCTTTAGCAGCAGGCATTATTCAACCATCGTCATCACCCGCGGGGGCAGGTTTCTTTTTTGTTGGCAAGAAGGACGGTTCACGCCGCTCTTGTACTGATTATAGAAACCTCTGCTTTTCTCAAACATGTCCTGGAAATTGTAGCTTTTGTGGATGCTACGCCGCTAATTGATCGAAAAAATAAAGTAACTATTGGAAAGTTTATTCAGAAATCAGCGATGCTACAGGCAAGCTACTAGAAAATGTAGTTAAACTAATAGCTTTGCTACATGTAGCGGCACTACTGCCCATCACTGATTACCTTGCTTAGGTACACTGAGTATGTGTGTGTGAGCATGAGATCAACTGGTCACTCAGTGGTCCAGTCTGGGTAAGCCTCTCCTGTCCCGCAGTGTTTTGAGCCTTGTATTTCAGTTAATTACTTCTGGGGTACATCCATGATGCTATCTGGAGTGCAATAAAGTATTAGTTTGAGTCTAATCTCTGTCCTTCATTAGTTAATTGAACCTGTGTGCTTATACACTATTTGTGCTAATGTAAGTAAACTCAACAAAAATATAAACACAACACTCTTGTTTTTGCTCCCATTTTTCATGAGCTGAACTCAAACATCAGAATTTTTTTCTACATACACAAAAGACCCATTTCTCTCAAATATTGTTCACAAATCTGTCTAAATCTGTGTTAGTGAGCACCTCTCCTTTGCTAAGATAATACATCCCACCTCACAGTTGTGGCATACCAAGGTGCTGATTGGACAGCATCAATATTGCACAGGTGTGCCTTAGACTGCCCACAATAAAAGGCCACAGATGCCACAAACATTGAGGGAGCGTGCAATTGGCATGCTGACAGCAGGAATGTCAACCAGATCTGTTGCTCATGCATTGAATGTTCAATAAGTCCATCTCATGAAAAATCGGAGCAGAAACAAAGGTGTTGCGTTTATATTTTTGTTGAGTGTATATTGCCAGATTCAAGGTCTGGGGTGATGTAGTCAGGATTTAGCTAGTTGTATTTCAGGTCTTGGTAGACTGTGCCACCATATTAGTTTAAAAGTTCAAGTGCTACATTTGAAAGGTTGACAAACTGTTATATAAATTAATTTGTGTTATTACTTACAGTATGGATGTTTCTGTAATTGGTTAACAACTTAAAAATATTGTCATGTTAAATATATTTTTTTTCAGTCTGTATAAGGTGAAACATTTCGTGTTCTGCTGAAAGTTTCAGTATTGTGAAGAATTCTTGTAAACTTTTTTTCTTCTAAAGGAAAAATATTTTGAATATGAAAAATGTCAAAATCTCATAATGTCAAGCTTAATGTTGGCAGACTATTGACTTTTTGGATATTTTATACTCAACACACTGTCATAAAAACTGTGGAAATACACTCATGTAGGAATTTAACAGCTCAAATGGGGGTAGTTTTCCACCAATGTTCAGTGGAATTGATTGTGAATTAATTTATGATTAATTCACACACAATTAAATATGGAATATTAGGTTCGAGTTGTTGTTCTGATATCAAAATATTTATATTGGTCCCACTAGGTCAAGAACTGGGCGATTTAAGTCCAGAAAGTGAATGGGATTCACTCGTTAGTGTCACTATTCAGTCTGAGATAGCTGCCCGTCCACCGGGTCCGCTTCTCTCTGTAACCTAGCGACTCAGCTCTTGGCCAAAGAGCGAGTCTCACGATACTTGAGGACAAGAGTGGGACTTGAAAGCTATTGTAAGCACAAGGAGGGAGATTTAAAATGTGAACAGCATGCGTTTATTTCAATACTACACTAAAAGAAGACAAACATTACACCTAACATAATACATACAAACACAATATGAAATGACGGAAAATGGATTGACAGTAGGAAATAATGATCAGTTATGGTAAAATACTGTTCTGCAATGGCAAGCCTAGGATCTAAACAGGCAACCCAGATTTCAGTATAAATCAGTCCAGAGAGAGGTGTGAGCACGTGGTTGGATAACCCCAGTGATTATCTATCGGTGCACATTTTATAATATATATATATATATATATATATATATATATGTGTGTGCGTGTGTGTGTATAATTGTCCAAGTGGTGAAGACACAATGGGACATTCATAGAGAAATAGAAAACAGTGGTAACTGATACATACATATCCACCACGTTTACAGTAATGATGCCAAATAATAGTGAGGATAAAATGCAGTCAAACACACAATAGATGGCATATAATTATAGCTTTGTCCCATTCCAGAGATATGCAGGATCTCACCCCCCTTCCCACTGTCTGGGTCCTCTGTTTGAGGGCCATAAAGATTGGAATGCGGGCCTGGCTCTCCTGGAGAGGGGCCCAGGGTGAAAGCGGTATGGATGGGGATCTCAGCATCTCTCTCTCACTCCCTCAGTGGCCATAAAATACTCTCCATGGGCCTGTGTGATCCTACACTCACCTAAAGGATTATTAGGAACACCTGTTCAATTTCTCATTAATGCAATTATCTAATCAACCAATCACATGGCAGTTGCTTCAATGCGTTTAAGGGTGTGGTCCTGGTCAAGACAATCTCCTGAACTACAAACTGAATGTCATAAAGGGAAAGAAAGGTAATTTAAGCAATTTTGAGCATGGAATGGTTGTTGGTGCCAGACAGTCTGGTCTGAGTATTTCACAGTCTGCTCAGTTACTGAGATTTTCACGCACAATCATTTCTAGGGTTTACAAGAATGGTGTGAAAAGGGAAAAACATCCAGTATGTGGCAGTCCTGTGCGCGAAAATGCCTTGTTGATGCTAGAGGTCAGAGGAGAATGGGCCGACTGATTCAAGCTGATAGAATAATAATAATACATTTTATTTATAATGCCCTTTACATCCGAAGATCTCAAAGGGCTACAAGTTAAAATAAAACTATATAATATAATAATACCACTTGTTACAACCGAGGTATGCAGCAAAGCATTTGTGAAGCCACAAGACGCACCAGGTACCTCTTATCTCCACTACAAATAGGAAAAAGAGGGTACAATTTGACGAGCTCACCAAAATTGGACAGTTGAAGACTGGAAAAATGTTGTGTGGTCTGATGAGTCTCGATTTCCGTTGAGACATTCAAACGGTAGTCCGAATTTGGCGTAAACAGAATGGGAACATAGATCCATCATGCCTTGTTACCACTGTGCAGGCTGGTGGTGGTGGTGTAATGGTGTGGGGATGTTTTCTTGGCACACT
>JAABNY020000001.1:37923909-37941786 GCA_015164015.2 Brevimyrus niger
CAACAAAGTCCTCTCTCCTTAAAACTTCTCTCAGGTGTCTCTCCTCCAATCCAATCAAGCCCCTGATAATTCTCTCAGCCGCTAAACAAACACCCACCTGATCCCAATCCCATGTCACTACAGTACCTTACGGGATAATCCTGAGAAATGAGCGGTCCCAGCTGGCTCATAACATAAAATGATATGGATTTCAAAGTGCATTCTTTAAAGTGGTATATTAAATCTGACCAGATTTGTTTAGGAAATAGCATTGAACGTTGCATTTCAGATGCTACATGACTTGTTCATACATTATAGGGAAAGACATTAATTGCATTTAAGTGTATCCTGTACTTTTTACATACGAGTACACACAATTTTCGTATACGCGATCGCTTGCAGTCTGATATTTTCCTAAACTGCAATGTACAGCTGATACCGTAATGACATGTCTATGCGCACCTTGATTTTTAACGCGAATGATTTGACCGTGTTTCGGCAAAGCGCGGATAGCTTGACCGCAGTCTCACGTAGAGAATGACTTTGAGGAAGATGTAAATAATTCCGTTAAAACATCACAGAAGCGCGAGATGGACTGCCTTATTCACATACAGTATAGCTAAAAAAATATGTAAATGAAAAATAATATTAACCCATCACTAAAAAAAATATCTTTACTAAAGTATTATCATAATTATGTTAGGACATGAGAATCTGACTCCGGATCTAGGCGATAGAATACAGGTTGTCTGCGTTATAAAGAACTACAGCGAAAGTAAAACATACTGACACTGTTCCTTCCTAGGTCCTAAAACCGTTATCATGTCTTTCGCACGGTTATTTTTAAACTCACACAATGCTTCTTTTGTTTTTAGCTCCAATAAAAAAAGTATTTGGAAAGAACAAGGACAAGATTGGGACAGGACTTGTTTGGCTGCAACGCGTATGCGCGGAACGTAAAACCTTTTACCTTTGACCTTTTTCGCATTTCCAAGATGGCGGTATTTTTTTGTTAGGCTATCTGAACAATGTGTTTATATGCTTTTGGTTACTGTACTAAAGGTATAAAATAAGTTGTTTACAATTTTTAAATTAATAATGGCGGATTAGCTAATTTTCTTTTAATTTTAAGCGTGAGAAGCCTTTGTCGATATTCTTAAACTTGTTCGTGAAGAAAAATGGAAGACATTGGCTCAGCTTTAGTCAAAGAAGGCTGGTAAGTAACATGGAATCGCTAGCCCTGTTTTTAGATTATCTATGCGACATTGTGGTTTTTTTTGCTGGGTAGTGTCTTACAATTACAATATGGCAAGAGCTTTTTCTATTGTAACCCGAAAAGCAAGTTAGCTTAGGCCATGGTTGACGCACGTAGTGATTCAGCTTTCAGTATCGCGCGGATACAGAATTGTCATTGCTAGTTAGGGTTGCTAACTTTGGTCAGCTGGCTGGAGTGTGATTTTCAGTTCAACTCAATTATACGCACAAATTTACATGCATTTAACATTTTTATTACCTTGTTCATTAGTCTTTGTTTAATAGGGTTTGCAAACTATCCAACGCTTTAGATGCAACTAATTTTAGGTTTATAATGGAGTAATGCATATTTGCTGTACAATTTCGAGTGTTACACCAGCTGCGTGAGAGTTGGCAACCCTGAGTTATGGTACCTTCAAGTATCACTCAAAAGATCCGACTAGTGAGTAAGGAAATCGTAATTACGACATGACGTGTGTTCTAGTGGTTGAGTCCGAGCAAAATGGAAGCGATAAGAAAGCTACTTTGTTTGCTGTATTTTTCCTTCCTCCAACGCCTAAATGCATTTGTAGCGTTAGTTGAACTTTCTGTAATTCCTTGCTGAAACATTAGGTAGCTGACCAGCTGAAATATCAAATATTGCCACAAATCAAAATTTCCCGCAGTACACCATGTAATAATCTCCTCAAAAGTTTTGCAATGATATGCTGCCTAAAATTTGCTACTTCCAAAATAATGTGCCTTTCACAGTGGAGCTTTCCATTGCCTCCGCCATGACTGTTGTAATGACACGCCCCCAACTCGGGAGCTGGGTCTTAAAGATAATCCAGACTTTCCAACATACGATTTTATAGTAAGTTTACGTTTTTTTCCGACGTAACTAGAAGGCAGGGTTAGTCTTGTCGGCATTATCATATGCGTAGCTCGCTTGTATTGATGGCTATGATTTGTTGACGCATTCATCAGTTGGAAACCGATGTTAGCCTGCGTCGCAGCGGCCTATTTGACTCAAGATGACAGAAACCCATTAGGCATGATTTTGAAAAAGACGCGAATATGTATTTTTTTCCCAAATTGTTTCGTTTACTATACTGCTGCTGCTCCTCCTCCTACTACTACTAATAATAATATAGTGCCTTAACCTTGTGTTAGTGAAAGTCTAATGAAATGTGAGGTCTACCCGGTACGACAAAGGGGGGTTGTTGAATTGCCATTTTCTACACCCAGGCACCTTTCAGAGGAGGGAATGGAAACGTGTATTAGCACCTTAGAGAAACCTTCTATCCATGAGATCATCAACTTTCTGCTTAATGTAAGTTTAAACTGTCATTGTACACGCATTACAGTGTTGTTCATTTGTGTTGTTTTTGTTTGTAGATATAAGTGCGTTTCTTATATTGGTTATATATTCACAGACTGACCTGAGACCGATTGGCAAGAAAATTCTCCCTACTGATATCAATAGTGGGAGAGTTGAAAAGGTATGATATTATGATATGGTATGGCAGTATAGGAAAGGTGGATATTTAGTTTTGATTTGTGAGACAGTATGCAAATATTAATATAAACAGACCCGAAAACCTCTTGTTAAAGTGTCATCAGCCATGCACTAGGTACAGCCAGCTGATTAAAGTAATATGCTTCTTTTTAGCTCAGGGCATATTATACTTTACAATACTCTGCATAGTAATTTTCTTAGTATGCTTATTTCCAATAAAATTAATACAGTCCTTTCAAAAGAGATTTTTATTTCTGCAGAGACATACTATATACATTCAGATAAATAGATACACTATATGGACAAAGGTATTGGCCCACACCTCAAAATTATTGAATCCTGGTGTTTAATTTGGACCCATTGCCACAGATGTATAAAATCAAGCACCTGGCCTTGCAGTCAGGTTGAGAAACTTTTGTGAAAGAATGGGTTCTGAACAGCTCACTGAATTCAAATGTGGTAGTATCATTAGCACCTTTACAATAAGTCTGTATGTGAAATTTCTTTCCTGCTAGATACTCCACAGCCACAGTAAGTAGTATTATTACAAAGTGGAATCTCTTAGGGATGACAAACTCAGCCACGAAGTGTCAGAGCATGTGAAGTAACAGAGCAAAGTCGCCGAGTGCTGGGGTGCATAGTGCGTAGAAGATGCTCCTTTGACTCATTATCTGCAGAGTTCCAAACTTCCTCTGCTATTAACCCCAGCATAAAAACTGTGCGCCAGGAGCTTCTTGGAATGGGCTGCCATGGTCAATGAACTTCATGCAAGTCTCTCTTCAGCAAATGCAATGACAAGCGTCAGATGAATTGGTGTAATGCACACTGTCACTGAATGCTGAAGCAGTGGAAATGTGTTCTATGGAGTGACAAATCATGCTTCCCTGTCTGGCAGTCTGATATAGTATGGGTTTAGCGGGTGCCAGGAGAATGTTACCTGCCGCACTGCATTGTGCCAGCTGTAACCATTTTTGGAGGAGGGATAATAGTATGATGTTGTTTTTCAGGGGATGGGCTAGGCCCCTTAGTTCCTGTGCAGGTAACTCATAATGATTGAGAAAAACAAGACATTTAATAAAATTCTATGCATTCAACTTTGTGGAAACAGTTCGGTGAGGCCTTTTTCTGGGAGGCCTTATTCACCTTTAAAAGCGATGCATACGGCTTAGAGGTTACGGTTAGAGGCCAAAATGCACGGCAATCTGTTGTCATATTGGCACAAATGCACTTGAAATACATACCGTATTTATTCGAGTATAACGCGCACTCGTGTATAACGCGCACCCCTAATTTTCGGTTAAACATCGGTATAAAATTTAGTTTCACACCAAGCATTGTAATTGACAAAAAAACGTTGTTGAACACGTGCGGCCATGATAAAAACATTTATTGACAACGTAATAATACGTTGTTTACATTGTTTATATGCTCACTGTATGCAATGAGGTGACGTTTTTTCCTTCGCCCTCACGTACAGTGAGCGACTGCAGCCTGGAAAAGGCGCAGTGCGAATTCACAATTCGCGTATGCCCTCAATGGACCGGCCGTCACTGCCACCCCAGCCCTCGTTTATAACGCGCACCCAAACTTTGATTTCTTTTTTTGGTATAAAATTTTGCGCGTTGTACTCGAATAAATATGATACATATTTGCATTGTTACATTAATCTGTTGCCACACTTCTCACTTTTAAAGGTGAATGTGTACTTGCTTACCAGTTATGGCAATCCCTGTCTACACTTTTGTCCATTTAGTGTATGTAGACACCTTATTTCTTGCTATTGACCAGTAGATGGCGCTCACAGACAACTTGGAAATTAAACTACCAAACTGATGCACTTATGATAGTATTACAAAACTAAAGTTTTTTGTTCTATATGTGAGAGAGAAATATATTTTCATATTTTAAAATCTATAAAAAGAGGAAATGATAGTGAAATGGCATTGTGCTTTATTGATCTTTCGATGGAAACATGCTAGTTCAGAATCTGTTAGTAAAGATATACATTAGAGATACATAAATTCTGTAACTTAAGTTGTGTGTTGTGTTGCGTAACATAATACAGACATAATAATAATTTAATTTGTATGAAGTTACATACTTAAAGCATTTAAGTATGTACTCTGCCTGTTGGCCTGGTGATGCGCATACTGTCATTTTACGGCATCTCTCTGCAGTTGGAAGGCCCATTTGTCCTCCAGCTGCTGAAGCTCAGGAATGTGGCGGCTCCAAAAGACAATGAAGAGTCCCATGCTGCCCCACGTATGCTGCGTGTGCACATGACAGATGGTCACACCAGCTGCGTGGGGATTGAGCTCAAACACATGACCAAAATCAGGTGAGTTGAGCAGCCTCCAGTCTTGTATGGGTGCTTCAGCAATGTACTAATGTTTTAATCCGGTTTACATGGAAGCTAATGTAAAAGAAGAAACCATGAAGGCTTTACATTTTTATTAGTAATACCGTACAGTGTGCTGATGAAGTGTGCAGTTGTAATTGGCTTGCCCTTTCCAGAAAGGGTAGCCCAATTACATATTCCTGCTTTATTAACTGGCTGAATAAAGTATTTGTTTGCAAAAGCACTGAACTGAATTGCTTAACATGCTTCTATTCTACTGTAAAACGATTCTTTAAAGAAAGTGGCATGACTGACAACACAAAAAAATACTTTTTACAGAGAAAAACTTACTAAACGCAAGAGTCAGTGTGTTTCTTTACACATTAATTTTACACTTTACTGTTATTAAGAAATGCATAGCTTGAAGGTTTTATGGAAAATGACGTGTGTAGTCCTCATTTTGCATAAGGGTGTAGTTGGGTAAAAGCATTGAGAATTACATTAGAATGAGGGATCTAGAAAGGGATTGGTCTTTTAGCTGCAGTTGGCTTTCATTTAACATTATACCAAATCCTCAAAGAGCCAATGCAGATTGTGAACGTAGTGAAATCCGTAATTGCATGCATGTCTTTATGCCTTAGTCACTAGAATCCTTTTTTTTTTTTTTTTTTTTTTTTTTTTTTTAAAAAAAAAACCTCGTCAGGTTTGATACTTTTGGAACCCTGCGTGTTCAATTTTCAGTATTACAGGATATTTTATAGAGTGCCCTGGGCTACTGGGGTCTGTAGTGACCATGCCATAGTCTTAATTATCAACATATAGTCTTGCATGTCTGTGTGCTGTTACTGTCAAGGATTTTATTGTTCCACAGAGGAATGTTTTTTTAAATAGGCCCTTTTCCATTTTTAATTGCTTTCCATGGTGCTTAAAAAAATGACATTTCAGCATTTTGTTGAAATGGTCGCTAGAACTTATTAGGTGTTCTGAGTACAGACGCTATACATATATAAGAGGAACACTTTTTTTCTTAGACTTGTTTTCTAAGATGTTATAAATTGCGGTGGATTTTCAGTTTCACCAAAATACATATTCGTAGGCTGAAACCATTTTTTCTAAAAACTTTTGTTTGTATTCCTTAAAAAGGCCACGTGTGCAGCTTCAAGTTAATCTCTATTGTTTACAGTCTGAACACTCCTCCTGGAACTAAAGTGAAGCTCCTTGGCCCAGTGACTCTGAAGAATGGCTTCTTGCTGCTGGATGATGCCAAAATTGTTGTTCTTGGCGGAGAAGTTGATCACATGATTCAAAAATGGGAGTTGCAAAGAGTAAGAACATCACAATTGAAAATTTCCATGTATTGATGCAGTGCTTTGTGGTTATAGAACACTTTCTTGATGCAAAGACAAGTGGGTGTAAAATTATGTGGAATGACATCAGATTAAGTATTATTCAGGCATCAGTGAAGTTTCGTAACATGCAGTTTTCCTTTAGCAATGCAAAGACCGGCTCTATGTGTAGATCATGTAGATAAGATTTTCGATACAGCAACCTAGAGTATATATTATTATATGCACACTAGCATCTATGAAAACTGCAAAATAATCCATAGACTTATTTAGAATTCCCCATTTTAATTAGAAGGTATTAATTTAATAAAGAGGTTTAATTAAAAGCCACCACTTCAGCAATGGTACATGCATTTAATCATCTATATAGATTTAATCAAAGTTTTATTATAGCATCGCACTGGAGAATATAAAGGAATTCACCACAAGCTTACCATGCATTCAGTCTCTGTTTCTGACTTCTGAACGTGCCATTCATTTTTCCTTTCTTTGCCATTGATTAGAGTTTGGCAAAACACAGCAGGAGTAATGTTGGTGCTGAAGGGGGCCCACCGCCCTTCCTTCCTTTTGGAAAGGTCTGTCTGCTTCACTTCATTATTATACCAGTTCTCTTGTCATTGCGACCACTTGTTAGTTAGAAATGTCACACTATTGATCAAGCCTCTATGGTTCTCTGAGAATCACTCTGCTTTATTGTTGCACAACTGCAGCAATGATTATTTCTAAAGAATGCAACGTTTGGTCTACGACTAATGATAAAATCATAATCAGAAAAAACAAATAGTATAAGTTCTCCTAAAACACATCAATCAATAATTCTTTGTTCATTATTCATGTGTTTTACATTAAGTTCTTCATAGCAGAGCTTTGTCGCAAGGTTTCATTATATTGACACTGTCTTATAGTATTGATCTTTTCAGAAACATGTTTCTAAAGATCAAGTGGATAGCAAAGAGCTGGATCAGAGGAAGACACTGCAAGTCACCAACTCTGTTAAGACTGCTGATGAGAACGATGAGTTTGAGAAGCAAAGGATTGCGACCATTGCAGAGATTGCAAAGAACAAAGAGGTAACAAACACAGTTGAATCAGAGTAAAATTGAATTAAATGTAATTTTAAATCTTGTCACTTGAACTAATTTAATTCTTTTACCAATTCTTTGAAGCCTCGGACATTCGGTGGTGGGGGCAATGCAGGCAGCAATCTCACCAACCCTGGCTCTACACACAAGGCTCGAGAATTCTGCCAGAAGAAGCGTGACGAGAAGCCTGACAGTCAGCCAGATGGAGTCTACCGAGAGCTGGCAAGTCCCTGAATTTTAAACACTATACAGCCAAATTTGTGAATACGGCCACATTTTGATAATGTAATTTGGTGCTCTCTGGCTATCATCTTGCTAACTTGTCAATCTCTCAGGTGGATGAGCGAGCCCTTAAAGATATCATGGAGATGGGCTTCAGCAAAGATGCTGCACGACAGGCCCTCTTGGACAACAATAATAAAATGGAGCCAGCACTCAACTCCCTGCTGTCCACTGACAAGCCTAGCCCTGCTCCTGCAGAGTTTAGCCGACCACCACCCAGAGGTAAAGTAGACCCTCAATTATCCCTCAGAACCATGGGTTTCTGTAGTTGACTTGAATAGGCCTGACCATTTGAAAACAATCACTTTGCTGGTCAGATTTTTAGATTTGTTAAAGATGTAAATGAAAACATGGGAGCCTTTTTTTAAACAGTGAAGGGGAGGGGGCGAGGAAGATCCAGGATAGAGGAAGATGACATTGCAGGAGGAAGGCCTTCTGGCCCCAGCACGCTGTTTGATTTCCTGGAATCAAAAATTAGTGCGTTTTCAGTTCAAGGTAAGAACTTTATTCAGCTTTTTACAGACTTATTTTTTTTTATCCAATGAGAAGGAACAATAATGGCCTATTTTGTAGCTGATTAAATTTCAATAGAAACTTAAAAAAAAAAAAAAAAAAAAACTGTGAATAATTAAACAAGAAAAATGATGAAAATCCTTAATCATGCACACTTAGGATTAAATTCGGCCCTTTTAATATCTGAGGGTATTTTGATTGGATATTGGTGTTTTATGGTTATGCCTCTAAATGAATTTTGGAAATACATGCAATTCTTATCATAGAGCCAAAGAGCCAGGCTTCCCAGAAGTATGAGGATCCACAGACCAAAATAGCATTCCCAAACAAAGACCAGGCCCACTCCCGATACCCCCCGAGAAACGAAGGGCGGCAGCAGAGGAATGAGAAGCCCCCTCGCTTCCTGAAGGACAGTGACTTTCCCAGGCCCACAGCGGACCCACCTGCTCCCGGCCAAAGACACCAGTGGGGATCAGAGAGGACCATCATTGACAACCAGGTTAGATGGCATGATGAGGGAAGGAAGGGGAGCGATGTGTTTCTGGGAAACCCTCGATTGAAGGACCAGGCCCCTCGCATGGATTCGACACAAGCATCCAGGGGTAATACAGTGTCTGTAAGATCCCAGCAAGAAGCAGACCTACTTCTAAAGAAAGGACCTCAAGAAAATGGCACACACACTAGGCCTGACAACAAGCCCGACATAAAGAAGAGGAGGGGGAAGGTTGACAGGCCAAATCCTGATGCTTATAACCGGAAGCCCAGTTCTGAGGGAGCTCAGAATTGTCCCAATCCACGGGGGAACAGGGATACTTTGGGAACACACGATTTAGCTGGGGTCCAGATCAGTGCAAATCAACAGGTACAGAATGGAACCTCGCAGCGCAAACGAACTGGACCTATTAAACAGAACTTCACTGCAATGTCAGGCACTCATGGAGCAAATAACTGGAAGTCAGGAGACCAGTGCCTTGCACTCTACTGGGAAGATAATAAGGTGTTGTATGATTATTTTTCAACTTATTTCTAATAATTTAAAATAGCTCTTCAGTTGTAGGAAACAATGGAAATGTTTTGTAGAAAAGGTCCTGATGGTTGTAACAGATTCATATTTAAATTACATTAAAATTTTTTTCCCCTCTCTAGTTCTACCATGCCCAAATCAATGCTGTACACCATTCTGGGTCAACTGCTGTAGTTGTGTTTACCGATTATGGGAATTGTGAAGAGGTTCTTCTTGAAAACATCAAACCTGTGCCGAAACACTCAAGGGTAAGAAGCCCATGCATTACCTTGCTTTTTAAATCCACGATGTTGTGAAATCATTCCACAGTCAGGGCAGTTAAAATTTTCTTTCCCCCCCCCCCACTAAATGTATTAGATGTGTGCCATTTAGTCTCTCAGATTAGCCTAGCTTGCCTGTGTCACTACTTTGAAATACAGTACTGTGCAAAAGTATTAGGCAGTGAAAGGACATGTTTAAAGCTATTTTAAAACACAGAAGGATGTTTTTATGCCAGACAACCAATTAATATCATTGTCTAATATTATCAGAACCAACTTACTCTTCCACGTCTGTCAAGTTTGGGTCATGCATAGCTACTCATTTATTTTCTCCATTTGCGAGAAGTATTTAGGCTATCGCTGTAATGGAAATCTCTAATGTGTCACCATCAGCTGTTCAACGTAAGAAATATGTTCACTAGGTAGCTTACTCGGTATAGGTTAAGGGTACAACAGATTGCAAAATTCTTAGTTCAGGCTTGTATCACCGTATTTGAGTCATTGATTAGATCATTTTTCAGATCAGCAAAAAGAGACAAAATTAACTTTACTGTCCATTTATTACTTAACGGACTGAAAGAAAACTTAAAGCGAGGAACTTTTAATATGGTCTGTTCACGTAGACACAGCTGCTTTGTCCATATCATTTCACTGCAACTCTGCATTGTTCGGAAGTCCATAGAGCACATCCATTATTATCCTTTTTTGTCTTGGGACAATGGAGGTTATAATAACAAGCTATTTGTGCTTTGATTTCAGTTGTTTGAAATATTCAGTAAATGATCATAAATAGTTCATTTGTGTTTCCTTCAATTATTTTAACATCACAAAGATACGATCTTTCCCTCAAAAATATTCCCGCTTTAACAGTTAAGCATATTTTTAGTACAAACCTTGTCAGTGAAATATGACAGCAAACAAACAACAAGACTGAAGTAATCGTTCATTAACTGTAATCGAGGTAAAATGTTCAATTAATCATGATATTGATTTGAGGTCACTCCTAATTGGAGTGGTTGGTTGGATGGTTCTTGCCTTCCACTAACTGCAATTACAGTGATACCTCAGAACTCAAACTTATCTCCGGCTCGAATCCTAAAAAGTTTGAGTTCTGATTGAATTTCATAAGATATAATGGAAAACCAATTAATTGGTTCCTGACCCCCAAAAAATTACAGCTAAATATGTTCTTTTTAGAATTTAAACACAAAATGAATAAGATAAAACAAGAAGAGCATATACTATACTAAACACATCTAAGCACATTTATCAAAACAGTAATTTGTAAAGTAAGAAAATAAATGTATCCTAACAATGTGTAAAGTTAAAAACAAAATGTGTCCTGCCCTTGTGCCATGCTCCCTCGTTAATCCCGTGTGGAATTCCCATATGATCAGCTGTTTTTGGTTGTTGTCAAAAGTTCTCTGTATTTAGTCCGTGTTTCAGTTTGTTTCCCCAGTTCGGTCATTGTATTGTCCGTCTGCGTTTTGCCTGCCTTACCTGTAATTAAACCGTGTATTCCCTGATACCTTGACGTCTGCGCCTTTGTCTCCATTTTGTCCTCACTCAGCACAACAATATTATTATAATTAAATGTAGTAATGGTTTAGTATTAATAGTAAAATAATTAATAAGAAATTTATTTTTAAATGTATTTTATTATATAACTACTGTTATTATCGTTGTCTAAATGTGTTTTTACTGTCCAAATATATGTATTCAGCTAGTGTAAACATGCTATCACAGTGAATGTGAGGCTGAGACTGAAGCGTTACCCTTTGTTTCCACTGAGACACATGCCACGTGACTCATTTCACCGCGCGTACAAGTTATCTTAGGTCGGCATTCACGGTTCGACTTCTGAGATTCAGATCGAGTTCTTGGTTTTTTTTTTTCTCCCCAACTGGTTGGGTTGACTTTCAAGAAATTTCTAATGAGTTTGAGAACTGAGGTACCACTGTATATTATAGTATTATTCAGTTATATTATGCTGTATTGCGTTTAAATTAGGGCTGTCAAAATTATCGCGTTAACGCAGATTAATCCATCACCATGATTAATTTGATTAAACTTTTTAGTGTGATTAACCTATCTGCAGCGCAGAAGGACTCAAATTCCCGGAAATGTCTGTCAACCCATTTCAAGCAGTTATAGTGCGTTCCATTTGCCCTGGGAACTCGTATTCTAAGTTGTATTGTGCGTTCGATTATTTATTTTATTTATTTATTTATTTATTTATTTATTTACTGGCGTTTTGAAGCTGGAAGTGACGACATACGCGCTCCTATTTCTCGGAGATCAAAGAAATATCTCGGAGCAGCACAGAGGATCCTGAGTTCGGAATCTAAGATGACTGCGCCGTTTATCAACAGAAGGGAAAGTTGTAGTTTTATTCTGTTCAAGCACTACTTCTCATTTGTGGCTCATTAAATCGGTTGCACACACTATACCGTCCAACTTATCTGTGGACGTGTTGCTATGGAGTTTTACATGTAAAGCACCACGTGTAATGTGTTATCAACTGATATTGCTAACGATGACAATTAACCGGGCTGGAATTGGATTTCATGATTAGCCGGATTATTTGTCGGATTTATGTTAGTTTGGGCTAATTGTAAGTGAACGAAGATAAAGACCATTTAAACTGTGGTACCTTAAATCCAACAAGTAGTCTGGCTAAGCGAAAAATTTTGCTTTTTGATATGGTATTTCAGTTCTGTGGCAGATGGAATGCATCTGACTCGTGTTCAAGATGCTCAATAATATATTAAGTGCATATATATTCTCTTTTTTCTTGAGCCTGTTTGCTCATGAAAAATGAAATGTGATTAATATAAATTAAAAAGAAATGGTATTTAAACATGATTAATCAAAATTAATCCACAGCAACCCTGTGATTAATCTGATTAAAAAAAAATTATCATTTGACAGCACTAGTTTAAATTACTCGATGACTTTTCATATTAATTGGTAGATTACTTGATTCTTGATATAATCGGTAGTGACACCCCTGATGATAATATTATTATTATTAATAATAACAATAGTTCATAAATTTAGCTGTCAGTGTTCCCCTGATTAACTTTTCAAAGTTGGCTCTTGAAGGTAAATAAGCTTTTCTTACCAGCAGTATTACTCAGGCTAATCTTGCACTGGCTCAGGTAAACTTGGATTTTTGTCCCAGCACTAAATTAATTCCAAGCTGTTACATCAAAAGTAACTTTCCCTGCATATGAAAAGTAAGATTTACAAACTACAGTGTAAATCTTCTACGCTTGGAAAAATAATTTATGCTCTTCCGTAGCATGATTGCATTTAATCAACATCAGATTTCAAATATGATGCATGTTAGTGTATCTGCTGACCACAGCAGGGTCCACTACAGGCTCATACAGCTGAACACCAACTGTTCTTAAGGAGTGCTTTGCTATAGTGGTTTTTAAAATGGTTGGAGAAGTGAGTTGACGGTGAACAGGTTACATTGTTTACCACGCTGCCTGATGACCAGTGAGAAACCTCTTAAAAGAAATATCAGGAAGGAATAAAAATCGGAGACGCAACTCCTCTAGTCAGCACGTCTTCGAGTTTCTACATCAGTTAGGCTAAAAGTATTCAAAACCTCACTGGGTGTACTGAGCTTTAAAATTCAAATATTTACTAGGGCTGCACAATTATGAAAAAAAAAATGTGAATCTTGATTCTTTCACAATTTTCTGTAGCATTCTTTCTTTTTAAATTTTAACTTAATTTAATTTATTGCACTCAAACTGCACAAGGAAACACAAAAACATGACAAAACATACAACTTATCCAAGACTGGTTGTTACTATAAACCGCACCTGTGACACGGATTGCCTCCCCTGACGTAATTACTACAGTGACTAGTGAAAATTTGCTGATTATTATTGGTGTTTTGTTCAATGTCATATCATTTCCAGGTGTGACAGTGCATAGTATGAAGTTAATCACTGCATTATAGGTCTGAGAAGACAGAAAAGGAAAAATATTGAAGCTGAATGACTTCACAAACTTTCAAACTCTATTATTGAAGTAAATGAGGCGCTTCTTGCGACTGAAGGTAGTTGTATTTGTACAAATGAGTGGTGTTGGAAAATCATTACTGACGAGTTTGAATGAAAAAATAGTATTGGTCACATTTGCCATGTTTTACAGGAGGTTGTTAATCTTAACCTGAAGGCTTGACTGTGAAATACTATAAAACAAGTAAAATTAGGTTTTTTAGGCTGCTTAAGGCAAGAAAAATCAAGTTATTGTGAGCGGTCACTGCTGCCATGCAGAAGCAAAGCTTCACCCAGAGCAGCTGCAAAGGTCTTGTGAAGGAATCACTCTTGTGCTTCAGGTATCCCCTTTTATGTGAGGGCACAATTGTGCAGTCAGATTAGATTTGTTGATGAGATGAGCAGAGGTACAATCCTGTCCTCCTGTCATTTGGCCAGTTACATAAATGGAATCATAACAGTGTTTTCGCTGATAAATTCCAGATGTTCCTTTTATAATGAGAATAGGGAAAAAAAAACATTTGATCCATTCAAGAGCTGTATTGGTGTAAATTACTGCAGTAATTTACCTTTAAACTCCTGGCTTCAACAGCATTCTTTTACGAACTTTTCAAACCTATGTAACTTAAATATAATTTGAAATAATTGAATAACATGCAGGTTTACATCTTGCAGGATGTAGAGTTGCTTGGGGGTCTGACCAACTTATGTTTGCAGGATGAAGACGTTTCATGTGCAACTTCCCTGGAGTATCGCAGAGGAGGCGATGGTCAACCTAGACGCACACGGCCAACTCAATCATACTACCAACCACCTCGAGCTAAAGACTGATGAGTCAGACAAGCCTGTGAAAAATAAAGATCAGATGTATGCATTTTTTTTTCCATAAAATGACAACTAAAATGGGATCATGTAGGATCTCAATTTCAGAAGTCATATTTGTGTGTGTGTTTGTGTGTGTGTGTGTGTGTGTGTGCGCGCACGTGCGTGTGTGTGCGCGCTGTCTATAAAACCTCCATTTAAAAGGGCTGTCATTTGGAAAATGACTGGCAAATGCACTAAGACCTCTAAGTATCATCAAAGTCAATAAATTGTGCTGATGATAATGGTTTAACAGTTTTATGTTTGTTTTCTTCACAAATTTTAATGAGGGCTACAAAGCAAAAGGCAATTCCAATGCAATAAAGCAGTGGTTCTCAATCTTCTTTGCACTGCAACTCATTTTTTACCATGCCAGCTTAGTCATGACCCACTATCATGTATAGGTTTAAAATATCACTATGATCAAGCATGTAGTACACTCTGCAATTTGCACTAATCAATGGCTATTGCATAAATCTAATTGGATGTGCCAGTACGTTTTAAATTAAGCACGTGTGGTTTGAATTCTTGGGTTGGTTGTGTTCACTAGTTATGGTAAGCATTTGGGGGTGGAAAATCAGATGGTGATTCAGCATAGGAGCTTGCTGGTTTTAAAATGCTTACATTTCCAACCCTTTCAGAACTTACTGCAACCCAAACTTGGGTCACAACCCATAGGTTGAGAATCGCTGCAATGGAGTATCTTCACAGGTTATAAATTAACTCTGATGATTGCTTAAGAAAAGCATTTATGGAAATGTCATATATGCAAAACAAATTACATTTTTTGGAGAGCAAGTTTCTGCACCATGATAAGAAATTGTAATTGATTCTGCTGTCCACCTCAAGACTTAATTGCCTGTTACACAAAGCAAAAAGGTGCTTGCTTATTTTTGTAAATAAATAAATCAGCACTGAGTGTCTTTTTGCAATGTAATAATGTGTTTTAAAACCAAACATCAATGATCATACATTGTGCTGCGGTTGCTTTTTCTTTCACACCTATGGTTTATTAACAGTGGCAGTGGGTAAGACCATATGCTAAATGAATGAATATCTCATTAGTATTTTATGCTGATAGTTAATTGTATTAATGGCTAATTGATCAGGTGTAATTGTACCTCAGGCCTACCACAGATAAGTAACCAGTGTTTCAGTTCCCAAGGGTTTAAGCATCACAAATGTCCAGGTAGGTTGTAAGTAAAATTAAGCATTTTAAAAAGGCTCAGTAGTTGAATAGCTAACATCTTAACACTTCTGTCACTGAGCTGTGGATCAGGACAAGTACATACAGCACTTGTGTGACTCATTCAATGCTTCAGACTGCTTCAGAGGTGTAAGTTTTTGTGAGTTGGTAAACAAGTTGTTTTGGTGTCTTAGAGCTGCTTGCGGTTCTGAAGTGTTAGGTGGGGTTGTTTGATTTAGCATGCTAAACTGGAGCAAACCTGTAGAACTGCAGCATGGTTATTGTTATGTCATAATGCCACATTAGCCTAAATGGGTGCCTTGGTAGCAGGTTTCTAATCATGATTTGATAAGTAAGGCATTCAGGTAAAATAAGGGACACTGGCAAGTCAAAAAAAAAAAAACAATCTTCAGATGCAAACATATAATAGGGTGAATTCTACAGAAAGCTATTGGTGGTTTCTGGTCACCTGACTGAGCTTGAATATTGAATGCTGTAAAATGTACACAAAACAATTCGGTCGAGAGTTTTGCTATCCGAATATTATCATGTTTTTTTCTTGTTGAAAAGCTACCTGAAGCAGGGGTAAATCCTCAGAATAATTCACCTTAAGTTGGCCTCAAGATTGTCATTATCTTAAGAGGGTCATTCCTCCCCTGCAGTGTTCTGGTATAACATGAAGCTTGAATTTATTCAAAGATGGTGCACAGATGTGTTAATAGAATTTACATTTATCTTTGGTACTTTGATATGACATACACATTGACTGCAAAGTCTACGTTCAGTGGGAAATGATAAATGCTTAAATTTTTGGATAACAGTCTTCTGTGTTAACATCTAAGTAATTGGGGTCTTTCCCAACATGTCCCTTTGTATGCACATATGGTTTTCTTGAAACACCACAAATTTCTGTGGATCCCACCTCCAAAACAACAAAAACAAACTTACTGAGTTTTGGAAATCTGCTCTTTAAATTCAATATTTCAGTTTGTTCTTGAATGGTATACCCCATGATATCCCGTGTTTAAAAAACAAAAATCTGGATGCCTTTTATGAAATTTTGACCATCCAAAGGCAGAAGACTGGGCCAGTGGTTCCCTGATCTCTAGTTCCCAACATCAGGCAATGTAATTAAATTAAGCAGCTAATCTTAAAGTCCAAAATTAGTTGAATAAGATGTACTCAACAACAGAGGGTTGGGAAATACTGGAGTGCCAAGTTTGCAATATGCTCAGTTTTTTTTCCCCCTTCTTTCTTCGCCCCCCATCCTGGTGTGGGATTGTGGCATAAAGGAGACCTTTAATTCAGCCAAGTTTCCCATGTGCTTCTCTGCTAGAGCCCTTTGGAACCTGATAAGCTTCAGTAACACAAGAAGGAATGTTTTATGGTCGGGTGAACAACTTGCCTTTATAGGGC
This sequence comes from Brevimyrus niger, assembly GCA_015164015.2. Taxonomy (NCBI): domain Eukaryota; kingdom Metazoa; phylum Chordata; class Actinopteri; order Osteoglossiformes; family Mormyridae; genus Brevimyrus; species Brevimyrus niger. Next base: position 37,940,968 of record JAABNY020000001.1, read on the forward strand.
TTTATGTTATCAGCCTGGTCCCACTGTCCGAAGCAGCATAGCCTCACTGACACCTGATCAGAGTGATGTGCTTTGTCCTCTGGGAAGGCATATTACTGGGAAAATCACCCAGGCAAGGTTATGCCCAGTTAATGTGGAAGAGAATGCATACACATACAGTGTTGTGAATACAAAATATCCCCAATACACCACATATCCACTGGGACTCTGCTTGATGTTATATGAAATTATATGGTTACATGGTTTCTGTTCAACACTGCATAGTTAAACAGATCAACAGCGCTGAAGACGTCATTGTTACAGTACAGAGTTTGGTAGAACAAACAGAAAAGAACAGACAGAAAAGGCATTAAGAGCTAAAAGAATAGAATTGCACAGAATGACCAACGCAGTCTGCTTATCCACCATGAAGCTTCAGCATCAGATCTGTCTCTGTTTACTCAAAGTTTCTCTCTCTTTTTCTCAAAATATACATAAATAGTGCTTGTTGATTGCACCAAAATACACAAGTCCCTGGGATTTCTAATACATTTGGGTTATACATTTGGTTTGGGAAAAAAATCTCTAATTTGATGTGATCTGACAATGTATCCTGTCTTTCTGTAATGCACTCATATGGCTTATCTGTTACATGGAAAATTGCATATTACTGTTCAGTGCCACATGTACCAGTTATCTGGAAACTCCTTATCTGTTGATAACAGGCTAAGAAAGAAAGGAGAAGAAAAAAGATTTGATTTTCTTACTCAATGTCTCAACGTTGTATTTGTGAGGTATAACCCTCTGTGCTCTGCGGCACCACTGTGGTTATTCCCATGG
>JAABNY020000001.1:37944345-37957676 GCA_015164015.2 Brevimyrus niger
TGATATTCGGGAGAAATAGCAGATTACGCATCGGAACTGCCTGGGATACAAACATCATGTGTGTAACTAAACTCTTCGGCCAATAAGGGCAAAGATGTGTCGTCACGGAGGCAGTTCCAGTTTGTGCAGCTGGGTGAGAAGTCGCAATGCTTCTAACCGTAATTCATTGAGTCAGGATCAGAATGCGTTGCTTTAAGCCAGCCCTGTAAGCAAGTCGAACGCACCCAATAACCAGACTGGGGAAACAATCTGAAACGCGGACCAGAAACAGCTGATCACATGGGGATCCCACACGAGGTTAACGAGTGGGGCGTAGTACACGGAAGGAGCGGATGATTGGGGCAGGACAGGGGTATTGTTGGTATAAGATCTTTATCGTTCTGGAAACCATTAAGAAAAAAAATCTCTTGTTTTATCCTGTTCATTTTGTGTTTAAATGCAAAAAAAATCATTTAGGTACAATTTTAGGAGGCCCAGAATCAATTAATTGTTTTTCCATTATTTCTAATGGGAAAGATTCCATCAGAACTCGAACTTTTTAGGATTCGATCCGAAGTCCGGAACTGATTATGTTTGAGAACCGAGGTACCACTGTATTAGTACCAAAACAACACAGAATCAGAATGGCATTTGTATTTGCAATATATTCAGCAGGAGAGAGTTACAAAAACAGCTATCAAAGTGAGCAATATCTATGTCCAAATCGTGAACAATTTGTTCTTGTTAATCGGATCTTTTCAGGTAATTTGTCGAACTTGAAACGGTTTTCAAATCAAATAACTGGTCCATATGAAGAATTTGTTCACGAATCGGACAAAGCAGTATTGTCCACCTTTCTAGATGTTTTTGTGTTCAAAGAGTGTTTCTGGCCAAGACCATATCGCGTTGTAGTCTGCATACTGCTTTTCTCTCAGACTAAATATTGAACAAATACAAATGTAATTATGCATTGTATTACACTTGGGTACTAATATTTTAATTGCATATTTAAATTATTATTGTGTATGATGATGCAGTAATTCAAATTACTGTAGTGGGTGTCATGGTATTTTCGATTTCTAGCCAAATTAAGAAAAACTGTTAGGAAACATACAATTTTTAATATTTACCAAATTTAATATACCAAGGCTTAAATGGACCTTTAGCCTTTTTATAACTGAAAACAGTTCTAAGAGGACGTAATACTATCTTAATCATATATATATATATTAAAAAAAAAAGAAAACTCTTTCAACAATTATGGAAATGAGTGGGTGTTAAAATGGCTTATAACAGTGTAACAGTAGTTAGAATATGCACTTATTATACAATTTTAAATATTTAATGATGCCTGGGCATTTCTTGTAGATATGATATCAATCCACCCATCCCCCAAACGCATATCCTACTTGGTGTCAAGGTATGTATGTCATTTTATGAAAGTGAAACAGGAAAACATTTCCTATTTTTTGCAGCCAATTACATACAAGTGTGTGTGACCTTACAGATTTATTTCAGGTAAATATCTAAAATGTAAACAATGATATATAAATATTGATATTTTTTTATAAATGATACATTCTTAAAGCTTTTGTACAAGTACTAAATACTAATACTGGAAGCAAACTGTGGCTATATCTCTGAGGTATCCATTTGCTCCCTGTCACTGTTCATTTTCAATGGGATTTCCACCTCCAGTCTATTAACTTGCATTTGCTTTTTTCCCTGTTTTTTACTGCAAATCCATACAGCCAAAGAAATCACAGTCAGCAGCAACCCTAGGGATGCTGCAGCAGCTGCAATCAAGACAGGCTGACAGGGAAAGCCCTCATTCCTAATAGATGCGTCCATGAGCTTTGCTAAAATATGCTCTGTTTCCATTTCTCCATCGTTTGTCAGCAGACTGTGTACATAGCTTTCATTGGTGACCGTTTCGTTGACAAAGAGATTGACCATCACCATGGAAGAGAGAGGATCCGGTTGACCATGATCGCTGACTTTAACCAGCAGACTGTACAGGCCTCTATAATTCAGAGTTTTCTTTAGGGTAATGTTCCCTGTTTTGGGGTCAATATCAAATGACCCCGGTTCACCTCCCTTTCTTTTAATGATACTGTAAACTATCACTGCGTTCATGCCAGTGTCTTTGTCCACAGCATATACCTCTGTTACCAATGTCCCTGGGAGAGTAGTGGGCAGCACTAACAGGTAGGACTGATTGGACTGTGGAAAAAGAACCACAGGTGCATTGTCGTTGACATCTAAAAGTATAATGGTTACTATTGTGACCGTTGAGAGGGAGGGCTCTCCCCCATCTGTGGCCTCAACCCACAGGTAGTAGGTACCCTGCTGTTCTCTATCCAGGAGAGTTCTGGCCCTAAGGACCCCTTTTCCAGTGTCGACGACAAAAATGTCACTGCCATTAACAATTGATAGCGCCACAAATCCATTTCTTCCTGAATCAACGTCGCTCACAGAGAGGACTCCTATTTCCCCAAGGTTTGGAAAGTTCTCAGGAATAAAGAAAGTGAAGTCTTTGTTGATAAAGCGTGGGCTGTTGTCATTTTTGTCCAATACTGTTACTGTCACAGTGGCAAAGGTCTCTCTGCGTGGGGAACCACAGTCCATAGCCCTCACCTTAAAGCTGTACTTTTCCTTTTCCTCCCTGTCCAGTGACACGGATGCCAGAAGAACCCCAGTCACTCTGTCCAAAGTGAAAACCGAAGGAACATCAAGCTCCAGCAGATAAAGTACCTTTCCTCTGTCTCCACTGTCTTTGTCATTGGCATGCAATTTGGTGAGGAATGCATTTGGAGAGTTGTTTTCATTGATAAATAAATCAACATTGGACTTTTCAAAAACCGGAGTATTGTCATTTTCGTCCAGCACCTGTACTTTGACAAACGTTGTAATGACCACACCGAGAGAATTATTAGCTACCACACTCAACTTATATTCCTGAATTTCTTCATAGTCTAGTGAATCTGTGGTTTCCAAAATATATTCATTTTTTGAATGTTTATAAGTGGACAGTCTGAAAGGGCCATCACCCTCTAAGTGACAGTCGGCTTCTTGCTGCTCAGTGTTTTTAATGGTGAAAAATGCTATTGGAGAGGGAGGTGGTTCAGATTCCTTCAAGGACACAATTCCATCTTTCTCAGCAGCGATATATCTTGGTAGCACAACTGGTGGAGCGGAGACTAGGCTGATGACATGCAGAGACACCTTGGCTACCGCAGGTATGCAGCCTGGTCCGACTGCGAGAACTGAAAGCATATAATGTTTGCTGGTGTTTATGTCTAGTTTACTGGCTAGTTTAATAATCCCTGTGACTTTGTCCAGGTTAAATATAGCCTTTAAACTTCTGGGCACTCTGTCGCTGTACACATAAGTTATCTTTCCATTTTCACCAAGGTCAGGATCATGGGCATGAAGACTAGCTATATGAGTGCCTATTGAGAAGTTTGCATACATCGTGATGTTGATCTGTGTTTCAGTAAACTTTGGGCAGTTGTCATTAACATCTGTAATGAAGATTTTTAGGGTGGCAGTACCTGACAGGGGTGGCGATCCCCCGTCCTCAGCAATAATGCTCGTTGTGTACACGCTCATAGATTCTCTGTCAAGGGATCCTGTCACAATCAAAAACGGGGTCATCTCACCTCCACCGTTCTCTTCCACGTCCAGAGTGAAAATTCCATAATTGTTTGTGAGCCAGTATGTCTGTATTCCATTAATGTTACTATCAGGGTCAACTGCAGATTGCTCCACCGCAAATCTGGAGTTTAACTGCGCATTCTCTGGAACAAATAAGTGGATCTCCTCTATTGGGAAACTGGGCTTGTTATCATTTATGTCCTCCACAAGAATTTTGATTTTGATCAGCTGGAAGTATTGCTGAGGAAGGATGAACACATCCAAGGCCAAGAAGCAGTCTTGCCTGTCTGAGAGTTGAAGACAAAGAGTTTCCCTGTCGATTTCTCTGTGGGAAGTATACAGTTCCCCTGTTCTGTTATTTAAGCTTATATACTGTTCACCAATCATGTTTAATGCCAGATTGAATAACAGAGGAGAGTCAACAGCAAAATCCAGTTTCAGGTCAGCACCAATTGCCCCAATGAGTGTTCCTGCAGGTAAGCCTTCTTTTATTTTATAGATGAGTTGTTTTGCTTGGCTGAAATTTGAAAAGCAGGAGACAGGGCTAATAAAAAGCAGAAGAATGCACAAACCCTGGAATGGATAATAATGTCATATTTTAAAAATATACTTAAATGTTCATATCACATAGTAGATATGAGTAGTATTAGCATACACACACAAACACACACACAATATAATATACACAACTACATCTACGTATACACATCCTTTGCAATATACTAAAATAAATGACACACCAGATATAATATACTGCTGAGTTTGCTGTTAATAGAAGCAGTTTTATGACTTACCCCTAACTTTGGCCAGAGGCTTAGATGTCTCTTATCAGACATAATTCCTTACATTTGTCAAGCCACAGTAAAAACACCTATTCTTCGTACATTTTCCCTCTGAGAGAAACAGAATCTTCTGAACTGCTTCCATATAAAAAACTGGAAAAGTGAGCCATTCAGTTTGTCAGAGACACTCCTCTTATATGCAAATCACTTGGTGGGCCAGCCAATTGCTTTTGTGTAGGCTTTTACTCTGTGTTGCCCAAGGTGTTTAGGTATAGTATTACAAATGTAATCGTTAATACTTTACATTAACTGATTTTTCACAAAGCATTTATTATGCATTTACAAAACATTCAGTGCACCTTCATAATGCCTCTGTAATGCATTCTTAGAACATTCATAAACAGCATGTAAGTATACCATAACATCAAAACATAGACCTGTATCCAAAGAACAATTAAATTAGAAGATTACCAAGGCATTTTACAGCTTATAGACTGCTACAAGCAACCTTTAGAAAATGTCATTGTTGCAGAAGGTTCTGCAATCAAATATTAATGGAGGGTGCCAATAATTGTGTCCAATGTACATTTTATGTCTACATTCTTATTTCACTATATGAAAGTTTTATGTTATTGATGTTTTTGCTGAATAGCTTTGGGTATTTTTATTGAATATTATTATTTACAAAATTGGTTCACTTGCATATATTTCTGAAGATATTTTACATTATGTACTTGCAGTTCAGGGCTCCCGATAATTGTGACCAGGACTGTACCTCAACTAATTAAAAATGCAATGTTAGCAAACATTATATGATAAATCTTATTACTAAATTATGGCTGATGTAGGCAAATTTACTTTCTTTGCTGTAATTGCTTTTTTAATAGTAAGGGTGATTAGTATTACTTGCGGTTAGAAGCATAATAATTGTGTCAACCTGTGTGCAAATTCACAAATGTTTGACATTTTATTTAACAATGTAAATGTAATGTAAATCAACAATTGCCCTTATATCCTATAACACTGCTAATTTACAGTTTAGCTGTATTTAAATAGGTAATATGAATGTTGTTTCTAAACAGCATAATTAATAATGTATATCCTATTACATACAGTAGTGTAAATAAAAAGCACAATGCAAGAAACTAAACTGAGACATTGCCCCTCTTGAAATCAGCAATGATAATTTTACAAATCTATTCTGACCATTAGTCTCATTCCTAGAAGAAGTCTAACAGTAGTAGATCAAATGTATTACACAACATACCTGTTTGTTCAGTGATGGATATCTGGACTCAAAAAGGGACAAAAAGAGTTCACATATTTTTTAAATCCCTTTGGAGCACACCCAGGACTCTGTATTAATAGTCATAATGAATGAAGGAATAATATGTAGCATTTATCTTTCATGAAGGAATGTGCTTGGTTGCTCTCAAGCATAAGTATATTTTGGCTGTAAAGAATAACATGTTTTGATAAAGACTTTCCAGATATTTCCAAAATAATACACTGGAAGTATACACAGTGATGTAAATACCAGTGAGCTGATACAGGGCCTACTGCTGCAGCCATCCACCCCAAGTGTTTTAGGTAGATTGCATTTAGGAGCTGATTTGACCCTGATGATTGGGTGAAAACTTGACTCATTGCCTTTGCTGACTGAAATGAATGTTTGCAGGAACCCATCATGGGGGCTAACTGATAAGTAGGCTTCCTAGAAGTCCACTGACTCATAAAAATATTTCACCAAGGCACCCTCTCCTGTCCAACCTGTCCAGCCTGTCAAGCCAGCGGCCACGCCCGCTGCTCTGGCCGCAATGCCTGCAGCTCCACCTACCCCTGTCCTGACTCCAGTCTCCGAGGAGGTCCCAGACCATGGGACTGCCGCTCCTCCTTCTGGAGGAGGAGGAGCTCGAGTGGGACCCCTCGGGGACCTTCCTGGGCCTTTGCCCCGCCTGGACCGGCGCCCTTTGGGATCCCGCCTCTCTGTGTCCTGCAAGGGAAGAGGACACCGGCGTCAAGCCTGGGTCCCGCCCACCCTGCCCCCTGGCTCGGCCATTCGGCCCCTGGCTGTGGCTCGGTGGCTCCCTGCGAGGCCTACGGCGTCGGCTCGGCGGTTGCCTTCGGGCCCTCCCCCAGTTCCTCGATACCGGTCCTCGGCCTCGCCTCCAGGTCGGCTGCCTCCGGGCCCCCTTACTTCGCCGGGGCGTCGGACGGCGCCTTTGCCGGCTCCAGCTTCCCCTGCGCCTGCTCCGGCTTCCCCCTCCTGCCTGCCTTCACCGTTGTCCCCTCCGTCTCTCCCTCGTCCCGTTCCCTCGGCCCCTGTGGGGTTCCCTCCGGCTCCGGCCTCCCTCCCGCCTGCGGCCCCTCCGGCTGCTACCTGTCGCCTGTCTGGGCTCCTTCGGGCTCCCTTCTGTTCCCCCTCTGTTCCTGTATGGTCGCCCTTGTTTGCTCCTCGTCTCTTTGTTCCTTCTGTCTCTGCTCCTCATCCCTCTGTTCCTCCTCTGTTCACTCCCGGCCCGTTTGTTCCTCCATTCTCTGTGCCTCCCTTTTTGGTCTGTCTGTCTGCGTTCCCCACCCTGTATCAGCTCCTGTGCTGGCTTCTTCCTTTGTCCCTCGCTACTAGGATTACCATTTACTCTGTCACTGCCTAGTAACCAGTAAACCTGTAGGAAGTGACTTATATCTGTTAGCAATAGACAGAACGTTATAATTCCACACACCATGGTTTCTCAGACCTTATTTCTGTCATCATTAGAAGCTCCCTTTCCATTATCAGATTTTCTGAAATTACTCAAATCATTCGTCCTACATTTGTTAATTTCTAACTGGACGGATTCCTGCAGCACAAAGGACAGGAATCAATTCTGATGCATCTTGTAAATATTTCTCCGGATGGGCAGCTCTTTGTCCCACTCATATATCATTCAGAGTTGTCGCTGAGGGTGAACACATTGTCCATGGACAGGGACTATGTCAATCTGGGAGCATGTGCCTTATTTGCCAGCTACGTGGCAGAGCAATTTCATGCATGGCTTTCAGCATGATGTTCTTGGACCATATATTAATAAAGCATTCCTCTGAGCAGGTACATCATTTTGCTTCTCTAAATATATAAAAAAGAACAAAACTAATCAGAATGGTTGTTGTTCTGTTACAATAATCCGGCATCAAAGGCAGAAATAATTGTTCATTATGTATGTATTGAATGAATGTATTCATTCAATAAATGTATTCATTTGTAAAGCTCAACATACACAATAAATTCCAGTGAAATACATGGGTCATTAAAAAAACGAATGCTTTTTTTCTCCTAGTATTTAAGGCAGTTCATATGGGAACCTATTAGACCAGTATCTGTTTCATGAGTCACACAGCTCCACTACAGCAGAAATTGCTTTGTTGTTGTGGGATCACTAAAATATTTAATGGATAAAAACATACCTCTGCTTACAGACATGTTGTGTAGGTATGTACTGTAGTGATTTTCAGTTAAGTTTTTGATGAAAATGTTTTTGGTTTCATGTATCTTAAGTGAGCCTTCTGAAACAACTGCTACCTGGCTCCTTGCAGCTCAGTCAAAACATTGCCACCTACTGTACAAAAAAAAAATCATTTTTACTTGTACATTTCCTGCATGTAATTTTGGGAAACTCAGCATTGGATTTTAATTCATTTTAACATTTTTTGTCCTGTCTTGTCTTGTTTTATTCATTGCACTTAAGTACACACATAAATATCTAAAGAGATAATACCATCTGTGCATGAAAAATTTCAAGGAGGGCTTTTTCTCATCTTAAATCAATTCATGCAGAAGATTTTGGCTTTCATTTTGTCCCCAAAAGTATACAGTGCTGACCTTCTAAGCATATAGTTTACTATGTTTTCCCCTATTAGTTAAATTAACAGAATCACTGTTTTTTAGTAAAAAAAAAAAAAAAAAGAAAAAAATATATAATAATAATAATGTTTCCCTGCGACCATGGTGCTAGACATGGACAGCACGTGACAAGGAGAGGGTTCTCATATTATGTAAAGTACAAAGCACAGGGCAGTGCAATACCTGGGGGCAGACATAAGGGTTTATGTACATAATGTGATGTGTATGTAAACAATAATATAAAAACAGTGGTACTGAATAAATAGACAAATAATATGTTAAAGTGACTTGTATCAGTCAGTTGGGGGGGGGGGCTGTATTCTCAGCAATACTTAGGTGGGGGTGAGATATGCAGGAGAATGCCTATTCTGGCCAAATGACAGCAGATTAAAGAGTCCATAGGAAAGTTGGGAGGGGCTTTCTACAATGGTAGGGGCTTTGTGGGTGCAGTGTTTGTGGAAACTCTCCTCGTTGCAGGCGAGAGCAGTTCTGTTGATTTTTTCAGCTGTACTATCTGTTCACTACAGGGACTTGCAATAGTGGACTTTGTAATTCTCAAACCACACAATGATGCTCAGAACAGGGCCCATGCAGAATCTGGTGAGGATGGGGAGTGGAAGTCTTGCACTCTTCTGTCACCTCAGGAAGTGGAGATACTGTCATGCCTTCAAATCTAGTGTAGTGGTACTGAGAGTCAATGCTTCCTGCCAAGTGCATTTCAGTGCTCCTGACTCTCCACCACATTTGACAATCATCTCTTGTTTTTTCCATACCATGTTTTTTCATTTTCAAATATACATACACATACTAAGATTCAAATAAAAATGTATGCATGCCACATATAAAGGTAAATTTAATTATGTTTGTCTGTTTTCTTGTTTTTTTCATGTCACTAGTTACTCCCCCCTCTTGCCTCCCACATATACCTTTTAAATAGCTAATCACCACCACATCAAAATAATTTCCCTGTTTGATAAAAAATAGTGAAAGTTTTCTCTTCCTTGGGAAATTAAAATGCGGATCATTTGGTTGGTTCTTTAATCCAGGAGAGTCTTGTAGGACGTGTCACTTTTCAGGAGATAAATAGAAAATCCACCAGTGGAGCAATGTCACTAATATCAGCTCGGATGGTAATAACAAGCAGGAACTTCATTTGGGTTTGTTTCCATCTGAAGTCACGGTCCTGCAGACTTTGAGGAACCAGGAGGGGAACCAAGCTGTGTAGATGTATTTTGAGAAGAGCTGAAAGAAAGGTCAGGACACATGGAAAGTTTACTCATTATACCACAGGATTCTCAAACCATTCAGTGCAGAATGTCTGCAACACTGGAAAGATTGGATTATAGTGTGAAATCTTAGATGAGTATGGAAGCTGTGAATGCAAACCACAAAGCATATGGAAAATAAACCGACAGGAATGATATGATACATAAAAGGTTATCCACAATAGGCAAGTACCACTATCTGCTTAAAAGATTTTGCTTTATCATGGGTTCATTCTATAAGTAGGAAGTAGGAAAAACAGGGTTGATGAATGGGCATGAATACCACGGTACTTTCAGGGGGCCTAGCACTGTAAAGGGGCTCCACATTCTGCCAAAAAGTGAGGGCTACAATATTCAGCAGAGTAAGTTTCATAAAACTTAGAACAAAGGGTGGTCTAACTTGCTAACAAGTCTTATTCCCATTTCACAATAAAGCCTCACCTGACATTTTTAATAAAATGAATAGTCAAAAATTATGTCTATTAAGACAAAATATGAAAACAAGTAAACAAAATATAAACAGAGACAGCAGGAATACATGCAGCAGTTTCCCCAGAAATTGCCTGAACCTCCAAAATATACAAATTGAAGTGTTTTCTCTTCAGTTCCACAAAGACCCTCACAATGTCTCCCTTTAGTTCTTATAAGAATAATAATAATTTCTTCACTGCTGGCAATAGCCAATATGCTGTGGCTAAAACGCAAAAGAGGAAAACACTCAGACATCAATCTATCAGCTGCATCCATTACAGATTTCACTACAGATATCTTTGTAATAAGTATGTCACTTGTACTATAGATAATATTTAGTGACCATTCCAGAGACTGTCTCTTTTTTTACACAGTATGTCGGTTTTTAAACCTAATCCCTTTGTGTTCTACAAATGACACATTAGAGCTTCTTCATCGTAATCTATTTAGTTTTGCAGTCCTTATGTTTATTGAATGTGCTAAGAAAGGTTAATATGTCATAGACTTTAAATAGAGTTGAATACTTGCATTTAGATGCAGTTCACATCAGTAAAATGAAATACTTCAGTGAAACACAAAGCATAATCCTCATCTGAACCGTAATTAATATGAAGTTTTGTAATACCAGTTTCTGCATTTAATGAATGCTGGGCATAGGCAGAAAAATACAGCATGAATGCTCTTCGGAGGCCTGTCTGTGCTGTGGAATCAGCTAGCAGACGAGGTAGCATACTATCAGTGTGGATGAAGCTGCCACACTATGCTCCATAATTCATCAAACATAGGTGTGTGTAGTGCATGAAAGATGAGAAATTTGTCTAGGGGTGAAGATCAGGGGCTGCAGTCCTCTTTAAAAATGGCACAGAACTACAGGAAGTACAGTGGTACTACAGTTCGAGTTTTGATCTAATCTTTCCTATTAGAAATAATGGAAAACCAATTATTTGTTTCCCAGCCCCCCAAAATTGTACCTACAGTAAATGTTTTTTTTCTTCTTTTCCATTTAAACACAAAATGAACAGGATAAAATGAGCATTTTTATCTTAATGGTTTCCAAAACCATAAAGATCTTATACCAACATTACCCCTGTCCTGCCCCAATCGTCCGCTCCTTCCGTGTGCTACGCCCCCTCGTTAACCTTGTATGGGAACCCCATGTGAACAGCTGTTTCTGGTCCGCGTTTCAGATTGTGTCCCCAGTCTGGTCATTGGGTGCGTTCGACTTGCTTACAGAGCTGGCTAAAAGCAACGCATTCTGATCCTGACTCAATGCATTATGGTTAGAAGCATTGCAACCTCTCAGGTCCCACTCTTTTCATTATCCGTAAGGGACCAATATATCGGGCGGTTAGCTTATGACAGCCTGGGATCTGAAGGTTTTTGGTAGATAACCACACTTGCTGTCCGACCTGGAAGGGGGACCCTGGGCGTCGATGTTTGTCTGCATGGACCTTGATCCGGGCAGCTTGCAGGCGCAGTGCGCGTTGTGTCTCGCCAGGCTTTTTTACTTTCCTAGAACCAGGTTTCCACCTTCAGCACGGTCTCAACCAGAGCATCCCAGGGGAACAAAGGTGGTTGGGCACCCTAGTACGCATTGGAAAGGGGTGAGGTTAGTTACAGGACTCACCCGGGAATTGAGGGAATATTCCGCCCACAACAATTGAGATGTCCACTTGGTGGGTTCAGTTCGAACCAATAAGCGAAGATCCTTGGACACCTCACGGTTAGTTCTTCCGGTGAGACCATTCGATTGAGGGTGGTAAACCGTGGTGAGGATGAGTGTGATCTTCAGCTTGTGACAAAATTCCCTGAACACACATGAAGCAAACTGTGGACCACGGTCAGACAGTGTTCTCGGGAATGCCGGAGAAACGGAAGAGTTCCTGGATTAGGACCTCCGCGAGCTCTATGGCAGAAGGTAATTTTGGAAGAGCAACCAGCCGGCACATCTTAGAGAACTATCCACGTGTATTACAGTTTTACCTTTGGAGCGAGGTATGTCGGTGATAAAATCCATTATGACATGGGACAAGGTCTACAGGGGATGGGCAGAGGTTGTAAAAGATCAGCGGGGCTTAGGTTGGAAGCTTTGCAGCGTGCACACTCCGGAAAGCTTTCCATGAAGGCCTAGACCTCACGATGCCACCTGGGCCACTGATACCACCGTGACACCAGGCATAGCGTAGCAGAGATCCCCGGGTGACCGGTACCTGGTTGAGAATGGATCCAATGTAATACATTCATGCGATGGGCTCGGGAGACGTACCTTAATCCAAGAGGACACCCTGGAGGTACCCATCATTCTCCATCCGAATAGTTTATTCTAAACCCAATGTGATGGAGGAAATGAAACAGGATGGATTGAGGATAGGCCTGGTGCGGTCTTCACATTCAGGGTGATCGAATTGTCGAGACAAAGCATCAGCTTTGAGGTTTTTCTTACCGGGTATGTAGCTTACCCAAAAGGAGAAGCAAGAAAACCATTGAGCCCACCGTGCTTGTCGTGCAGGGAGTCTTTTTGCGGCTTGGAGGTACTCCAACTTCTTATGGTTGGTTAATACCAAGAATGGGTGTAGCGCCCCCTTCAGCCAATGCCTCTATTCTTCCAAGGCTAGTTTTATGGCGAGGAGCTCTGTCTCCCACATCATAGTTACGCTCAGCCGCGGACAATTTCCGGGAGAAGTAGGCACAGGGATGACGGCAACCGAACGCTGGGTTCCTTTGGATTAACACTGCTCTGACTCCTGCCTCAGAAGCATCCACTTCCACTTCGAAGGGGAGGTCCAGCCGTGACAGCAGCTGTACAGAAAGCACGTTTTAAGTGGGTGAAAGCCTGGTCCTCCACTGGGGTCCAGGGTAAACGGGTAGGTTTACCACGAGTGAGGGAGGTGAGAGGCGCTGCAGTTCAGAAATGAGCAAAACCAAAAAAGCGCTGCAGTTCTCTGAGAGTCCGTGGCCATTCCATGATGGCAGTGATTTTTTGACTATCCATAGTCACCTCCCCAAGCTGGATAACATACCCCAGGAACTTTACCTTTTGTTGATGGAATTCACACTTCTTACCCTTAGCATACAGGTTGTGTTCCCGGAGCCTCTGCAGCACTTGCTTTACATGTCTGACGTGCGCCTGTTTGGACGGTGAGTAAATAAGAATGTCTTCGATATATATACAATTACAATTTCATAAATGACTGGAAAATAGAAGGGCTATTTGCCAACCTGTTAGAGTGAAACATATTATTGTTATTATTTTATCATTCATGTATGTCATGTAGTTAAGCAATGTATCAATAGTAA
>JAABNY020000001.1:38033824-38047982 GCA_015164015.2 Brevimyrus niger
AGGCTTTTTTTAAATTATGAACATTTGGGGGAAGTGGAGAGGGAAAAATGGAAAGATATCAGAGAGGCGAACCCACCGATAAAAGTCCTGCCCCCCCCCCCCCCTTTACTGACAAGCACTTTGTACTGCCATGCAAATGCGACGTTATAAGCGTCTGAATACCTGTGGTAGTGAGACTGTCCAGGGCCTATGAGTGACTGAACTGGAGAGAGGTGCCTGTTTGTGTGCAGAATTGATTGGGCTATATTTAGTGTTCCTTGTTTCAGGCAGACATTATGCTCGAATGGATTTTCACAGCTGCCAAATTTCTCAGAATCTTTTTTGGCAGCGCCTGAAGGCATCTCTGACTGTCAGGAGTAGCAGAACAGCATCAGCCTGCTTGTGTTACAAGGGGCAATCACAGAATGCCGTTCTGACAATGTCTCTGCGTGGTACTTCAAGGACTGGTATCTTCGTTAACAAGGCAGCAATGACATCGGGCTTTTAAAAAGGATATGTCTCCTACCACATTCCAGAAGTCCTATTTTTTTATCTACAGAATATACTGATATTAATGATGCTATTTCATAATGTCATTAAAATATATCATAGATGTTCCCATGTGCACATTTGTTTTTCTCTAAACTTTATGATAGAATTTACAATTTTAACATTTAGTGCCAGAAAATGTCAGCACAGTTAATGTGCTTTAAATGAGCTTTTTCATTAAATTCTTCCTTATTAGTGATTACAGCCGCTACATGTCTTTGTTGAGGCTGTAAGTGTCTTGCCTCTTGTTTGTTCCACTGGAGTTGCAGGTCTTCATTGGGGTTGCTGATCTTTACAGGAAGCTGCTCATGTTCTTTCTCAATTCATCTCTGAAGTGCCCCACTTCAGTCTTCCAGGAGCAAAACACTCAGACTTGCTTGCTCTGCCCTCAAAAACGAGGAGGCCTTGGGGTCACGCCTTGTGCTTCTTGTATTTAGGAAGTGAGACCCAGGGAATGAGACACAGCACACTGAACACTGGCAGAATAAGACACGGTAACCAGTACTGGGTACAGAAAAAAAGGTGTATTTTGCAGTGATGCAGGTACGCAATAAAAAGGGTCCCTTTGTTTAATATATTGTTTCTGATTTTGTTTAGTTTTTCTGTGTTCTACACATGATAAACAGACAGACATTCTTAGGATTTGTGTATAGTAGGTTTAAGTTATTTACAAATTCACTATTGTTTTAAATGTATCATTTTAAAAGGGACGGAAATCTTTCTAACTGCCAATTTCATGTGTTTCTTATAAACAGACGAAAATCAACAACAACAATAATGCATGATATTTACCTATTAGCCGTTTATGCATTTGACTGAAGTAGAAGAGAGGAGGATTTATTATTCAATTAATAAATATTATATTAATATTATAATATTATTCTTTATTATTCAATAAATGTGTTAAAGTGTATGTTTAGTTCTCTGACATACCAGGAATGACTTGGTCCAAATGTCGAGGATAGGCCAGCGGATGTAAAGATTCATCACTGCACAACTTATTATCCATTATCCTATTATTATTCACTAGAAAAGTCTTCAGAAAGTTTTCTCAATTGACTGACTAACATGCTGAATATAAGTAAAATGCACAAAGATGAATGCCTTTGGAGAGAAACATAGGTGCATCTTGCTTGTTTACTCTGGGGGTGTCCCTTTCAGCTGTCTGGGGTAGTCCCTGTCCGCTGTCTGGGGGTGTCCCTTTCGGCTGTTTGGGGGTGTCCCTTTCCGCTGTCCGGGGCTGTCCCCTTCCGCTGCCCACGTGGCCCACCCGTCGGTTGTCCGGTGGGCTTCCCGTTTGTCTGCCCGGGGGTTTCCCTTTTCTCTGGTCTGGGGTTGTCCCTTTCGGCTGTCTGGGGGTGTCCCTTTCGGCTGTCCGGGGGTGTCCCTTTCAGCTGTCTGGGGGTGTCCCTTTCAGCTGTCTGGGGGTGTCCGGTATTTTGTGTTTGCTTTTATTTGCCCATGATGATTTCTGCTCATGCTTGTGACTTGGCTCACTTTGCTGCTCCCAGAAGCCCTCATCTGCTGGAAAAACAACTGGCCACAGCTGGGTCGGTTTCTTAAATAAATAAATACATAAATAAATAAATAACTTTCTATAACAAACAAGCCAGGGGCTCTTACATACTGCATACTCTTATTCAGACAGATGAGAGGAGCCTTAATATGAATTGCAAAGTACCAAGAATATATTTTCCAATTAAAAGACACAAATATAGTGGTAGTTCCTTATCTGCATCCTAATTCCATGAATATATTGCAGGTACTACTCAGTTGGTAACAGCGGAAAGGAGGCAATTTAGTCAATAAATTGTTGTGTTTGCACTGCGCATTTTATGTGAGTCTTTGCATGACAAGAGAAAAAAGGTAAAGAGTGAATACTGAGGCGGCAGCAGGAAGCTTCTCCGTGACTTTCAGAGATGAAAGTGGGAACAAGACATTTCCTGCCAACCGCAGCGGCGGCACAACAATTGTGAGGGATTAGGGGCACGGTGAGGAGCTGGATCAGATCTGGGTCTCAGTAGAGAGTCTCTGTTACCAGCCTGAGTCCTTCGCTGAGTTCGGAGACCAGTGCAATCCCTTTTTAATGATCCCTAAACTTCCTGAGGAACATTCTTGGTTAAAAGTCCTTTCTTGATTTTTTATTTTTTTTTGCTTTGCAAACAGGGTAATCTCCTGTCTTTAATTCTAAGAGGGGTGGGAGTAATATTTGATGGATGACAGAACAGTTAACAATAAAACCTGAAAATCATGACTGTGGTTTGTTGTAAATGTACACGTTGGAAAACATGATAAAATTCAAACATTGGTTAACATCATGATTAACAAATAGGAAAGTACTACACATCATATCATTCAGCTTTCCAATTCAAAACAACATCATGTACTTTTTTTTATAAGAGCATACATCTGTCTGTGAGTACACTACTTGGGCATTGTGTAAAAGCAGTGATGGTTTAAGGCTTGCCCTGCTGTTCTAATAGCTATAAGTCACTACACATTAACTCATTCAGTTACTTTTCATCACATGCTAATAGTAACCTAACACATAGCAACTGCACCAGAACTTTATGTGACCCTCTTGCATCAAATTTGGTCCTGTCTGGCATTGCAGATGGTTGGAGATCACTCAAGTACCTTGTGAAAATGAGTTCCCTTGCTAGTTTTCATGACATAGCTTGATTTATGAGTTCTAGCATGTACCTTATGTGTTGACTGCCAGATTATGTGATGGATTATTGAGATCCAGAAAGTGAATTGACATATGGTGCAATCCAATATTCAGTGAGGGAGATGAGGGAACTATCATCCAGACTGGTCAGGTAGAACATTGGCTGGTTACCAATAACTCTCAAGGTTATTATTATAATTTTTTGCAGTAATTAGCTTGACGCCAAATTCAGATATTGTTGCTCTTGTGAGAGAAGCCATTTCTCATCCTATGCGGTGTCTGTGACTTATTCTTCAGCACATGATTCCTCTTACATAAGAAAAAGACACAGTACTTGAAGTGGATCAGACACAGAAAACACAGCAGCACCTCCAAGGGCACCAGATGCTCCATGGCTTTTATCAGTCTCGTGTACTTACTCAGTTCCCCAGCATCTTGTTTTGGAAGCCGGAGGAATAATGGGACAGTGGTTCTGTCCAACATATTCTTTTTACTACTTAGCCCCACAGTCGATGTCTTTGTTGATCAGAAAGCTTGTTTTGCAGTTGATTGGCAGGCAGGTCCTACAATTATGAAGATACAAGGAGGCTATGAAGAAGAATGTGACCTTAGAATCTGGCACATGAGAAGCATCAAATCAATCAAAATACTACTATATCAACTACAAATCCTTTATGGGGAGCTATCAAACAGTAAGTCAGCAAAAGTAAGTGAACAAAGCTTGTCCAACTGAATTTCATTCATTCTGAAGTCCAACGTTTTAATAAGAAGTAGATTCTGTTCCTGACATTGCTGGGGGGATTTTCTGCCATCCAGGTTGGCTATTGATGTTGGGTGATCTGTGAGCTTGCATGGCCGAACATTTCGCAAAGAACTTGCTTCCAGATGTTTCCACTACTCAGTCACTTCACTTGCAGTTGAGCAGGACAACTATAGCAGGACAGAAGTATGGCAAACTGCCTTGTTGGAAAAATGGGGCCCTATGATGTCCTATGAAAGTGGAAAGTCACTACCCTTTACTATCCAACCACCCATTCTGCTAGATTACATGACTGTGTGCTTTATTATACACCTGTGACAGCAATGGGTTTGGCCTAATTACCCATTTCCTCTGACTAATCGGTATGTCCATTTACTTCTGGCGATACAGTGTAGATCAGAGACCGAATATATATAAATACCCGTTATTTAAGGGCAATGTTGAGATGTGATTTTGGTTTTTGCTGTAAATGGCACAAACAAAACCTGCCCAAGACAAATGTTGCTATAAAGTGAGTATGTTTTGTGGTAAATTTCCATAAGTACTACATCCATATAATTTTTGTATTGGCAGTATTTTCCACAAGGATGAGCATTACGGTGATGATTTCTGATTATAATATGCATACTAAATATAAGATAAATAAAAATGTAGAACACTGTTTGCTATAACTGCAATAAAAAATTCCTGCTCTTATGATGTTGTTGCACTTTAAAATTCACCCAGCTCTGCTAAGAAGGCCATTAGCACTAACTGAATACCTTTCCTTGTTTTTAATGTTGAATAAACATATATTTACAAAACTGTTGCGGGCATTTGAAATTAAAACTCCCACTCAGATAATGACCATACTGGTTTGCTGTTCAGTAAAGGCAACCCAAAATTATATTTCACGTGAAGGCTTGGGGAAAGTCTGATGAAAATGTCAACTGTGGGACTGAAGGTAATGTTGTTTTTGGTCATAAGAAAGTGCCCAATTTTCTGTCCATAAAATACAATTGACCATGTAATGCTAAATTATGGTAAGATAGAACAAGTGATTTATCACTCTGTGAAATGAATAAATACTGATGTACATAATGTGAACAGAACAAAGGACAAATAATTCAACCTCTTTTTTAATGTTGTCCACTAGATTTATGATACATCTAGCTTCTGAAAAAACATTGTCTGTGTAATGGTGGTGATATCGTCTCATGCTGTTACCATCAACTGTTACCATCCTGGGAATGTTATAAATATGAGAAATACACCTTCTATATATTAACTATTCATGCCAACTATTTCTCAGCTTATGCATTTACAAAGAAACCAGTGGCACATTAACATATATTGCATATGTATGATTTTCATGTACAGATAAATCTGGGGTATGTGTAGAATTTGTGCATCTGTTTAGACAAATACTTTAATAATCCCTGAGCACTACCATACAAAAGATGATTAAAATTCTGACTGGATAGACCATGTATGAAGCATTGTCAAACGCTGGAAGATTTGATAAATAATTTACTATTTCTAGTCAAATATATTGTTATTCATTTTTAAATGTGCCTGGAAGATTGAAACGCTTCATGCAGTTAAACAATGTTTTTTTATTGAAATGAAAATTACAATTGTGTTTTTTTTTTTTATTATTTGAAATAACTATGCCACCAAAGCAAACCTAAGAACATCTTGTGAGAAAATTCATACACAGCAAATATATGTTTAACATTAGTCTTTATTTGAAACATAAATGAAATGAAATAATTTGATTGTCATGCATATCCATACAATTTTAATAAGGCAGACTCCTGAAGCTCAGTGTCAGTTCTTTCTCCTTCCCGCTGACCTGCGCTGTTCCCTCAAGCGCAGAACAAAGTGGCGACTTACCGACGCTGCACACCTGGGCTTGGGGCCGGAGGCCAGCGTTTGCCTGTGGTTTCTTCCTAAGGCTGAGCAGGTGCTTTACGCCTCAAGAAACTCTCGTTATGCAGCTTCATTATGGTGGGAGACCTTTGGATCTTCCAGACAAACACACTCTTAAATTATATCTTGAAACACATTATATCCTGATTTTTTTTTTCATTATTCATTAACTCATTTTATTATACTGATAAAGAGTACAATTTCATACTATGGATGAAAGGACAATGGGTTTGGTTAAATTGTATAGACTCATATATGTGTCTTATTAGATATTATTTGTTATCTTCTTCAGAAACAGGCTTTAATGCTCTAATATATGTATAGGAATAAGCAGTTCCATATAGAGAGATCAACAGCAGTTGTACTTATAGTTAGACAGAAATAACAATCCAGTTAATCACTGGATGTTGATATCAAAGAGGCAAACTCTCCCGCTCACCCAGAGCCCTGAAATATAAAAGCTGTCCCAGATCTGCCACTGGTGATTTGTGAGGCAGAGAGATCAGTAGCAAGTACAGTCGATTATCATGCAGGTTCATCACCTCCAAACCAGTCAGTTGTTGTTCGGGGAAGATCAGGCAAAATGTCTTCAATGGAGGTTCCAGTCATGGGCCTGTAAAGTGCTGTCACATAAGCTACAGGTTCTATACACAAGACAGATCATGAAAAACATGGGTCTTGCTTCCCAGTAGGAAGTAAAGTCACTGTTTCTCTAGCTATCACTTTGACTCAATATAAATGGTAGATACAACCAGGCTCGTCTCTGAGGAGGGCCAGAGCCACCTTATTTGGGGTCCAGGCTAAGGTCAGCATATACCAAGTAATGGTAATCATTGTGTGTGTTACTGCCTGGTCATTGGAATACAGATGCAACTTTGATGATGAATATTAGCTCACTGATTGCTGACGGTCTACAGTGTGACCTTTTTGGACTACTACTTGTTACAGTAAAATAGCTACAGTGCGAAGATGGCGATAGCCTAGGCTTTCGGTCACATGTCCAACTTAGATTAAGTGTATTTACAGTGAATATTTAGTAAGGGTGTAACAGTACACAAAATGTTTTGGTACTTACCTTAGTTTTACTTTTATGGTCCGGTACAACAGGGAAGCTATTTATTATTAAACACAAACCCAGATAGGAACAGTTGCAATCCAAAGGCAATTTGTTTGTCAATGTATCTTTAAAAAAATAAGAGCACTTATTTGTACATTGTAAAAATGATTATATAATATTAAATAATAAAAATATATACATAAAAACATATAAACTACTACTGTCTGTGGCCACATAACTAAATGCTAACATGAGACTAACTTGCAGAGGCCGTTTCACCATTGCACTGGTGATACACAAACTCAGATGATGTCTCAGATGAGTTAGCATGAGTCCTTGTGTTTTCAGCACTATATCTGAGTTCGACAGACAGAGCTGTCTTGGTCTTGTCAACTACTCTCTTTCTCGACTGCTGGCCGTGACCAACTTGCAGCCACAATTTGCAAGTTTTCTGTGTTGAATATCTACTTGTTATATTCCGGCCATGTCAATAAACATACCATTTGTTCCACTGTGCATACTGAATAGGGAATGATGTACTGAACTGTACATGATACATGCATACACCACTACCATCCTAATATTTAGCTAAAACAACATATTCAGATTGAATGTAGCTGCATGCAATTGTTACATTAAAAAGTTTAATAACGTATTATTCTTTACCCTACCATTAACTAGGCAAGTGTTTCTTTTGAGTAAGACCCCCATTTTGAGACCAGTTGCACCTGACTTATAACAGTTCTATATAAGGCAAGCAGTGTCAATGACATTTTTTTCTTTACTCCTTTGGAAACACGTTCAGGAATCATTTTGATGGTAAATTGTCACTTTACCTCAGGACTCTTTAGTATTCATTCAAATTTAAATTTTATTTGTCACATGCATCATCATACATAGTACCACCTGTAGTGAAATGCTTATTGCTCCAATGTACATATATTGCACTATATAACAACATTGAACATGTAGTAATATAAAATAATATAATATAGCCTACAGTGTTATGCTTTGGGGGATAAAAGAGAGAATCACTCAGTCACTGTCACCCTCCCGCATCCTGGGTATTGTCCTGGTTCAGACACCAAATATCTTTAGGGAAGAAGCTTCTCCTCATTCTCTCTCTGTTGACCTTTAGGTAACGAAATTGCTTCCCTGACCTCAGCAGGGATTAAAGTCCATTGTTAGTAACCTTTAAATGCACTTAATGGAACAACAATCATCACTTCAGAATGTTACATATAGAAGTGAAACATCTTTGGCAAACAGGTGTTTGTTTTCCAGCATATTTCTGCAGCTCATGGTTCTCCATCTCCACAGGTCACAGTGATATTACCTGATGACTAGTCCTGGTGACAAAGGTCTCAGGCACAAGGCCTTCTGCTGATTTATCCCACACGTGTGGCATAGTCCTAATTCACATCTCACATCAAAGGGTCTAGATGGTTGAACACGACCCTAGCATGGCCAATTTGGTGATGCTTTAAACCAGTCGTCTAGCTGAAATTATTTTAACCTTATCAAAGTCACTCAGGTCTTTACCCTTGACCGTTTTTTCTATATTCAACATTTAAACTACGAGTACCGTCTAAGAGTACACGAGTACTGTCTAAGAGTACACGAGTACTGTCAGCCCCCAATACACATACACACACACACACACAAAAAGTATAATTATTATTATTAAACACAGCAACTTAGATGCACTGTCAACAGCAAACAATCCTTAAATTTTTAAATGGTGCCAATTTCACTACCATGAAACTTTGAGTGAAATTCTACAGCACACTTCTGTTTGTGAACTTCCTAGGACTCACTGTTTCTTGAAAGACAAACATAAATAGCAGGCAAGACCTACTTCTCATTTACAAGCCTATTATTTCTGATCCTTGGTAACTAAAATCATCAAAGCAGACAAATATATCTAGAGTGGGGTGATAACATGCTGTAATGTTTTTCGTTAATCACAGGCCTGAATTTTCTTCTATTGTTGAACATCTTGAGCTTGCTGAGAGATTAAACTGGCTCAGCTGGCTGCAATAAAGAATTTTTACATAAATTTGGTACAGTTTATAAAACTACATTGTTATGGTGAAAGTGCTTTTCATTATCTTTTCAATAACATTTAGGTTGACTTGACTGTTGATGTGGAGTAATTTTACACGCTGTGAAGTGTGATGTCTAATAATAAACAAGCTTAAAGTAAATCCACCTTTACACTTCTGTGTGTGTTGTAGTAACTAAGGATGTATTGGGGTATTAGGCACTGGAAGTATTTCCAGTTTGCATTTTCAACTGTACTCATACTCATGTTTTACTTCTACCAACACTGTTCTAGTTACTATTTTAGGAGTTTGTGGTCCAGTAAGGTCTGCTTCATGCTAAATAAGTTGGTGGTCACTATTTTCAGTTAAAATTAAGTCAGGATTCAGATCATTCATGTGATTATTTTTAAATGACTGATTTAGGAAGTGTATTAAAAATAACGCAGCCTATTTCATGCGTGGCACTTTGATGAGTGATCTTGGTATTATTTTCGCTTGGCTCACTGTTTCTAACTTCAGATATGGATCCACCTGACCCACACTGAATGTTCATGGGTGAAGAAAGGACTTGGATCCTGCAGGATGTTTGAGGGTGTTGATTCTGAGTGTTCGCACTGTGTGAAAAGCTGCTGCATTTTCCAGTTGAGGGGATTTCAAAGCTGTCACACTGGACTGAGGTTAAATTCCTTCCCTCTCTTCTTCAGAGTCGCCCATGTGAAACCACCATGTTACCAGAACATTAAGGTTGATATAGGAACCTGCTCTTCAGTGAGGAAGTCAGGATTAATGACAGTGAAATGTGTGGGTATTACACAGTTTGTTAATAAATTCCTATTATTACTGTTATAGAAATAAAAGAATAGGTTAATTGGGTAACCTGAACCTTTCATTGTAATAGTCAGTATAAGGATTAAGGATGCATTGTGCAGCATTATAAAGGTATCTATAGTGCATTATAGATGAGAGCTTCATAAAGTATTCATAATGCATAATACACATTGCTACAATGCATTATGTCTCTCTAAATATTTATAGCCATGTTTATAATGCTTTATTAATGCATTACTACGTGTTATAAATAAGTTAAAAAATTCATATAGCACTCATAGCAAGTGTTACTGAAGCACTTATTGCAATGAATCAACATTAGTTTCAGTTTAAAAAAATTTAGCAGCATTGGCCTTTATCAACAAAAATGTTTTGAAAAGCTTTGTATGAGTAAAGCTAACCGCTATAGTTATTTTAAGTAATAGTCTCTGAGCAGTAGGGAGGCATAACATAGCCTAATGATGCACTTATGCAGTTAATAAATGATAATATGCATGTCTGGGGTGATTATTATAACCTGCCATTTGGATAATGGTAGATGAATCCCTTCACATGCCCTGTTAGCTGTCTATGAATCTGACATTAGTCATAATGAACTAGATAAAATATCCAAAGTGGCATCCGACAATTACAGGATGTTTTACCTGCTGGGACAAGTTTTTCATTTAACGGACTGGCATGGTGTCAACAGGTAAATGCAGGATGCTTTGGTCTTTCTAAACAGGCTTCATCCCTGTAAAAGGTGGTAGTGTTACAGCAGCCTCCATTTGCCGTTTATAAAATCCCTGCACGGCGACCCCAGAACCGCGATGAATCAATGCAACTTACTGTCCCTTATAATCCCAAGTATGACTGGGTAAGTTTGTCATCACTGGTTTTCTCACCGCCTCTGAAGGAAGACCCTCCCTCCCTAGCCTCATTCATGCCATCCATTTTATCCCACAGTGTTCATCTGAAGAGAGGATAGACAGTGCACTGAAAATAGCAAAAGCAGCTGCTGTAGACTGAGTGATGCCTTAAACCAGCCACTGCAGTTTCCTTGGTTTCTTCTGGAACTCTTCTTAGAATTCCTGCTCAAAACAGAACGTCTGCTGCCAGTGCTGAAACTGGGCATGTCACAGTCCAATACAAACACAAAGCAAGCAGCTACCAGGGCATTTTAGGTGGAGGAAAAGCCTGTACTGCAGTTTTTATTATTATTTTTTATTATTTCCATTTTTTTTCAATTTGTGCAAAACATTTGGAGTCCATTTGTTTTCTGTTACACCTGCGCCCATTCTGATGTAAGTATTAGTGTTGGAGTTTTAATTACATGACATACTGTGTGTTCAGATTCTATTAACATCACGGTCTGAGACGCTACCCATAATGAAGGGTTCACTTTATTAATCAAAATCCTGATTCTTGCTTATAAGCATCGTCAAGCAGAAAGATCCCTACATTAAAGAAGAGATCCTTGCATTGCTGCTAATATGTATCATATATACTACTGCAAAGCTTATACTCCGTAGTCTCCATTTTGGCGACAGACTATCCCATATTTCAGTCCAGATTTTGGTTACTGCTTCAACAGCTGTCACCTCTGTGAGCAGATGGTTTAAATGTAGTAATTGTTTCAAGATGTAGTCTGGGAAGACATAAATGATGTCAAGTTGCCAAGATAAATATCACACCTGATGTGAATGTTTTAAGTTACATCTTTAACATCTATGACATATACCTACGTATTACTCTGCTAATTCTTTAGGAAATTGTTTTTATTGCCCAGCTTGGTCCTAGCTTATTGCCCACTGAAAAAGGCATGAGCCATCATAAACGTAAAAGTCTTAAAAGTTTTCTATTACCATGGGTCTGGTGCCACATGGCAGGTCCCCACTGGAACACCACACTGTAGCGCACTGCTGCAGTGCTTAATCAACCAGCACACACAGTAGGTCAGTGGGTGAATGAAAGTAAAGATTGGCCACGCCACACAATCCGGGTGCCGTTAGGAATTGGTGCCAGGATCTGCAGGGTGAGGGAATAGTGAAATGAAATGGGCCTCAGCCAATTTCCTGTTAAGAGGGCTTCCTGGTGCAGTCAGTGTGGGATATTGCACTGCATAACATGCTATTTTTGGAACCCTTTATTAAATTAGTATTGTGGGACAAATTCATTTACAGTGACTTTCAGGTCAGAAAAAAATAATAAATAAAAAAGTTAGTGGTTTTGCAGACTGTCCCAGTGGGGACTCTTATAATTAAGTTTAAAGCATCGTTTACTATTGCATCACATTTAAAATGTCTTGTAATAAAGATGTTTATATTGAGAAATAAAGGATTGAGAAATACTGTATATTGAGAGTCAAGCTGAAGCATGTGACAAATACATATTTAAAATATAACGTAACTGTGAATTTTTTGTGAAATACTTTGTTTACGTTTATGCTTATGAGTTTACATATCCTTGGCAGAATATGTGTACAATTTTATTAAGAAAATGGATCAGGAAAAATCAGGAAAAAAAAACTCATTTCTTATGTTTTTAATGGGATTCAAATTAACACAACAATTAAACAAGCTATAACAATAAAGGAAGTAATAAGATGTACAGGTATATAATAATACAGTAATATTGTACAGAATTTCCTCTACACTACATAATATCATTAAAATATTAATAGAATCCAAAGAAATCTCTCTATACAAAGGAAAAGGCCAAAAACAAATATTGGATAGTTGTCATTTTGGAGCACTTAGCCAGCACTGCATCTGAAATATACATGATTTTATAGTGGATATCACTGAATATGATCAGGAAAACTGATAACCACTGTGTGAACACAGCTTGTAGCTGCTTCCACAAATTCAGGGTGAGCCCCTACCATGCAAAGAGGAAACCATATCTGCACATGATCCAGAAACACTGCTGACTTCTCTGGGCCCAAGCTCATCGAAGGGCGCTTTTCCACCACACAAAGTATGGGACTTTCGGTATGGTACTTTCGGTACTTTCAGTACTTTCGCTTTTACATTGATATCTGGTCAAGTACCAGTACTGAAAGTTCCAGTACCGAAGGAGCCAAACCAGCTGGGGTACTTCTTTGGTACTTCGGTACTTTGGGGTGGCAAAAAAAAAAAGTATTTGCTGTCGATTGGTTATGCAAATAGCCTGCCGCTGAAACACAAAATACAACCGCTGTCTTTGGAAACACACAGGCTTTAATCGCCCTTTGGTAGGATGAACAGATCCAGTGGGATTTGGATGCACGGCTTCAAATAAAAAAGTTTTCCTGTTTCCCGTCACGCGCTGATTTGTACGCGGTTTCGCTGTTGTTTTCATGTCTTTTTACGAAGCTCTTGAGGTAAACAAGCCATATATTTTAAAACATCACATGCCTTTTCGATGTTTTTTTTTGTTTTTACAGTTAATAAATCAAATTATTTAATTCGCTGGATAGGGATATTTCTTGCTGAAAATGGTCAAGTATTGCTTAGAAGACTATATTGTGCATGACAATCTACTGTATTCACATGTAATGATGTACCGGGGTGATTTTCAGACATTTCACATACATATTTGCCTAAATATTGGGAGAAACATTATTTTCTGACATCTGGGATGTTTGCCCCCCTGTTAAAACAAGTATACAGCAACTCTGGGCCTTGGTACTAATAACAATACAGTATTCACATATTATATTGTACCTGAATGATTTTCAGACATTTCACATATACCTCTGCTTTAATATCAGGGGAAACATTATTTCCTGATAGATAGGGGAAACATAAGGAAACTGAATTGCCCGGAACACCGTAATACCAAGAAGAAATGAGGCACATGTACGCGAAACTGCGAACAATGGCGAAAATCAAAAAACATAATTAAATAATTTGTTTGCTTTCAAAAGACTGAATTAGCAATAAGCTAATTCTTACTGCTTTGATCAGCTCAGCCAAAGTAAGTGCGCCTACAGTATATGTCCAAGACCCACCAATGCTAATTCAGCTAAAAAGAGTTACAAGATCAGCTAGGAATGTGTTTTCCAATTTTAGTGACTATACCAACAGCAGCGGGTGGCTCAGTGGGCTGAACTTGTATGCTTGTAATCAGAGGGTCGCCGGTTCGAACCCAGCTTCGGTGGGTACTTGAGCTCGGCAGCCTGATGTGCACAGCATACACTCCGTAAAGCGAGCTGTGAAGACATAAAGGCGTTTTCGGCGTGATGGTCAATGAAGGTTCTTTTTTATTAAGCCAACCATTCAGTCGGGCTCAGGCACTGTTCCGGTGGGTTCAATAATAATTTTTTTTTCTTCCCTAAAACTGACTGCCCAGCCTGAACCGTAAGTCCTAGGCCGACCAAATTTGCCACCAAGATG
>JAABNY020000001.1:38053422-38064222 GCA_015164015.2 Brevimyrus niger
ATACACTTATTATTTCTTCTTTAAATAAATAATTTAATTGATTATTTGATTGTGTGTGGTTTCCTTTTATGTTGCGCTGCCCTTGAGCCAGGCGGGCGTAACAACCCTGGGTAGCATTCTCTGAGTCTCCATTCTGCTGGATATCCGGCATCTTGTTTTTACTTCATAAATCGGGGAGATATATGTCAAACACTTCCTTCATAGCTCAAGACAGACTGTCACCTTTCAAAAAACCAGGGAAAGATTTTGCTTTTCAAAGCATACACATTCCATGCTTGCCTGCTTGAGGCTCCCAGATGACCGGTTGCTGGGTTGTGGCACTGGCCCACAACGATCTGCAGCACGTGGTCTTGCTTTCACAATTATTAAAATTGCTGTTTTTGCTGGTAATTCATACAGCCTTCACGGATTAAAATTGCAGGCATCATGGCATATGAAACTATGCCTACGGAAAAAGCCAGTGGGAGGACACAGAGATGTACCCTCATCTCAAAACAAGAATCTGCATTGTATCCGTCATTCCTTATGTATGTATGGTCAAGCAACAGCCAATGTCCTGATTTGTCTCATTAACAGTGGAGACAGAAATATATATGAAATATTTACTTACGCTCTTACAAGGGCAAATAAAAGTGGGAGTTACATTGTCTTCTACTGATCACCTATGTAATTCGAAGACAAATCATCTGAAGCACTTAAACATTATTGAGAAAATGTTTTTGGATGGATAGATAGATAAATTGATAAATAGTTGAATATGAGCCTTTATTGTTTCAGATGCCTACATTTCTGGGGACAGAAACAGGTAACAGGTTGGCTATGTCAGCAGCCAACGATGCATGCATCCCATTACTTTGCTGGCATCTTGCACAGAGAGATAACAGCAATATGTATTGTTGCCAGTCATATTTTGAGCTGGAAGTAATGTAGATAGAGGCTCAGGCTTGGCTAAGTGTAATGATTCATCATGCAGATGGTGGGCCTGCCAAGGCAGCCTAGGTATCACAGGATTTGAAGGTTGACTTCAAAAAGAAGAAGTAATGAATTGTATTCCCAGCTGTTAGAAATGTGTTAATTCATAGACCTAGCCCTGATAATGAATAAGATAATTACAATAGAGAAGCATAAGCAATATCGGTGAGATGGTATACACACCAATGCAGTGTTTGAAAAAAACACGATTACCATTTATTGTATTTATCTCCCATTTAAATGGTAGAAAAAAACACATGTATCACACTGCAAAACAATAGTGCGGTATATGTACATTCTCATGGGACAATAGATACACCCCCACTCCTCATTACTAGTAACATATTTCAATTGACCTGCATTTGTGGCAAAAAAGGGGGAAATGTGATTCAAACTGTAGCTGAGGAAAACCATCAACTGTAGCAAATAAGCTAATCAAACTACATTTTACCATCTGTTATGTATCTGTACTTTATTGCAAGTTACTTCTTTCTACAGTCCTCAAGTTCTCATCTGAATTTATTGTGCCAAAGTTGCCAGAGGAAACTTCAAGCTGAGAAATGTTGTGATAGAAACAATGCAGTCCTTTTGAATTCGAGAAGGGAATATTTGCATCATCCAACAAATTTCATAAAGCTACAGTATCCTAAGTCTCTCCACAGCGACATGGCAATGCTGCTACACAATCAACACTGGAAACTTGACTAGTTTATGGTATGTATACTGCCATTTCAGTAGTGCTGGATCTGCAAATTCTTGTCAGGTTGAGACTAGTTGAGACTAATATACTGTTTTAAACTGTTATACTGTCGTATAACAAATACTAGCTGAATGTTATTAATGTTCAAAGTAAATCTTATTATTAAAAATAAGTGTGAAATGAAGAAAGTATTTATACATTGTATGTGCCTGAAATGAGCCATCTATAACTTCTACAGGCCATTTTTATGTATCTCACAAGTGTTTTTTTTCTTAGTCACACACAGAAAATAACATTGCTTTTTCACTGAAGCAACTGTATCAGTGGTAAAGTTTTACATGGTGATCATGCCAATGATGCCACTGCATAATTTCTGTAAAACTTTATGTTAAAAGCATAGGTAAGATAGTGGAAGATTACAAGTTCAAATTCAAAAGAGACACTATTATCATAGTGGTGCTGTTATCATTCAATGCAAAACAAAAAACACAGCTGCATAAAGTAACGTACTAAAAAAATCATGTAATCTCACACAGGCCTAACAGACTTAAAAATTCCTTTGTCCTGCGCGCCACCAAACTGTTCAATTCCTCACTACTTTATTATTGTGTAAGTGTACTATTACGCATGGAGAATCGCTTGCAACACAAGGTTGTCAGACGCCAAACTATAAGGTAAACATACAGTGGAAGATTTACATAAGTTAATTACACACGAGGGCCGGGTACACACAAGACACGGTAAACACACGCGCAACAATAAGGAAATGTAACCATTAACATTAACAACAACACAAGGGCTAATTATAACTGCACGTGGGGCATTGAACCATATATATAAACGTTAAAAAAACAGTACTTGTGTAAACCACTACACATAAAAATTACAAATAAAAATCTTTGATATTTTAATGATACATTATTATTGTCACGCCCAGCTCCGTCCGTTCCTCGTGTGTGCCACGCCCCTTCATTTCCACCCGTTAATTCTCGATTGTGATCACCTGTGGCTTAAGTTCAACCTATCTGTTGTATTTAGTCTGTGTCTGAATCAGTATTCCCCAGTTCTGTCATTAACGCTTTGTTGCTGTGTTGCTCTGCCCCGAAATAAACCCTGCGTTAACCCGTATTCACGCCTCACTCGCCTACTTCCCTGCTCGCTCGCCTGCTTCGACATGACAATTATTATTATTATTATTATTATTATTGTTGTTGTTTATAATCACAAAACTTTACATGTTCTTCAACAGTGCAGAAAATAACTATCACTGGTACATTTGCATCGTCACACAAAAATCAGGTAATTACTGCAACACTGGGAGGCAGCCTACAGGAGAAATACCCTGGAGAAGACAGAACTAATAAACAAGCACTATAGACTCAGGGTTTCATTCCATAAACTGTGAAATTAAGAACAGTTCATCTCCCATGCCTCTCTTAATAAAGAAGCAAAATACTGTAGCACTCGCGGTACTCTGGGGCAGCGTGGCAGAATGGATTGGGCCAATCGTGTAAAAAGTTCTTTGCAATTGCTATGTACTGAAATGTCTTGTGTTGTAATGTCATGTGTAGTGTTTGATGTCAATTGTTGTATATCATATATGTTAGGAGTAAGCGGGGCAATGGGCACAGTGGATAGCATGAGTATGATAGAAGAGTGACTGGCACGGGAGCAATGAATGACACCTTGTGATCAAAACTAGTTGCCTCCTGCCACTTACTATGTCCTCCTACACCATGGCCAGTCAGTTTGTTACAATACATTATTTCAAATGAAAAGTTCTGCTTATTAATGCAAGCATATCTAAGGGTACTAGGAACTGTCTGCATCATACTGTTTGTCAGAGACCTGACTTTTCTTCCAGCAGGTATAACTGTTGAATAAATCTGTGGGTGAGTAAACCACTGAAACATATCCATTAGTGTAAATAATGTTTCTCCAAAGG
This sequence comes from Brevimyrus niger, assembly GCA_015164015.2. Classification (NCBI taxonomy): domain Eukaryota; kingdom Metazoa; phylum Chordata; class Actinopteri; order Osteoglossiformes; family Mormyridae; genus Brevimyrus; species Brevimyrus niger. The sequence continues at coordinate 38,057,040 of JAABNY020000001.1, forward strand.
TCACGGCTACAATCAAGATCAGGTCAAAGAATCATAAAATCCTGAAATCAGATAACATTATTCATGCTTTTTTTGGTGTCTTCTAGTTGCTTCTCAGACAGAGTGATATGCAGTATTACTATATAATGATATTTGAACAATATAGTATCTTATCTATATGCACTTGTGCGAATCATGAAAATACCCCTCTTCAAGTTCTCAATGCATTTAAAAACACACGCCAAATGCCTCGCTCCTACTCAGAATGCATGCTGAGCTGTAACACTCAGCATCTACTTGTAAGCGGGGTGTTATAAGCAGAATTGCTCTGGAGTCCGACAGAGGACCTGTCATTAAGGAAACTGAAAAACTGGAGTAAAATGTAGCAGGCTTTCTGCTCTGTTTTAGATTCATAGTAATAAGCCACTTCAAGACCAAAGACCAAAGTAGCAAATTATGCTGCAAAAACTATATATCATCCAGAGAATATCATGGGCTACTGGAAATATGTACAATGTGCCTACTGTTTTTTTATGAACAGCCCCAGAGTGATAATGACACCTGTCTTACGCAAATAACTCACTTGCCCACTTGATCAGGTAGGTTTTGCATTACCGTTCTCATGCTGGATCACTGCAGATAAGTATCCGCATTTATCAAAAACTGTGGTGCAGGCAACAAAGATGGAATTTAGAAACATCTTAATACACAAGTAATAAGCTTTTGGTTTGGTTGGAATCATAATGCATATGATGACGCATGGTAAAAGTATTAATTTAAAATACCTGTTTGATGCAAAATGATTTTTGTTGATTTAATCTGCAGCCATGTATATTACTTACATACTCTTTGCTGTTCTTTTAATTATCATGTGGAACAAGTCGACCATAGACCTTGGGGGAAAGAAAAAAGAATTGCGAATGTGATTAGCACTGTGGGCTATAATCTAGGAATATGCATTCTCTGATTGCAACACATTTTTGAGCATTTTTCCATTTTCTTTTTTTTGCAGAATCAAATGTCTCCCTCTTTGTTAGCAAACTGCATAACCGTATATATACTGTATGGTGAGATGGTATTGTCATTAAATGTTCTCCCTCCTGGCCTTTTAAAACTAAATTGCATAAATCAAATATGGATTGTCAAATGTTTTTCACTTACCTTTATATATAACAACTATATAACCTTTGTCTAATACGCTATGAAATCAAAAGAAAATGCATCCATTTCCTAATTTTCCTGAAGGTGGCATTATAATTCTTTCCCCTACCACACTTTTCTATTTATTTATCCATTTTTAATGTTCTGCAGTATTCAATGGCACATCATTGCATTAGATTAATGAACCAATGCACAGAAACCACTGAAAGCTTACATAAATACAAAATAATGAGATAAATAATGAAGTCATAGAGGGAAAAAAGAATGATCCTCATTTAATTAAAACAAGAAAAAAATCTAGGTTTCAAAAAGGTAACCTAACCTACCTTAACAGAGTATAAGCAAACATTTCATGAAACTTAGTGTGTATTTTAATGGCCTACAAAACACAAATGCTATATTATAAGGTCTTATTAATTTCAATATTCAGAAGAAAAATGTATGGTTTTACAGGCTACTTTTTGGCCCTTGTGTGTTGTATCATTGGAAGCATCAGTTTAACACACTGGGACTTTAGGTCTGAACCATTCATGGCAAATATTATAGGCTCAAGTTTAAGTCCATTAATGTATAAGCATAATAATGTAGAAGCAACTGAAATTGCAAATGTAAATTATTGTAAAAGAAAGAACAGTATGGTAGGAGGTATTGCTTTTCTTGGAAACCAACAAAGAAGAAAACAGAAGCTTTATGCACATGAATACTTCCTGAGCACAAATAAACATGGGAAGCAATTCAAAAATGATCATCCCAGGGATTTACTCATTAGGTGTACTGAAAATTTCAGATAAACTACCCCCAGACTAACAGTTTTTTTCCTTGTCTTGATTACCAAGAAACCTTTCACTATACAAACTATACATCCTCATAGCTAAAATTATATACATTTTACTGTTTTTTAAAATATTAGTACAATTTTATGTGAACTTCTACAAAGCTGACTTCAGCTCACCTCAAAAAAAAGAAAAAAAAATTCACATTGTAGCACATCCATGGTTTAAGTCATTATTACATTTCATAAATCCCTAATTATTAACTCTCCTGGGTATGCTTCTGTTCCAGCTAACTTCTTAATTAATTAAGCTTGATTGAGCTGTTAAGGCACTGACACAGATATCACAATATTTTGAAGTCTAGGATTTTTTTTTTACATATTGTACATTTGTACATGTAAACATATATCATAATGTTTACCCTTCAATATTTTATTAAGATTCATTAGCAAACAACAAAACCTACATATATATAAACTTAATAACAAAAAAACTACAACATTATCATGCTAAAATTATGAAGTTATTGGGACACTAGCTGTGATGGAATTTGTCATAGACAAGCAGTTTGCATTGACATGCAAATAGTGCTTTGACCAAGCTCATCAGTAAATGTTAATAATATTTATATAATTTTAAAATCACTATATTAATTATTTTGTTAATTAGGACATATGGTTTATTTAATGGTAATACACTCTGGGATGTCAGCTTAATTAAGTTGAATGGTTGTATTGAAGTTAATAAAAAATTCTTATTCTGTAAAAATAAAATATATCAGTAACAAAAGTGGTCTATTATATAATTTTCAGTATATATAATTGTATATAACATTTGAAAAAATGGTTTCTTAATTTCTGAGAAAATAATTTGTTTAGTGTTCACATGCTGTGAACCCAAAACAGGAAGGTACATCTGCATTGGTGTCAATGGAGCATTGCAGGTGCACAAGGAACTTTGTGCTGCACACATGGGAATTTTCTACAATGCAAACCCTGAATTTAGCATGCAATCTATCTTTGTGAGGGCTGGCTAATGAGGCCACTAGTCTGTGGAGCGCACTGTGACCCAGATCTGTGAACAAACCAGAACCAACTCACCTATGTTAGAAGGTTCTGAAAATGAATACACTTCCATGTAGACAAACAGACAACCAAAAGCCTGCTAATATTTTTGGAAGAAATGCACCCAAAGTTACAAAGTATGAGGGGAAACATCTCTTTTCATTTTTAAGGTTGTCAAATTGTAAGAACCAATACCCATTTTCTAAAAGTAAATAAAAATGTAGATATATCAACCAGGGATTGCCTGACATCATAATCAAATTATTGATAACTTAAGGATTTATTCAACTTGGAAAATCAGTAACCTTTTCTTGATTGTTTGGCTACCAACATCATTGTCATTCTCCCCCTCTTGCACCTAGAAAAGAATATTTCCTTATCCAGCTGTGCTGTGTATACTTAGCTTTATCTTGTATGGTAGAATGCCTTCTCCCCCACTAGACTATCACAGATTTCTCTGCCCTATGAATCAGGAGCCAGATAGACCCAAGAGATCCTATTTGGAAGAATTCTCCTTTGTTATTATTAGTGGATCTTCCAGCGGTAAAAGCATTACTGTGTTGTTACAGAGAACGAGGAATTTCAGCTGAGGTCCCTATGGTAAGGTGTCTAGCTATTGTGCCTGCCACCAATCTTTGTATTACTATGTTGTTAATATATTCTTCCATGGCTGGTAATTTATAGCTCTTTAACACCATCTGGGAGAATGTGGTTATTCCATTTCCCATACTACTCTTTGTTCAGGTGGGAGCACTCAGCCTGACACTGAGCACATACTTGAAGGTCCTATTCCTCTTTTCAGGCCTCCCATAATCACCCATCTTCATATCCAAGTAAACTTAATTAAGTTATTCATATAAAAAGGCCTTTGCCATGTCTGACTTCATATAAAATATAAAAAGCAAGCATGAAGCATAACTTCATGACTTTTGTTATTATTGCTTTGCAGAATATCTAGGGGTACTAACATAGGCCTGAGATTCTAGCAAGTGTGTCAAACATCATTATTTATTTTAAAATATACAATCACTTTTGTATCATTGTTTGATAAAAGTTTATTTCAAGTTATTCCATACATAAAACTTTCAGGCGTACAATCATTTATCCTGGCCTGGGTCATGGCAGCGTTTTAAATGATTTAACTTAGAAATTTAAACAAGCTTGAATGCTGTGATTATTACAGAAGGGTACATTCAGTTGATAATTTTCTGTGGTATGCAAAACTATTTCAGTACTTCAGGAACACCATTCACAGCAGTGTATGGCAGGAATTTTTTATTAATTCTTCTAAACTGCAGTGAAAGTATGGAACATTAAAAGTACCAGTGCACTGAAGATGGGTGAATTGATCCTACCAGCCAGACAAAGAATCACTTGCATGCTCTTCATATGTTGTGCTTTACTGTATATAACACAGAAGCACACACGCGCACACACAATACGTTTACATACACAGTTAAGTTCAGCTACGGTTATAGTTCAACTAGGCCTTTTAATTGGACTACTGCCCTTGTCCTACCAAACGAGCATGGGAGGAAAATCAATTTATTGACTGAAGTACATTCAACATCGCTACGATAAGTGGTTAATATGGTTCCTTTCAGCTTGTTAGTATTGGGCTTTTTCTAGGTGACCTATTACATTACAGACCAAAATTTTGCTGGTGTCAAATATGCAAAATGTGCAGTGGAGAATTGGACAGCTGTACACACAAGATGCATGCTATTTCTTGTGGCTAGGGTGTTATCTGCTGTACACTGCCGTATGGTCTAGGAATGCGCCAAAAACATGCCCTCTCTACTACCCAGGGCTTCCCCATGTATTTCAAAATACAGCAGGACCCCCTTTAAGTAATCATGGCTATAGAGATCAACCGCTTATATGGATCAAAAACTTTAGGATAGAATAATTCCTGTACAAATGCCGTTTAAATAATTCAACTTTAAGTGGTGTGTAGTGTCTGGAAAGTGCCCTCTTTCTAGTGAGTCACGATGATGCCCAACGCTGCTCCTCAGTGCTCCTTGTTCATTTTTATCTCAATGGCCTAAGTGTCTTTTAACATATTTTATTTTTGTTGTGTGTGTTAGGGGCAGATGTTGGCAATGGCAATCAGTGTGGCCATGCAATTGTTTTAACCTGCCCTGTTGGAGTCTGCAGGCCCAGCAATGAGGGAGGCCTGGTGCCACTGGGAATGCAGGGCAGGAAGGCAATGGTGGATGTGTAGACTGGAGGCACAGATAGACATAGGAGGCAGATGAAGGACCAGGACAGGGGCACAGATGTCCCTGTCGTCCTCACCTAGACACAAAAACCCTACTTGACCCCTTTCCTTTGGGTGTACCTGGACTTAGGAACAGGTCAGGATATATGTGGGATCCACAGCGTGGGGCTCAGAGCAAGACCCTAGGGGTCCCACTCTAAATTCTCCAGCTGGGCATCATCGTAGTCAATCCACTCAGGCTTGGCGATAACTGAGGGATGAGGCAGAAGCAGAAGAGATGGCTGGTGACTGCGAAGTGGGAACCGATGATGGGGCGGCCGGAGACTGCAAGACAGTGTTAATTTTGACAGCAGATTTCAATTTAGTTTTAGTCATAGTCTTTTGAATAAAATGCTATTTTAGTTTTAGTCATCTGTTTCGTTTTAGTTTTAGTCTAGTTTTATTTGACTAAAAAGCATACGATTTTAGTCGACTAAATCTACTGTAGATTTTGTTGACTAAATTATATTGGGTTTAATTTAAATGTAATTTAGTTAAACCATGGTAATATACAAAATATTCAAACTTAAAATGAAATAAAGCCAAGTCTCATTAAATATGTGGAATAACGTCTTTCCATAAAAACCAAAAATTTGATATGCGTTGTTTAGATCTTGCATATGACATTCTTCATTCTGTAAAGCAAAAATTAAACTCCAAATTATTTAAAAGAAAAACTGTATTTGGCAGTAATGCCATTGCAAATACTGCATGACCTGAAAAAAATTACCTGAATCAACAGTTCTCTGTTAATAATAAACTGTTTATTTATATCATAAGGAATACTGTATGTCAAACAGCAAATGTAATGAAAACAGCCCCTTCCTTTTTACTGTACACCTCAACAAAACAAAATATTATATTGGAGCTAATTCAAAATTTAAATAAAAACTGCTAGGCTACAATGCCAACAATGCATGGAACTAAAAACCAACTCATCCTATTTTCAGCAGTGACAGTAGAGGTCAATATCAAATTAAACTAACAGACCTGTACATACAATGAGAACATGCATATTGTTGCTATAAGAAGTGACAGTCAATACAACAGTTCTATTTGGTTCGATTCATTTTAAGAAAAGCACTTCGTGCCAATGTGACCCTTGCTTTATTGCATGTTTAAGAAGTTCCTCAATATTGTCATCAGCCACATCAAGTAGAGTTTCACAGACAGTAGGGTTGAGAAAGCAGGCAGCTGCTGCCAGTGGTGAGAACTTTTCATCAGTTGGATCCAAGAACCAAGCAAAACGCTGGTTCACACTGATTTTCATTTTCTGTGCAAGACTGGAAAGGTCTCTGTGGGTAGTGTTCTTTTCAAAGTCAGCAAGGTGGCTGAGTAGATCATAGAGAGCTGGGACCACCAGGGACATGGACATGGAGTCACTCTGTAGGGTTTTGGTATGTTCTGCAAAAGGCAGCAGTAGCCTAAATATGTAAGCTTTTGCCACTCACTTGGAAGCAAGCTATCCCATCCCATGCTGTTTGCAATTTGGGAGATGGAGTCTTTTACTTTGAGAAGTCTTGCAACCATGTTGAATGCGCTTGGCCAGCGTGTGGGGCAGTCATTTAAAACAGTAAGACCACCCATGTCCAGCATCCTCTGTGTTGCAATGGATGACTTACGAAACAGATTTACCACTGACCTTGCTTTTTCAAGGATTCCTTTGACACCTGCCTCCTTCTGCATCATGTTTACCATCAGTTGTAAGGTATGCACCACACATGGTGTTCTGTCCAAGTCAACATGATGATACCTAAGAAGAGAATCCAACCATCCATTTTCCAAACCGCTTATCCTACTGGGTCGCGGGGGGTCCGGAGCCTATCCCGGAAGCAACAGGCAGGGAACAACCCTGGACAGGGGGCCAGTCTATCACAGGGCACACTCACACACCAGTCACTCACACATGCACACCTATGGGCAATTTAGCAACTCCAATCAGCCTC
>JAABNY020000001.1:38130342-38140350 GCA_015164015.2 Brevimyrus niger
GCAGTTCTGAAGGCGAAAGGGGGTCAAACACCGTATTAGTATGGTGTTCCTAATAATCCTTTAGGTGAGTGTATATGAAGATGACAACTTTCCACTAAAAGAGTTACACTGTCAATTGTATGCTGGATTTATAGCATAGTACCAGGTAACACCAGTCTGATTTAAGTTAAAAAAAAGCCACACCAAACACCTTAAATGTGTGACTGCTCATGTACTGTGGAATTATTACTAATTAAAGCTGATTATTTAAATAATTATCTTTTCTTCTGGCAATTATGTATGCTTTTTAGTTCTCAAATGTGCTATTAATTTTGCAAGGCTATTTTTAGTGCAGACTGTGGCATGGAGATAAAGCTTATCTCTTGACAAACTGGGACAACGTGCTCAACAAACATTTAAACTTTACTGTTAGTGTCGTTAAAAATATTCCGCGTTCTTCTTTCGTTAGAGAACAAAGTAATTGACGTGAGACTTCTTTCCAAATTTCCAAACTCTTTAGTATGTAAATATATCACTATATAAAACTTCAAAGTTCTTTCAATATCAAACAATATTTTGTAGCCACGGTCAAAGACTGTTGCGCCCTCAGTCACATACGGCACTACACATTTTACGGCGTTTAACCCATGACGTCAGACAGTTCTTCATATCCGGCAAACAAAATTAAAGTGAAAATCCACGTTACAAATAATCAGTTACTATTTTAAATATTTCTATAATTTATACTTCACAAAAGAAACAACATCATATTTTCTTATCTATATTATGGCTCTAACATGCCCGGCCCCTAATTGTGTAGGCAGAGACAACATCAGTTACTTTTTACTTACCTATCAAATAGAGCCATTAATTAAGCAATCATTAAAACATAATTTCAAACTATAATTGACATTACAGTCTATTTAAATTGGGCAAGCATTCTAGCATACAACTTTTCACACTGCTTACTGCAATAAACAAAACTTGGTCACAGATCTTTCAAGAATAATGCCTTTCATTTGAACTTGCACACTCTGAATATTGCCCTTGTAATCCGGCATGGTCTTGATGATATGGCCAATCATCCATGAGCTTTGTGGACCTGAAGGATCCACAATCAACACAATATCATTCACTGCAAAGTTTCTTTTTAGCTTGAACCAGCACTGATGTTCTTGCAGCAAGGGTAAGTATTCTGTGGTCCATCTGCGCTAGAACAGGTCACACGACCTGTCCCACGAGTACTGTATTTTTCTCCAATGCCTTCTTCCATATGTAACAGAGCAGAAGTGCATTTGCCAAAGATCTACCAGATACTTTTATTTTGATACCTGGTCACGAGGCTGATATTCCCCATTTTATTTCCCCTCCCTTGTGGGACTCTTTCCTGTAGCCTGGAGGCATGGGAGGAGGTAGGAGCTGTTGCGCTCACTCTACTGTAATAATGTCATGTATTTTATTACCGATAACTTTCCTATGTATAACATAATTATAAGCATATAGATTATGGTATTAAGTTAACATATTATCCATACCAAAATAATAGTGATATAACTTTATATATTAAGGAGCGGGTGGTTAGCGACTTGGTTTAATCTATCTTCTATGATTGCCCCTGGCAGGAAAGGTGTCCATTTATCCCCAGTATATTATCGGCCAGTGAACAAACATTTTTGTGATTACCAGGAATAAATCTGGATGGTTCAAACCACGGGTCATTCCTTTATTTAACCGGCGGACCAAGCAACACCAAACACAATGTAGAGGCAGCACCCCGTCCGCCCCAGTTACACATATATATCACTTTTCTCAAAGACTCCAGGTGGTATTATAGGCTTTATTTTCATCAGTAATAGATGATTTGGAGTGAGAGCTTCAAAATGATATGGATCATCAGACATCTTTGTTAATGGTCTGTTGTTAAATATGGACACAGAACAGTGTGTGTAGGCCATCATCGTCCAAAACTTGTTGCTTCAGCAGAGCACCAAGTATCTTCCTCACTGACCTAACTGACCCAACCTCCTTGATGGGATGCACCAGGTGGATTAAAAATCCACTCAACTTCTCTTTTCATCATCTCTTTCAGTACACCAAGCCACCCCTAAAGCTCGTTCAGTTGGTAACTCATTGTCCAAATCTAGATTCTTCACTTCTGTGGCTTGTTCTTCCTCAGGAATAGATGACAGAAAGGCTCTCGAATTGCCCATCCACTTCATCAAATGAAATCCACCCTTGGTACAGAGGACTTTCAGGTCCCTGGCTAGTATGATTGCTTCTTGTTCTGTCTCCACTGAAATTAAGCAGTCATCCACATAAAAACTATTTAGGAGTGTCTGAGCTGCCTTATCTGTTGTATTATCCTGTTGATCCTCCACTATTCTTCGAAGAGCATAGCATGAGCAGCTTGGAGAGGAGGTAGCACCAAATATGTGTACGCACATCCGGTAATAAACTGCCTTCAGGCCACCACAAAAACCTAATAAGGTCTACATCCTTCTTTTGAATCCGGATCTGGCAAAACATTGCTTCAATGTCAGCCATAATCCCAACTGGATGTCTGCGAAATCTGTTCAACACTCCAAGCAGAGTATTTGTGAAGTTGGGCCCTTGAATTAACTGACCGTTCAGTAAAAATCCTTGGTAAGCCGCATTGCAGTCAAAAACCACTTGTATCTTATTCTTTTTACGGTGATGGACCCCATGGTGTGGGATATACCACACCCTTCTGTTTTCAAGCAACTCAGTTTCTGGTACTCTTTCAGCATATCCCTTAACAAGCATGTTGTTCATAAATACTGAGTAATTACGGTGAAACCGAGGATTAACTGTGAGCTTTCTTTTCAAGCTTGACAGCCTTTGCATCGCTACACATCTATTATTTGGTACTTTGAGTATTTTCATCTTTCAAAGGCAACCCTATATGGTAATGTCCCTCCTTGAACTGTATTGATTTTGCTAAAAATTGCATGAATCGATGATCTTCCTGTGACATTTCTGTTTTATCCTCAAATCTCCGTTCGGGAAAATCTGTGTTAAATTGTTAAACTATCAAGTCTTAAATAGTCTCTACCACTATATGATTCACTGAGTAGCTGTGTAAAGCATCAGGACTCACACTTGTGCTGTCTTGATTTGGCCCATTCACAATCCAGCCTAAAACCGTCTGCACTGCATATGGGCCTTCACCCCTACTTTTCACCACTTTTCATGGTTCTATTGCTTTATAAGCATCCATGCCTATTAACAGTCCAACATCTGCTTCTATGTCTGGTAAATGCACTTCACACAGATAAGGCCACTTATTCAGATCATGTTGTTTAGGGATGTTACCTTTCGTCACAGGAATCTGTGTCTGTGTCAGAACCTTTGGAAGATCAATGTATCTGGTTCCTTCTAATGCACACACTTCTAAATCTGTTATTATGTGTCCTTGTGTCTTCTATTTTTTTCAATTGCGCTTTCAAATGCCCTCATGGAGGATCTATAGGTAAGCGGATTTCCTCAGAATACTGGGACTTCTCTCTGCGGAAGCTGAGACAGGCCTTGTTGCATTACTAGTAGCTCATTTACTTCATTCTGGCGTTGCATTATCCTACAAAGGTCTTTCTCATTGCCACCTAACTGCTCTGAGTATCTAGAGTTAGGAATTCGTTTTGCTAAAGCGTTTGCTTCACTGCGACTACTCAATGTCTGTGATTACTATTTTAAAGAAGTAGGCAAAGTAATTCCTTCTTCTTTCCAGGGAGGATCATAGAAATCTGCTTTGCACTCCTCATTCCTGCTTCTGTGTGACTGATAATAATTGTTCATATCATGACGAGCATCTTCATGTTCACTGAGTACTTTCAGCCTGGCAGTAGAAGCTGCAATCTCTGCCTCCATTTCAATATGCTCTCGTTTAACCTTTAACTTCAGTTCTTCAGCATTTAATTCTTGCTTTTTCTTTAAAGCTGCTGCACGTGCAAGCAAAGCTGCATGTTCTGCTTCAGTTTTCACACACACAGAGCTGGTGGTGGATTGTGCCACAGATCCATGTGCACTTCTAGCTCCTGTTGTAAAGATTGCTGAAACACTATCCTTTGGCACAATGTCATCATTGTCTTATTCTTCTTCACTAAGGATTTTGCGTGCTTCTAAAACCCATTTTCCAGTATCTATAATAAACTTTACGAAGGTGTCACATTTAGGTTTGTACCAATTATCCTGGTCATCTTCTTTCTCTTCCTCCAGTAAATACTGAACTACTTCTACATTTGCCCGTTTAAACTCACAAAATAGGTGATGTAAGTCATGTGACAACTCGTCTTCCACTATGTCTACATTGTCCTTCACTTCTTTCATTTGCTCAATATCATGCATCTCGCGAGTGAGCAGTGCTAATTTTCCTTGCCTCCTATAGCAAAGTCTATTCAGCTTCTCTTCTGTTCTATATCTCTGTGGGTTTTGGCGTTCTCTTCTGCCTAACAGAATCCATGATTTCACTTGATGACTTGTCAGGCATTTTACTGTGTGTACGCTGATCTCTTATTTATGCGAGCTTTAACTTGCGTTTTAAAACATCAAACTGTAATAAATCTTGATATGAACAATCTTCTTTCGTTTACCTTCCTCCTAGCAGGGTCTGTGAAACTTCGGTTTCCTCTTGAAGCAACCATGTTCCACCATGGAGTATCCACACGGCAGTCTTTGTCTGTTGTTAGTGCTGTTCATAATATTCTACGTTTTTCTTTCATGAGAGAATAAAGTAATTGATGCAAGACTTCTTTCCAAATTTTCAAACTCTTTATTATGTAAACATATCACATTATGAAACTTCAAAGTTCTTTCAATATCAAACAATATTTTGTAGCCACGGTCAGACTGTTGCACCCTCAGTCACATACGGCACTACACATTTTACGGCACTTAACCCATGATGTCAGACAGTTCTTCATATCTGGCGAACAATATTAAAGTGAAATTCCATATTACAAAATAAACAGTCACTACTTTAAATATTTCTATAATATTATACTTCACAAAAGAAACATCATATTTTTTAATCTATATTATGGCTCTAACATTACAGTTTTATGACAAGGTTATTAACTTTTTACTCCCACTTTGGAGTCTTCCATCACCCCTTGAAAATTACAATATGCTAAATGGGTTCAAGTTTGGATCACTGGTACCCATTACAAGGTCACGGAGCCATTTAAACACATTGGAGAAGAGGGAAACGATTGATTGAATGGCCACAGTGTTTCTCTCTTCTCATTAGACCACTCTCTCTGCCTGGGGTAAATCACTACACACCTCACGCTGTTGTTCCAGTTACATCATAATTAGTGTGGCAGAGAGCAAATTAGAGGTTATGAAATGATCTCCCTATCTGCTCTTCCCCTGGAGCCAGATGTTTTTAGGGTGGATTTAATTTATTTTATGACAACTGTGCTAATGATCTGTTTTTCTTGATTTGTTATTCTGAGCCATTGAAACATATAATGGACATAAATAACCAGTTCTCCTTAAACTGACTAAACAAGATGGAGTATTAAAAATTTCATATTTATTTAGTATAAAAGGATGCTGGGGAGGGGGCACAGAGGATGGTGCTGCTGCCTCAAACTTTTAACATGTTAATATGTTCTCCATGCGTTGCACAGGCACATGCAGCTAGATTAACTGGCATATCTAAATTGCCCATTCTGTGTGATTACTTGTGTGTATATCACTCTTTCTATCTATAATCTATTTTCTTTTTAATTTATTAGATGCTTTTATCCCCTGCTGAGAAAACAGGCTCAACCAAGCCTCAGAGCAATCTGAAGGGTAATCAATCTGTCAACCATGGGATTTGAACCAGTGACTTTCCAGTGCTAGGCACAGCAGGCTAACTGACAGAGCCACATATAGCTCACCTAATATAAGACAACCTCTTAAAATTAAACATAACTGTAATGCTGAACACTCAGTTTACGCTTTATAATGTATTTAATTTTAAGAAATAATATAAGTTAATGTGAGTAAACTTCGGCCCAAGGATATACCTGAGGCAATGAGCATTTAATAGGTTGGCAGCATTAATGAATTGAAATGTCTTGTTCCTAATTGCTCAATTTTAGCTGAGGCAGGAGTAAAAGTACCTAAGTAATTTTTTATCTTCTAATAGGCAATACAAGACAATGTATTGAACTGACGCTTTCAAATCCAACAATGTATGTTAAGGTGGTTTTCTTCATCAGCCATTCAGGAAAATAAAAACTCAGTGGAAGCTCCCAGATGTCACTGAAATTAGATGGGTGTTATGGATTTCTACCTGGAGCTGCATGTGTTGAATATTTGACAGAAAACTGTAAAATCTTTACCCCCTCAAGGTATCATGGAAACAGAGCACTGACTAAAGAAGAAAGTGGGAGCAATTTGCCAGTGTTTCTTACTCTACGACATTGTATTGGTTGACAGAAAAATAATAACCCAGAACTGCCATTGTATTTGGGCTTGATTGTCAGATTCAGCTGGCAATGACTTTGATCCTATAGCTTTGAAACAAACTGCTGACATTTTGACCACATTATATTAATCAGATTCGATATCGTAGAACTCGAACTGTTTACTTATTAAAGCTTGTTTGATTAATTAGAAATATCAAAGACAAATAAGGTACACTGGCGCATTGGTTTATTTAAATTGGAATTTTGCACATGAAAGCACCACTCAAATTACTATTTCAATTGAGTCACATAAATAATTTTACAAAAATAAACAAGATACAGAAATGGTAGAAAACACACATTCATCCACACATTGTTACGCCCAGCTCGTCCAGTCCTCGTGTGTGCCACGCCCACCTCATTAACTCGTGTTAATTCCCGATTGTCATCCCCTGTTTCCTGTTTCTCTTGGCTTGTCCTGTGTATTTAGTCTGCGTCTGAGTTAGTCTTGCCAAATCTGTCATTGATGTTTAGTCACCGTCTGCCTTGTGTCTTCGTAATAAACCCGTGTACTGGTGGAGATCTCCCAAACAACGCACCGCAACAGGAGCTAGATCCCTGGCTCATCCTGCTGCATGAGGTGGCATACTGGCAAGAGCTGCCTGACATCCGAGAGGATCCTGGCTTATTTGTCCTCATTGATAAGAGCTGGACCCTCCTACTAGAGGTTACCCCGCGTACCAAAGCGCACGTGATGGCGGAAGCTCACTGGCAAAGTGAAGGAAAAGCGGCTGCAGCCACTTGCCTACACTGAGTCAACCCTGCCTCTATCTACTTGTCCCAACTGATGAAAGAAGAAAAGGTGCAGGGGAAAAGGTGAGGAAGTTGCCCCGACGGTCTTCCTAGGGGCTTGCTTTCTCTCCCCAGCCTCTGCCTCCACTAACGGTCAAGAGGATCAGCTCCTGATTCAGCAGGCACCGGAGATCACCACAGCGCGCAGCCCCTGTTACCATCAGCCTCCAAATTTCAGGGTGGCCGCCTGAAATATCAGTGGTTCAGGGCAGTTTTGGATGCTATACCGTGGGTCCCGCGATCCCTGAAAGGGAACAAGCCTCGCCCTGGATGCGCTGGCTGAAAGGACAGACCTCCCGCCTGCTGCTGCCGCTGCTCTGCCCGTGGCACCGCCTCCTGCTGGCCACATGCCTGAGGTGCCTGCTTAGGCACCACTCCTGGCCACACGCCTGAGGTGCCTGCAGAGACACCCCCTGCTGGCCGCACGCCTGAGGTGCTTGCTGAGGTGACTATGCCCGTTCTGCCTATCCAGTTCGGCTCGCCCATCCTGGCTGTTCAGCCTGGCTTGCCCGTCCTGCCTCTCCAGCCTGGCTCACCCACGGCTTCGGCTGCACCACCTGCAGCCACGCCTGCTACCTCACCCAAGGCCCTGACTCTAGTCCCCCCAGCTCTGGTCCTAGTCCCTGAGGAGGTCCCGGACAGCCTGACTGCTGCTTCTACCTCCGTGGGGGAGGAGCTCAAATGGGACCCCTCAGGGACCTTCCTTATGACATTTCTACTATGCCACATTAAAAGAACTGAATTAATGTGTACATTATCCATTCTGGAGAAGATCAGTTGGGATAAGGCACACCAACCAAAATATATTGTTTCCAGATGTACAACTTATATTAGTATTATCACAAACTAACAGGCACACCTATCTAAGGAAAATATGTGCTGTTTTTAATGTGAATATGTAACATAATGTCTGCACAAAGTGTAACATCTGTTGAGGTGCAACCCAAAACACCTGTATCATATACTGGCATATATGTCAGTCACATGCATAATATAAGTTAAGTTATTATAAGTAATAAATGGTTAATTAATTAATACAGATGGTATGAGGTGTGAACCTGTGAAGCTGGTATGGCATGTTTGGTGTCAAAGTGATGGACATTCACCCCTGATTCCATATCTGGTCAGTGATTACTATGAAAGTG
The DNA here is from genome assembly GCA_015164015.2 of Brevimyrus niger. Taxonomy (NCBI): domain Eukaryota; kingdom Metazoa; phylum Chordata; class Actinopteri; order Osteoglossiformes; family Mormyridae; genus Brevimyrus; species Brevimyrus niger. The sequence continues at coordinate 38,138,735 of JAABNY020000001.1, forward strand.
GATGTATCAAAAGTTACAACAGCTTAATGAAAATCATCAGTAAAGGGAGATTCAGTCTGGTCATAAATCCCAAAAGGAATGATACGGACCCCCTTTAAAAAGCCCACCCAATGGATGGCCAGCCATTGGTCCAGGACTCAAATTCCTGGTCATCCCTAATCATGAACTTTAGACCAAGAAATCCTGGCACCTCAGAACAAAGAGAGAGATGAAAGAACATCAGCCCAGGAGAAGCCCACAAGAAGCCCTCCGGTGAAGGCCCAACTGGACAGAGAACTGCAACCAAGACAAAGCTTCACAAGAAGAGAATCAAAGGGGCTTCACTCCAACAACTGTGAGAAAATGAGAAAGTTGGAGCTAAGAATGAGAGGAGCAGGAGGAGGAGGTGGGTCTGCTGCTATTGTGCAATAAACACTTAGCAGCACCATCATGTTGGCCTTGTGTCTGTGAAAGCTGACCCCCTCCTCCCCCTGCAACAGCAGCGGCAGTTTGACCTGTGTGTGTGTGTGAAAGTGGTAGGGTTTTTTTCAAACTTGTTTCAAGTGTAGGTTTTTCCTCATGCACTCGTTATTTACATCAGCGTAGGTCAAATCCTGGTCAACTTTAATTGGCCACACATCAAATTGGACATATTGTCTTACAGTAAATAACACTGAATTTTTTGTTTTTCTGATACGGCTGTTATTTACATACTGGTAGGTGATTCCGGTGGAGCGTATCGTCATAACTGCAAATATGAGATCAAAGAAAAACGTACATGAAATACACTTAATTAAGAAAAATAAGATAATCCTAAAACTTGACAGGCCATATATTTCTCCTTATTTCTCATTCTTGCCTCTTGCTTGATCATGGAGAGGTCCCTCCGATCCCCAAGATCTGCACGTTTCTCTCAAGACCCGCTTTGTGCAGAGGGATGTTCAACTGCATAGAAGCAATGATAGTGGGTTTTTTTAGCTTCAGTCATCAGGAAGCATCAGCAGAAAAGCGTGGAAAAGTTTTACTTACTCAGCTGATGGGGGAGAGAGAAGGACAATCACCGGAAAGTCTCCCAAGAGCCTGTCTATCTTGTATCCCCAACGATGAATTTGACTGTAATCACATTTTTGTATTTTATGTTTTAATCTTAGACATAGTTGCCTTTAAATTTCATGATAAGCAGCCTATCGATGTTTATCAGATGCTTTCTACTTTGCATACATGTATCGCTGAAAAGACCACTGTACGGACCTTACTGCATGTGACATTGCTAATCTACCTCAACAACTGTCACGGCTTTAACTAAATTTATACCCTTGTAATAAAACATTTTAAACTATATCTTTGACTAAATGTATATCCTTGTAATAACAATTTTTAAAACTCTATCTTTGTCTAAATGTATACCCTTGTAATACAATTTTTAAAACTTGAATACACTCGCCTAAAAGATTATTAGGAACACCATAATAATACGGTGTTTGACCCTTTAGAACTTCGCCTTCAGAACTGCCTTAATTCTATGTGGCATTGATTCAAGAAGGTGCTGAAAGCAATCGCTAGAAATGTTGGCCCATATTAATAGGATAGCATCTTGCAGTTGATGGAGATTTGTGGGATGCACATCCAGGGCACGA
>JAABNY020000001.1:38257330-38272643 GCA_015164015.2 Brevimyrus niger
GGAATAAAGGGGAGCCCGAAGGACCCCAGACGGGCGACGGGCAGCAGCCGGAGGGGCCGCAGGCAGGAGGGAGGCCGGAGCCGCAGGGAACCCCACAGGGGCCGAGGGACAGAGACGAGGGAGAGCCGGAGGGGACAGGGAGGGAGCCGGAGGGGACCCAGGCGAAGGCAGGCAGGAGGGGGAAGCCGAAGCAGGTGCAGGTAAAGCCGAAGCCGGCGCCCAGCCGAGGTAGGGGGACGCGGAGGCGGTCAACCTGGACCCGGAGGCGATGCTGAGGACCGGCACCGAGGAACCGGGGGAGGGCCTGGAGTCGACAGCCGACCAGACGCCCCAGGCTCCGCAGGCAGCCACAGAGGCACAGCCAGGGGCCGAACGGGCGAGCCAGGGGGCAGGGCGGGCGGGACCTGGGCCCGACGTTGGTGTCCTCTCCCCTTGCGGGACACAGAAAGTCGGGGTCCCACCAGATGACGGTCCCGGCGGGGCAAGGTCCCAGAAGGCCCCAGGAAGGTCCCCAAGGGATCCCAAGGGATCCCACCCAAGAGGTGGAGCCCCAGTTATATGGTCCGGGACCTCCTCGGAGACTTGAGTCCTGGCAGGAGAGCTGGGCCAGGCAGGAGAGCTGGGCTGGTCAGGAGAACTAGGCAGGACAGAACAGCTGGGCTGGTCAGGAGAACTAGACAGGACAGGAGTGCTGGGAGCCTCGCACACGCAGCCAGCAGGGGGCGCCTTGGTGGGCGCCTCGCACACGTGGCCAGCAGGGGGCGCCTCGGCGGGCAGTACAGGAGCCACGGGCCGGACAGGAGAGCCGAGCGCCTCACACACACGGCCAGCAGGGGGCGCCTCAGTGGGCACCTCGCACATGCGGCCAGCAGGGGGCACCTCGGCGGGCAGTACAGGAGCTGTAGGCCGGACAGGTGAGCCAAGCGCCTCGCACACGCGGCCGGCCGGGGGCGCCTTGATGGGCACCTCGCACACGTGGGAGCCTTGGGCAAAGCGGCCTCAGCCGGCATGCAGTCAACAGGCGGGGCCGCAGGCAGAGCCGCGGCGACTGCGATGGCTGGCGGGTCCGCGGGCAGAGCGGCGGCTGCAGCAGGCGGGTCCGCGGAGTCTTCCCACGCAGGGAGAATTGAGCATGCTCTAACGTAGATCAACAGGGCACTGGGCTGGGAAGCCTTCCGCTTCTTCTTTTTCCCCTTACCAGTAGACGGAGGCGGGGTTGTCTCTGTGCAGGCGAGGGGCTGGCGTTCCTTCTCCCTGTATTTTTCGAAGGGAGCTGTCTCAAGAGGGAGCGCACTTACGCTAAGTTATGCGCTTCGTTGAGTGGGGTGACTCCTTGGAGGAGATCCCAGCTCCTCTCTGCGAGAGCGGTTAATCAGGGATCCTCGCGGATCTGCGGCAGCTCCCGCAGGAATGCAGTATCATTCAGCAGGACGAGCCATAGGTCCTCGTCCTGCTGCGATGCGTCTTCACAGAGATCGGTCATTATGTAACGACTGGTGAGTGTCGCACGAACCAAAAAGGCAGGAGTCCTCAGGTAGAGGGTAACACGGGTTTATTCCAAGGAACCACAGGCAGGGTACTCACACACGGGTACGACAATGACCAATCTGGGGAAGACTAACAAAGACACTGACTAAATACAAAAGACAAGCTAGACTAAACGAGCAACAGGTGACTACAATTAGGTCAAAACAGGAGGTAACATTTGAGTCATCACTCGGGACCCTACATTGTTTTTTTTTTCTCCACTTTGTTTTCTTTTAGGCTGCAGAGTTCAATGCTGTAGCTATTGAAAGTTTTGTTGGGTTTATGGTGTAGTTGTGTGTGCATGGTGAGTAAGTATGCAGTTCATTCGTACCGCAACTGCTTCGTAACCGGAACAAATGTTTAGTGTTTTATGTGTTTGTAATGTAAAATAAGCATATCGTGCTGATCGCAGTTTGCATTTTGCTGCGTTATTGCTGCTCAGTTTGAGTATTGTTTGTTTATTTGCATTTTGCAATACAAATGGTTAATATAATTTAATATCTATATTTGTGTAATGTTTATAAAACTGTTACCTGTGAGTGGTAGTTATATGTTGATTCCTATGTTTTTATTTCTGTTTCAGTAAACCACAATTGCATAATCCCCCAGCGAGTGTCCGGACTGCTTAATGGGTGGTGTGTTGATGCACTGCTATCCAGTTGTAGAGAAGCAGAGTGTTCTGATCGGACACCCTGTAGAGGTTGCCACTGAGAAAGAATCGGCGTTCTTTTCTTTTTTTGAAACAACACTCTTTTACACCCACTTTAATGGATTTAATTTCTTTTCTTGGGATGCTTGTTTTTTTTTAACGCATGTCTTTATTGATTGTATATATTTAAGAGCCATTTGACAGAAACATTTTTTTCCCCAGGAGAACGCATTCTTCCTTCAAACTTTAACAGAAGAGTAATAAATGTTTATTGTGTTCTCCTGTATTTGGGTGTAGCATTATTGATTTTGTTTTATTTGCATTTTTTCCCTGACAGCAAGATTGTGGATCGATGTAACTATATTGTGGAAATATAAATACCTCATTAAAGGACATGTTCGTGCGTTATTTGCTTTGAATTTTTGGTGAGTGCATTACATAGGATGTACAAAATGCATCCTATACATCAATATACAGTACATCTAAATATGTATGTAATACATTTACAGAAATCAGTGGATGGAAATAATGGGGAATAGATGCATGAATAACGCAGACATTTTAAACTTCATAGTGTAAGCAGGTTAGATTAAAAAGTCAGGTTGCATGAACATGTACTAATTAAATCTACATTAAGTGTGTAAGAAGCTTTAAATTAACAAATTTATGTTGGTTTGACATAAAATAAGTAATGACATCCATCCATCCAGTTTCCAGTCTTCGGACTGTGAGGGGAAACTGGAGTACCTGGAGGAAACCCCACGATGGCACAGGGAAAACACGCAAACTCCACACACGTAACCAAGGCGGAAACTCGAACCCAGGTCCCAGAGGTGTGAGGCAACAGTGCTAACCACTGCACCACCATGCCACCCCCTAGGTAATTACATTTTCAATTAAATAATTTTTTTTTAATTGTCATTGTCACGCCCACGGGGGCGGAACCTGACAGGTGCACCTCATCCCTGGCCAGTTGAAAAGGAGGCAGAAGACCCAGGCTCACTGCGAAGCATTGAGCCTTACCGAGTGTTTTGCTTGTCTGTTGTCCTCCCGCATCTCCTTACCTTTCCCGTCCTCATCGTGTTTAATCCTTAACTCCTTGCCTTCCCTCCTCAGTCCCGATCCCGTCTGTGACTTACTTGCCCCGCCATGTCCTGACCCCTCCTCCTCGTGTTCCTCGTCCTTGTCTCTCTATGTCGGACGGACCTCTACACCCGGAGATGTTCCACGATCCCGAGGCAGAAGTAAGGTTTACTATATCCTTACTAACGGGACGAGCTCGAGAATGGGCAACAGCGCTATGGGCTGAAGGCAGTCCCCTGTTACGGTCCGGAGGGGAGTTCCACCACACCCTTATGGAGGTATTTGACCATCATACGGTAGGAAGACGACCAGGTTTTCGGCTGCTGGAGTGTCGGCAGGGCAACCGCACAGCGGCGAAATTCTCCCTGGAATTTAGAACTATCGCTGCTAATCTTAGATGGCCTGACGACTGCCTCCAGACCATCTTTATGAAAGCTTTGAACCCAGACCTGCAGGATGAGCTTTTGCATAGAGAAGTGTCATCCTTCGATGAGCTGGTCAGACAGGCTATACAACTGGACAACACTGTGAGGGATCGTCGTCGACGCTGTCACCAAACAGAGCCCCAGCGTGGATCATCACTCCTGGCGATGGAACCTGCCGAACCCATGCAAGTCGGCCGATCGCCACTAACCTCAACGGAGCGAAGACGTTGACTCCAGGAAGGCCTGTGTCTGTATTGTGGTGGAGCTAGCCACTCCATCTCCACCTGTCCCATGCGCCCGACATGCGAGGGGAACCTGCTTCTGGTAGGTGTATTTTCTTTATCGGTGATCTCTGACTCAATTAACTGTGCCGGTGTGTATACAGTGGGGTGGTTGAAGGTACCGACAGAGGGCGCTCATCGAGTGCGGAGCAGCAGGCAACTTCATAGACGTTGAACTGGCCAACAAGATGAATCTGCCATTGCAGAAATTAGGGCATTCCCATATCCGTTCAAGGCGTGACTGGAGAATGGATGGAAGGGGGAACCATTTCCTTCTGTACTCGACCTTTTGTGTTGCAGGTCGGAGTGTTACACTCCGAGTCATTAGAGGTGTATGTGCTGCCAAAAACCAAGGATCCTTTAATACTGAGACTCCCCTGGTTGCGAAAGCACAACCCCCGGCTGGATTGGAGAACGGGAGAGATCCTTGCCTGGTCAGAACTGTGTCTGTGTGATTGTGTATCTCTTCCCTTTAAGGCTACAGGAGTGGAGAGCCCAGAATCAGAAAACCTCGAGGTCATCACGAAGGAGTACTTGGACTTCCTAGACGTGTTTAGTAAGGAAAAAGCTTCCGGTCTCCCGCCACATTGGGATTGTGACTGCTCCATCAAGCTCCTTGATGGAGCTAAGATGCCCCGTGGTCGGTTCTACCCTGTCTAAGTGAAGGAGGAGTCACTGGAGACGTACCTCCGAGAGGGTCTGAAACAAGGGATCATACAGCCCTCCACCTCGCCCGTAACAGCAGTATTTTTCTTTATCAAGAAGAAAGATGGAGGATTGGACCCGTAGTAGACTATCGAGCTTTGAACGCTATTACGGTCAAACGTAGAGAACCTCTCCCTTTAATCCCTTCCTCTTTAGAACAGCTCCGAGAAGCCGTGATCTCCACTAAGCTAGATCTATGGAGCGCATATAATCTAGTGCGTATATGGGCAGGGGATGAGTGGAAGATCTTTTATCACCAGTAGAGGACAATACGAATATCTAGTGATGCCATACGGGTTAGCGAATAGCCCCTCCATATTCCAGTCCTTTATGAACCGCGTGTTTCATGACATGATTCACAAGTACGTCATTGTCTATATCGCTGATATATTTATTTACTCTCCCTCTAAGCAGGCTCGCGTTCAGCATGGGAGACAAGTGCTGCAACGGCTCCGTGAACACCACTTCTACGTAAAAGGGGAGAAATGCCACCAAAGGTAAGGTTTCTGGGGTATGTCATACGACCTGGGGCTGTGGCTATGGATGAGCAGAAAATCACAGCGATCCAAAATTGGCCTCAGCCCCGGTCCCTCAAAGAACTGCAACGCTTTTTCGGTTAGGTTTCGCTAACTTTTATAGGAGGTTTATACTCGGATAGCCGCGCCCCTCACGTCCTTAACTCACGGTAAGCGTACCCAGCTACACTGGAACCCGGATGCCGAACAGGCCTTCCATCACCTTAACCTAGCTTTCTGCACCGCTGCAGTACTCGGACAACCCAATCCCGACACCCATTTGAAGTAGAGGTGGATGCTTCCGAAGCCAAAGTCGGAGCTGTGTTGATTCAACGTGACCCAGAGACGGGGCGCAGACTGTGCCTACTATTCCAGGAAACTGATAGCAGCGGAGCGCTATTACGAGGTGGGTGACCACAAGCTCCTCGCTGTGAAACTGCCCCTAGAGGAATGGTGACATTAGCTGGAGGGAGCCCATCACCCTTTTCTGGTACTAACCGATCACCGTAATCTGAAGTATCTCCAATCCGCCAAACGACTCCAGGCTCGCTGGACTAAATGGTTTGTGCGTTTCACTTTCCATGTCACTTATCCAGGCAAGAAGAATGGTAAAGCTGATGCCCCGTCTCGACAATTCGACCCTCCGGAGAGCGAGGATCACTCTCACCCTATCCTCAGTGCTTTTTGCTTCATCTCCTCTATCACCTGGGGGTTGGAGGAGACTATTTGGTTAGAAAATGAAAATTGCCCGAACCCATCGGGCTACCCTCCAGGAGTGCTATACGTGTCTCGCCCCCATCGATCGGCACTGTTAAGGTGGATATACGCCTAACCTGGGACCGGACACCCTGGGGAGTCGGCCACCCAACTTCTCGTTGCCCGCCGGTACTGGTGGCCCGGGTGGCGCAAACAAGTGCAAGCCTTTGTAGGTAGTTATCCGGAGTGTGCCCGAGGAAAGTCCTCTTCCTTGAGTTCCGCTGGCTTGCTGCAACCGCTACCTGTGCCCTCGAGACCGTGGTCATCACAATAGTAGATTGATTTTTCAAGATGTGTCGCTTGGTAGCGCTACCTAAACTACCCATTGCTGCCAAATTGCCCGACGTTCTAATTCAATTCAATTATTTTGTTTCACAGATATACCAGAGGATACCCTGTCTGACCAAGGACCGCAGTTCGCTTCCCGGGTGTTTCGGGAGTTTTGCCACAAATCGCTAAGCCTCACTTCAGCTTATCTTCCCCAGTCAAATGGGTTAGCAGAACGGACTAGCCGCGAAATATCAAAGGCACTTTGGTTCTTATGTCAGACTGACGCATCTAGTTGGTTGTCCCATTTAGTGTGGGTGGAGTATTCCCTCAACTCCCGGGTGAGTCCCTCCACAGAAGTGTGCTAGGTTTTCAGCCTCCCATGTTCCCCTGGGATGCCTCTCCCGGACCCGTGCCACTCGTGGAGACCTGGTACCAAGAGAATAAACGGGCTTGGCGACAGATCCAAACCGTGCTACGTGCTCAGTCAGATTGCAGCAAGGTCCAAGCAGATAAACATCGACGTCTGGGCTTCCCCTATCGAGTGGGACAGATGGTATGGTTGTCCACAAAGAACCTCCGTATCCCTGGTTGTCGAAAGCTAACAGCTCAATATATCGGGCCATTCAAAGTAGCAGAACATATCGAACCAGTGACAGTGAGGTTACAACTGCCCCGCATATATCGTGTCTGTCCTACTTTTCATGTATCCCTCCTAAAACCGGTAAAATAAAGTAAGTTGTGACCTACCGCCGAGACCCATGAGAAGCAACTACCCCCAGTCGCCGAGGAGGGCCCCTCATCTTGTACTGACTCTCTTCTGGATTCAGTACCTAGTCAAGTGGTCCGGGGACAGCCCTGATGAAAGCTGCTGGGTCCCGGCTACCTCCGTCCCGGACCCGGCAATGAAGGAGACATACCACAGAACCAACCCGGACAAACCGGCCCCGCACAGACGACCCAGGCTCACTGCGAAGTATTGAGCTAATTTTATTGACCCTTACCGAGCGTTTTTTTCATATGTTGTCCTCCCGCATTTCCTTTCCTTTCCTGTCCTCATCGTGTTTGATCCTTAACTCCTTGCCTTCCCTCCTCAGACCCAATCCCATCCGTGACTTACCTGCCTCGCCACGTCCTGACCTTTCCTCCTCGTGTTCCTCGTCCTTGTCTCTCTACGTCGGACGGACCTTACTGGAAGGTCATTCTGAAAACATGCACTGCAATATGTTCAAGATTTTACTGGCATGGGATGTCCGTTGATATCGAAAGCTGGGTATGTCTTTAAGTTTTCTGTGTTTTGAATGGTTGTGAGAGTAATATAATTATCAACAGCTACTTTCTTAAAGGATTTTTTTATGTAATCAGTGCTGTGAGGTTGACTTCCCCAGGTTAACCTGTAACAAGGTTTTAATAAATATATGAGTTGAATGAATCAAGTCTCCAGGTGATTCTTTCTCATCGACGGACACGGTGGAGTGGCTGACTCCAACACATGGCGGCTATCATGATCATAAACAGTATCCTAGCATGCAACATCAGATTTTTACCAGACTTGTTAGTGTTGGTTTGTTTTTAGCTCTCAAAAAAAGAACATCACTATTAATGTACTAAAATGTTTTATAAAGCTTTTAATGTAGTTTGACTAGTTCATGTTTCTTAATTTTTTCCAAGAGACAAACAAACATCTCACTCCAAATCTGCTAAAATATAAAGCAACAACACACAGTAGTGTGTTCATAGAGGCAGCCATGTTTGTTCCGAGATGTGGTAGCTAGAATGGGAGCTTGTCAGACGTGATGCTAGTCACCTCAGAATTTCCGAGTTCCAAGAGAAAAATGAACGTACCAATCCCCTACAATCTTAAAATTTCAATCTCTACCGTCATGCCACTACAAGAGTCTATATGGCATATGCAGTACGCGGACATGCGCCACGATGGTTTACCTCTTGTTATATATTTGTTCATACCCCGTATATATATTTGTAGGCTATATTTCCCAGCTGTTCTGTGCCTTTGGGACCTTTGGGCCTCACCGATTGAAAACCACTGACTTTTGTTGTGCCTACATGTATGCCCACATGTTAGTGCTTTAGTCCACCACTGATGTGGGTTCCTGTTTTGAAGTTGTCCTCTTTCCTTCTCTCCTTGATCTGTTGCTGCCACTGTCAAAGTGTTCAGAATGGGTTCTTCAAATATGGTACCAAAGTGCGTTGTAGAATCTATTCTTTGCTACAATCATCGATTCCACCAACCACATGAAAATCTGGACTATGACTATGAGCCAAATTTATGACTCAAAGACTTGAGGTTTAGACCTATAAACACAAAGCAGATAACACAGTGCTAAATTATTTTCTGATTTTATAGTCTAGCTAAGCTAGCTGGCTTTCTGACAAGCATACGTAACCTGTACTCATGTACGTTTGCTGTTGGTGCATAGAAGGTAGCAATAAAGTCTTAATATCTTTACCCAATGAACATGGGGTCATTAAGGCGTAGGTACCATAATTTAGTGTCGCTTGAGCTGCAGTGGACCAGTGCTTGAATAATGATCAAATACACAGGTTTAATATTTATAATTTTATAGGTAAATGATCTAAGAAAAAAATCATTAAAAAACAAGCAAACCTCAACTACTTCAGCTGGCTGTCCCCCCCACCCAACTTGGAAAATGGCATAATCAAAAGGTGTTGGCACCGTTTCATCTAGCGAGAAAAGTGCACTTAATAGTTGTTGCATTTAAAATGCAGAACATTGGTGCTGCCTTGAGTGTTTTTGGAATCTACATGTATCAACTGGACGAATTTGCGATTGCTACACTAAGAGGTAAGATATATTTTTTAGTTTTGTTGTTTTAACATTAACATGTAATCATTGTATGAATCTAACATCTCTTAGTGTGGTATATTAAAAATTGGTATTTTGGTTCAGATTGCTTTACTAAAGGTTGTTGGACTGAAAAACTATAAAAATGTACATTTAGAAATGTTGAAGATAGAAGCAGCATTGTTTTCTGTATGTCTATAACAGTTTTAGTTATTTAGGATAATGCCTGATTGGTACACTAGGGGGATATCATGGGCATGTTCCTCATTCAGTAAAAGTTTTCAAAGAAGAAACATCGCTGGTGATTCTTTCGTTTTTTTCCTCTCCCCATTATTCAGGTATAGTAAAGTTATTTTATCAATAAATGTCTAAGATGTCAGTACTGGTTGTGCTTTATGTTAGAGCATTTCTGTAGGTGTCTTATGTAAGTAAACATAAATAAACAACGTCTAATTTTATTTTAATGCATTAAATACGTGTGTAACTGCTCGCTCTGAAATCGGCGTTAAAGTAGTTCATGTATAAAGTGTACCGTGATAGAGATCATTTAAACAACAAACTATGTTATAGCGGTTTATGATTTGAATCTACCATGCAGATATTGCATATTGGGTGAGGGTAAAATGTGGACCCTTTACAAACAATGGAATTCATGTTCATAAACAGACGTGTCGCAAATGACACACGCCACGTAGACAGATCACATGGCACAGAAAGAAACCCATACGACGTTACCTAATCACGGGGTGCGTTCGAGGTGTGTTTGCACCTGACGTAATGTGGAGCGCGATCAGCTGGCGGCTGCAAGGGTGGAGTATACGCTGGACGTAAATGAAGGAGTATTGGAGGCCCTTTTGTTTACGTCCGGCGGAATCCACCGGAATTCCACATTTTACCCTTACCCTTGAATATTATGTTGTTTTATACTGATCGATTATTTCGGCTCTAATTATTTGAGTTTAAAATGGCCACCGTCGCTATCGTGCAGCACCCGTGTGGTGGCCTTGAGCGGGGCACTGCCCATGTAGCAGACTCGTGCGATTTGTTTTATAATACATAACAAAAGATATAATTGCAAATTTGTAATTGAGTTTAAAATCTTTATCACATGGGGATCCCACACGGAATGAGCAGACGATCAGGGCAGGACAGGAGTAATGTTGAGATAAGATCTTTGTAGTTTTAGAAACCATTAAGTTTTAAGTTTTATCCTGTTCATTTTGTGTTTAAATTCTAAAAAAAACATATTTAGGTGTAATTTTGGGGAACCAGGAACCAATTAATTGGTTTTCTATTATTTTTTATGTGAAAAAATTGATCAGAACTCGAACTTTTTAGGATTCGATCCTGAGTGCAGAACGGATTAAGTTCGAGAACCGAGGTACCACTGTATAGGTAAAAGAAAATAAGTAAATATACCATGCTTGACATGATCCATGTTTCTACTGAATTTATTATTGATTCAGAAATGTGATGCAAATTACCGATTGAAATGAGTGTTGGCAAATATTTTTGTGTTGTGATGAACATGTTACATGCAAATGAGACTGTGAAGGAAAAATTATGTTCTTCGTTAAGTAAAAGTTTTCAAAGAGGAAACATCGCTGGTGGTTCTTTCGTTTTTTTACTCTCCCCCTTATTTAGGGAGGCAACATTAGTAGGTTGGGTCTTGTGCTAACATCAAGTCCACTCAATTTTTTGTTAACCCATAAATTTATCATTATGAAGCTCAATATATCCTTTTGTAATTCTAGAGTAAATATTGTGCATCTTATTCTCAAACATGAAGCATTTTGTAGCTATTTTTGAAGAAAGAAAACAAACGAAGAAAGTTAACCAGATAAGTCTGCATGAAATAACCCTGGGACTTTGTTTTAGATAAATTTTTCAGAGTTGGACCTACGTGGTGGATGTTTGGGGCTTTGCCAGAACATTACTTAACCCTGTTAACGACGATGTTGCTAACGCCTTGAATATAACCGTTTTCTTGGCAATGCAAGCTTTGCTCGCCATAACAAGAAAAATCAATTCATCCACCTATTGGCAAGTTTCATTGAAGTTATTCAAGCAAAACCCTTTAACCAACGTGGTGATGTCTGAATAAAGCAAGGCTCACCAGGGATCCGTGCAGATTCTACTCACTTAAGTTGTATGATTTATGTACACAAGGATGAATTAAGTCAGTAGGTGTTAGGTCGACATCCATATTTAATTCTCCAAGTCCCTTAGCAAGGTCATTGAATGGAAATGCTTCTATGACTTCCCTTCTGTTGGAAGCAACCTTGTGAAGCCGCAAATTTGATACTGCTAGCATTTCTTTTGAATGCTTCAAAAGATCAATAATCTGACCCGCTGTGGGTTTTGATACAAATCCATCATGGACATAAAACTCCCTCTCAACAAAGTGCCTGGCATCAGAGCCATACTCCATTTCACCAAGAGCTGCTGCACATTGAAGCCCATAGCTGCAGGTGATGGGCTGTTGCCAAATACGTGAACCATCCATCCATCATCTACCACTTGTCTGGGGTTTGTGTCGCGGGCGTAGCAACTTGAGGAGAGATACCCAGACCTCCCTCTCCCCAGCTACCTCCAATAACTCCTCGAGGGGGATACCGAGGCATTCCCAGGCCAGCCGAGAGATATAATCCCTCCAGCGAGTCCTGGGTCTGCCCCGGGGCATCCTCCCTGTAGGACATACACGGAAAACCTCTCCGGGTAGCCGCTCAGAAGTCATCCGCAGCAGATGTCCAAACCACCTCAACTGGCTCTTTTTGACGTGAAGCAGCAGAGTGTTTACTCTGAGGCTCTCCCAGATATCTGAACTTCTCACCCTATCCCAAAGGGAGAACCCAGACACCCGGCGGGGAAACCTGATTTTGGTCACCTGTATTTGTAATCTCATTCTTTCGGTCATTAACCATAGCTCATAACCATAAGGATGAAGATGGAACTATAGATTGAGAGCTTTGCTTTTCGGCACAGTTCTTTCTTAGCAATAACGAACTGGTTAAGCATCTGCAAAACTGTAGACGCTGCCCCGATTTGTCTATCCAGCTCCCAATCTCGCCTACCCTCACTCGTGAACAAGAACCCAAAGATACTTCAACTCCTCCACTTAACCCTGTGAGGTCAAATGCATCGTCGGCGAAGCACATACTTTTCGCATCTATTTCAGTTTATATCTCGCTGAAAATAAAGTAAACCATGTCACCTTACTTTGTTTTACCCCCGAAGATCGCATCGCTATTCACATTCTAAATAGCCGCATTAGCGTGTATTCAAATTGCATTTGCATGGTAATTTAATTGACAGCGCAATGGTGAAACGTGATCCAGATACATCCCAATCAGTGCCATAAAAGGGGGTTAGGGGTGTGGCCAGGTGACAATAGCTCATTCATACACATGAAAGTTGCTACATATTCAATGAAAGGAGCCAAAAATAGTGACATGAGTTACCTTTTTCTTATTTATTTATCCAACTGAATGTTGCAACTACACCATTTAGTCATCTTCACATAGCCAAGACTTTGGTGATCAGATATCTGGGATCAGAACAAACTGCCAGCATTGCTTACTATATACTTGTATAATGTTTCTGCAATTGTTCCAAACTGCATTTTTCAATGTCTACACTTTGAGGTCAAATTACAAATTGAACATAAATCTGACATATTTACAATATACATTAAAGTAAAGATGAGTGTAATGGCAAAACAAATATATAAGAAATAATTTATTTGCTATGAAAGTGTGTTTTCTACCCCTAGACTCCAGAGGGTTAAATTTATATGCCTCTGTGAAACCACACTCCTCACAATGTGCACAGCGTCACTTGGTGGTAACAAAAGCGGATCTTTTAAAATCATTGTGCAGTTCATGTATATATGAAGTACATTTAAAATTTGATGTTAAAATCTGTGCAGCAGCCCTGTACATATACCTCCAACCCCATCCTCCTTTTTTATTCTTTCAGTTGGTTCGAGTGATGTCTTTGACAGCCACAAAACCCAGGCCAAACACTACAAGATGCTGCAAGAAATGTACTGGTCCAAGAAGCCAGAAAAAGCTTCAGTAACTCATTTGCTAAACCTGGAGTTTGGGTCCAGAAGACACTTTAATACCTCTGACGCTTTAAAGGAGCAAGACAGACTGACCAAGATTCTGGAGGCTTATCCATGTTTCAGAGATGTGGATCATGTAAGTATTTTCAAAGTTTTTTGAAAAGACATCAGTCATCAAAGTTATGGACCAGCATTGGCAATGAAAATGATTTTGATTCAGTGAAGTTCTGCTTTTAAATGTATCTTTCAGGTCCTGGATGAGTTGCAGAGAATCTTTCAGCCAACCAATGGTCAGTATATCTCGGAAGTGATGGACAGATGGGAGAACTTTTACTTAAAGTTCCAGTTTTATGGTGTCATAAAGAAAGCTATGGGGCCTTCAAAAACTTTGGATGAAGTTGAGATCACTTTACCTTGAATTGTCTAAGTATATATTTTGGTATCTCATGATGAGTGGATATTTATGCCGCCTTGTGCTGTGCTTTTTGTCAAAACAGTGGAACATGCCACTGCTGTTTTCAGAGCCCTGCCACTGCTCTTCCCATCTAGCCCCATGCCACCAAAGAAGTTGGGCTCATGCAGTGAGACTTTTTTCCATGTACTTACGATGAGACATAAAGGTTTTTTTTTTGCTGCAATTTTGTGTGGTAAGCTTCTGTAATTTTTGCAGTTAGAAGGGCAAAGTGTTGTCAGTGCACTAATTGTTGGAATTGGCTGTACAACTTCAGTATTTTTCTGCATTTAAACCACTGCTAAGGAGCAGTGGGCAGCTATTTGAGCATTGAATATCCAAATATAGGACAAGGTGTGTGTTATTTTGGTTTTCCTGATCTTCTACTCTTGTCATCTAGACTTCAGAAGACCCTGATCGAAAGTTCTGATCGAATTTTTCTCATAAGAAATAATGAAAAAACAATTAATTGGTTCCCAACCCCCCCAAATTACACCGAAATATGTATTATTATTATAATTTGTTTTTTAGCATTTAAATACAAAATGAACAGGATAAAACAAATACACAATTTTTCTCCTAATGGCTTCCAAAACAATAAAGATCTTATCCCAACATTACCCCTGTCCTGCCCCGATCGTCCTCTTCTTCCATATGCCATGCCCCCTTGTTAACCTCGTGTGGGATTCCCATGTGATCAGCTGTTTTTCATTGTTCTCATTAGTCCTCTGTTTAAAGTCTACGTTTCAATTTGTTTCCCCAGTCCAGTCATTGGGTGCGTTCAACTTGCTTACAGCACCTGCTTAAAGCAACGCATTCTGATCCTGACGCAATGCATTACGGTTAGATGCATTGCGACCTCTCACCCGGTTGCACAAACTGGAACCGCCTCCATGATGACACAACTTTGCCCTTATTTACTGAAGAGTTTAGTTACATGCTTGATGTTTGTATCCCTGGCAGTTCCGATGCGTAATCTGCTATTTCTTCTGAATATCACGTAAAGCAGTGAGAACTGGTTTTTAGTTAGTTTGCATGGTGAAATAAAGTTTAAATAAATTACATAAATGCTCTAATAGTACATGTAAATTGTGGTTTATTTATTGTTAGTGTAATGTTGCGCTGCTTTATTTATTTAATCATCCAGTCTTTGAAGAAGACATTCAAGAATTGCATTGTAGTATGATTAATTTCCTAATTTATATTAGGTCAGTGTTCACGGTTCAACTTCTGATATTTAGATCGAGTTCTAGGTCAAACTCTTTTTTTCGACTTTCAAGAAATTTGAGTTCTAGTGAGTTTGACAACCAAGGTACCACTGTATTATTATTATGATTTTGTTAGTTGAATAGCTGCATATCTGTAAGCCCTTTTGTTTGAGTGACAAAGGAAGGTGGTCTTGTGATAATTGACTCAGTGTTAAATGGCTTTCATTTCACTTTCCGTGTTGTAAATTACTGTAAATCACACATTGAGAAATCCAATCTGTACGCTTTCAGTGAAACCGCTGAATGTTGATTAAAATTGTCTTAAGAAAATGCTAAAAACAAGAATGCTTCTAGTTCCCCGATTTGAGACAAAATCACTTATTTTAATGACGCTGCTTTAAGAAATTGTCTTATAAACTTTTATTGCTAGTTATTAACCTTACATCAAGGTATGTGTCACGCCCTGTTCCCAACGATCCTGATTTTGTGCCACGCCCCCATCGTTACCTCCTGTTTTGCCCTAATTGGAGTCACCTGTTGCTTGTTAAGTCTA